>JAJMSL010000001.1:600000-981279 GCA_030558395.1 Danielia reshetovae | reverse complement strand
AAACCTGCGGAGAGTACTTTGACTCACTTTCAACTCCTGGAAGGATTCAGAAAGACTATCAACCATTTCATCCAAACACGAGGAAGGGTTGTCATCAATAACTTTGAAGAGGTGCTGTTTGTGTTCATCTCTCAAATTGGCAAATGCTGCTTTACCCTTTGCCTTTGGGAGAAGAATATCTACACTACCACTGTCATTATATTCCTTTAACCACTTCTGAGCTGATCTTGGGTGAATTCTAAGTTCCCGAGCAATCGAGGAAATCGAGACACCGGGCTTTTCGATCCACATCTCAAAGAATGCTTCACGTTCTCTCACAGTGTAGTTGCGATATCTTCTTTTCTCATGTTCTACTGCTTCGACTTCGCCTATCTCATCCTTCTTAGAAACCTTTTTGACTGAGCTTGTTCTCAATCTTACGGTCAACGTATTTAACTAAATCAGTGAGAGACTCCAATGGTAAGGCATCATCCATGTCCACATCATCTAAGACAGGCTTTCCGTTTTCATCAACGAGGTTGTTGTTTCCATCATCATACACAAATTGGAAAGACATGTTGTCTACTAAAGGAAAAATCCATGAATAAGAACTCACCCTTTATAAAGATTGTGGTCACGTGCTGCAATTTACAAAGGGAGCGAATTTTGAACTTTTCGAAAGCATGCGAAACATTGAAACAAATGACACGAATTTGGAATGGTCTCAGTACGCAATTGACAGCTGTCAGTGTTCGTATTTCTATATTAGCGAACACAAAATTAGGTGAGATCAATGTTGGAAATTCATTCGGTTAGTGAGTGAAATTTGCATCAATTCGTGGCGCATTTGAAAATGATAGGAAGGATTTTTTGACTTGAGGGGAGCCGAATTCACTACACCATGTTCTCGAAATACATACAATAGAAAACCGAAATTCGCTAGTGAGGGATTGGATTTTATTTGAATGTTTAACGAAATTAGTTGTGGGATAATCTCGAATTCTACGTAACTATCGTCCGAAATGATTAAACAGTGTTAACGAAATCCCGTTTATAGGGGTGCGACTTTTATGTGAATAATACTGTATTTGTGCGCGTATTCAAAAGAACATGGAATTTTGCGATAGCCCAGAGATACACGAGTCATGCCCCTCTTGCAGTTCCAAGATGCCATGTTTTTTCTTGCATCGTCTCTGCATTATTGAACTGTTGTAACTTTTGAAATGCAGTCTCCATTTTTTTCAGTGATATTCTTGTCATACATTCCGCAGATGGGTTCCACGCCAAAGAATCCTTCAGATATCGTAGCAAAGAAGGATTCAGTTGCGGGAAGTAGTAGCTTTTATGCATTTCAAGATCAGCTGAGACACATAAACCATGCACAAAACGGGATATACACTCCCTTGCACTACGCATGCGGCAACATGCAATGCATGACTGCAGAGCAGCTTCATACATATGGTGAAACTGCTGCATGTTCAGGACCCTCGGGTTAATGATTTTCTTTTGCGAATGCCAAATGTGCATATATAACTTTTGCGCCACAATGGGAATGACCCCGCGAAAAGTTGCAAGTGGGAAGAAATGGCCTGCCTCGGAATCCAGTCGAATTTAGTCTGATCTAGCCGTCCACATGGCCCGCAGTTATGAATGGTCGATCCCTCCCGTGGATTTGAATTGAATGCAAGAGAACATCATCAACAATTCGTGAGGTGTACAGGTGACATTGTCACTTTCGGGCGGTGGCCATTGTTGATTTTGCCTCGTCAATTGTTCGAAACAGGTTGTAGTTGACATTTCAATCCCAATTTCAAGGTACATTTTCGCAGCAACCACCCAACTTGGCTGATGCCTCTCGTATTGTTGATAATTTTATCAAATGAATAAAGGCGGTAACAAGTGCCTCCGTTTTTTCATATGAAGAAGATCTTTCCCAAACTCTAATAATTCACATTTTTACGGTTCGCACAACCCCAAACCGGTTGGCTTCAGAATGCAATGAATTTGGGCGGAGCATCTGCACCCATATGGGCAGCGGGTGCAGCCAGAAACGTCAGAGACTATATTTTTTTCTGTTCAAAGTCTCAGGAAAACCTTGCTTCGAAAATGAACAAAAAAACAACATTCCAGTAGACTACTGATACAGTCGGAGGCTCAATATGGCCTGACAACCCGAATTTTCAATCGAAAACGAGAAAATAGTCGTGCTCATTGAGTCGATAAATGAAAAGCCCCTCAAACAAGAGAAATTGAACCCCACGAATCGAAATGAAACAGAGCTAAATCGGAAATTTATTATCACAGAGTACTCCAGCACGACCCATTCGTTGTGGAGAAGGCACTATAAGATGCACTATTTGAGATTCTCTAACCGGAATTGATGGAATCCAGGCACTGGCCCGTCGAAACAACGTCTCTGTCGGTGATAAATTTTAAACAACTACAGAAGTTCAGCACAGCTTTGCATTCACCTTGACGTTGATCTATCTTCTGCTGAGTCCTCCACTGTGATCCACTTTGGAATATTCTCATAGCTACTGCCGACAAGAGGAGGCGAAGAAGACGATTCATCATATGACGTTCATCTGGTGCCGTGTTAAGTCAATTTCTTGATGATCTCAACGTGCTGGGGGTATAAATCAGTCAACTCTTTCTCGGTGAAAAGACGGAATTCCCTAAAATCAAACCCTGGAGAAACCATGCAGCTCACAAGAGCCCAGTCCTCCTCGACAGAAGACCCGAAAATGACTCCTCTAGGCACCTCAAACTGGAGCTTTTCTCCTTGTTCAATGTTCTTCCCCAACCGAACAGCCTTGTATTCTCCATCGGGAAAAATGCAATGGACTGTGAGTGACTTTCCGTCGTGGAAGTACCAAACTTCGTCCGACTGGAGCTGGTGGAATCTCGAGGGGTTCTTGTCTTCCAAGAGGAAGAGGATGTTGGTGAATAAAGGGACTTCGAGGCCGGTATTTGATTTGATTATTTCCTTTGCTCTTCCGGTTTCCTTGTAGTAGCCTCCTTCTGGGTGTGGCTGGAGCTCTAAGCCCTTTACGTATTGGTTCATCGTATTTCTTGATAATGTCCAGTTGGCACCAGAAAATGAGATTGTGCAAGATGCACAGTAAGCGCATAATTTCGTGCGAATCTTCTCGTGATTTTGGGTCAAACTGGACCAATGCTTGGGTAGAAGGTTACTAAATACTCAGCTATCGAGTGCAATGACAATACGAAAACAAGCGAATTGAAATATCAACTTCTCAACCTCAAATGTCTCATTGTCGTTACAGGAACAACGTTGAAGCCTAATTTGGGCTGTAACTCCGAAAATGCTCGAGGTGGTGATCAGCTCAACAAAAGCATATGCTACACCGAAAAGTTCCGACTGTTGTGTCACAAAAGGTGGTGAGTTTGATCGTTGCAGGCAATGTACCTGTGGTTAAGGTTTTCAAGGTGAAAGCAATATTAAGCGATTTGTTCCTCGTCTGAAAAAGCAGATGTCTTTGTGAGAGTGACACCTTCAGTGGGCTGAGTACGGTGGTTAGGCTGTAACGGGAGGTTAGTTCTGTACCTTTCTTAGAAGCTGAATTTAAGGTTGCATTATGCACCACTTGATGCAAGAGAACTTGAAGTTTCTCTTAGAACCCAGAGGAACATCCGTTATCCGTTTTCAGGACAAGAATCACTCGTAAGACAATTGGGAGAAGCAAGCCCTACAAGATTACTCAATTCAGGCCTGTATCGAGGGAGACTTTGACCTTGCAAGAATTCCGCCGATGTTTGTCTTGTTCCATGCCTGAATTCCAGCACCACGTAAGATATCCAAGGTTGAGGTAGCAAGGATCTACACTTCCAAGTGTTGGAGAAAAGGGTCACGGCTCCACAGTCCGGATAAAGTTGGACCGAAGTCATCCCTTTGATAGTGGGAATTTGAGATAAGACTCCATGCTGCTTGACCATCACTGCTGGTTTCCCAGAAGAAACCAGTATGGAACAATCTCATGGAAGAATAATCCATGGTCAACAGTTTACGCTTCGTGAAACATCCATAGCTCTATCGAAAGTTCTTTTGGATTGAAGCAATGAACCAGATTCTATTTTGAGCGCTTAGCATTACCGATTATTGTCCAAAATTTCACTTTCTCTACCCCAAAGTTTGGCACACGAGAAGAATATTGCAGACACAGTCCAATAGAACTCATGATTTGAGTTTGGGGACGTAGAGACTTACATTTTGAAAGCGACGAGCAATTCGTGAGCAAACAAGGAAAGGGTCGGAATCATTTCCTCTACAGATAGGTATGTTCATGCAGAGGGGAGTTCTCCTGTCTAATTTGAAAAATCAGACGTGAAACAATTGGTGAGGGAGTGAGATGAGTCTCGTGAGTGACGAATCCTCAGCAGTCGATTTGTTTGAAACGACAGAAGGCAACTGAGCTTGACAATCCTCCACAGAATGCTCTCATTGGACAATTCAGTCACTTTTTGGCCTTCTCTTAAAATTTAAGACGCTGCCCCGTTTTCTCTATTTCAGTATCCACAATCACCGATCAAGGACTTGACCAGAGCAAATACGCTTACAATAGAATCGTATTGCAGTTTTCCATCCCGATCGGACTGCTGAATTTTCTGAAATTGTTGGAAATTTCGGTAATTATGTTTTCACTTCGGAAAGCTCCAGAATCCTCCAGCCATAACGATGTTCGTATTAATTCGCCATTTTGCACCCATCTGCGCATTTGTGCCACAGTCAACTCTGTCGCTCTTCGAGCACTCACGTGACTTATATTAATTAAATATAAGGCAGCTCTGTTCTGCCAAAACCCCAGGAAGCAAAATGACTATCGCCAAAAAGCCCAATTTCATCGTCATCGTGGCTGATGATTTGGGATTCACCGACTTGAGTGCGTTCGGGGGAGAAATCGATACCCCTAATTTGGATAAATTGGCCTCAAACGGTCTCAGATTCACCGATTTCCACACGGCCTCAGCTTGCTCTCCGACCAGATCAATGCTTCTTTCGGGAACAGACAATCACATTGCTGGATTGGGCCAGATGGCGGAATTTGCAAGAAACTTCCCGGAGAAATTCGGCGGAAAACCGGGGTATGAAGGCTACTTGAACTTCAGAGTCGCTGCCTTGTCTGAGATCTTAGAAGACTCCGGCTACTACACTTTCCAAAGCGGAAAATGGCACTTGGGTTTGACTTCCGAATACTGGCCATCTGAAAGAGGATTTCAGAAATCCTTCACGTTGTTGCCAGGAGCAGGAAACCACTACAAGTACTTCCCGATAGATGAAAAAACAGGAGGTTCTGCAACTTTTATGGCTCCTTTGTACCAGGAGAACGGCGAAGCATTGGATCCTTACTCTTTGCCTGAAGACTATTACAGCTCTGACTATTTCACCGACAAGTTTCTTGAGTACTTGAAGTTGGATGATTTTAGAGATGAGAAGCCTTTCTTTGGATTTTTGACCTACACTGCACCCCACTGGCCGTACCAGGCCCCAGAGGAGGTCATCAAAAAGTACAAGGGTGTTTATGACGATGGCCCAGAAGTTTTGAGACTGAGAAGATTGGCGCGTGCCCTTGAATTGGGTATCGTTCCAGAAGGAATCGAGCCGCACAAAGTGGAAACCATGCGAGACAGAGCGTGGGTGAATTTGAGTCTCGACGAAAAGAATATCGAGTCCAGAATCATGGAAACGTATGCAGCCATGGTGGATGTTTTGGACCAGAATATCGGACGGGTTGTGTCTCACTTAGAGTCCACCGGTGAGCTTGACAACACTTTCATCTTGTTCATGTCCGACAACGGAGCCGAGGGAATGATGATGGAGGCGATGCCTCTTCGCCACGACATGTTCAAAGCCACAGTGAAAAAGCACTACAACAACGATCTTGCAAATATTGGCAAGGGTGACTCGTTCGTGTGGTACTCGGACCAATGGGCCCAGGCAGCTACGGCACCTTCTTACATGTACAAGATGTGGGCCACCGAGGGAGGAATCCGGTGTCCATTGATTGTGCACCATCCAAATTTAATCAAGGAAAACGGCGCAATAAAGCACGGGTTCAACACGGTGATGGACATTTTGCCCACCATTCTTGATATTGCTGGAGTCAAGCATCCCGGCACCGAGTTCAGAAACCGTACGGTGGTGAAACCTAGAGGGAAATCGTGGCAGAAGTACCTTAAAGGTGAAAAAGACTACGTACACGATGACGAAACAGTCACTGGATGGGAGTTGTTTGCGCAGCAAGCCATCAGAAAGGGCAAGTACAAGGCACTTTTCATTCCGAAGCCGATGGGGCCAGATAGATGGCAATTATTTGATCTCAGCAAAGACCCCGGGGAAACAAAGGACTTGGCTGGAGTGGAGGGCGAAAAGTTGGACGAAATGCTTGACCACTGGACGCAGTATGTGGCCGAAACCGGGTTGGTGGAGGTTAGTGATAGTTTGAATGAGCATTTGGGTGCAATTTATGAGCCGCAGCAGTTGTATTAGAATTTACTGCGAATATCATATCAGAATTGATTAGAGGCTGTAAAAATGGCTGCGAATCCTCATTTCACCGCGCTTTAGCTCCACTAATGTTTGCTTTATCACCACTGTAAATAGCAAGGTGGATTTATTAGGAGCCAAAAATAATACTGGTGACTTTTTTAAAAATATCCAACGTTTTTGGAGAGTTGCATATAGTATTTCTGTCGTCGGGAAACAGACCACAACAACACCAACAGAGAAAGCTCGACTTTGAGCAAGCGAGTTGAAAATTGCAAGGTTTGTACTTCTTGAAAGTGGGAATACACAAAAATAAGTTTCACTTTCTAAATCGAGATTTTCTCTTGTTGATTTGGGTGCTTTGTTCTGGTTAATTAGTGCGTGCGAACTTCTCATCAGATTGCAATCCGAACTCAAGGCCTGAATGAATAAGTCCAAGTTGACCCCTTTGTCGAACTGTTGGAGTAAGATGAAAAGAAACTAAATGGTCCTTATTTCGAGGTTCATGGATCAGTAACTACTTTCCCACCTTTAAGACCAGCCAGTGCTTGTTCTTCATGTGATGGCCATCGGTGGGATTCTTGAAAGGATAAAAAAACTCGCTCTTCGTCGGTTAGGCTCCACAGGGAGTTTCTGTAGAAGCAGAAATCATGTCTTTACTGAACTATCTTAACTTACGCAGTACCGATTGGCAAACTTCACTTAGCCAGAAAGGCAATTTAACAGGAGTTATTTCAACTAATCTATAAAGCATTCGAGTCTCCAAACTCCCAATCGAATTTCGCTTTGAATAGCAATAATTGTAATGCAAGCAAGAGAATATCTCAGAAAACCTTGGAACTCCATTTTCAATCAGAACTCAAGATCCTGTTAGTATTACTGGCTTGGCGGGGGTTTTACAGCCGAATATTGGAGAGATCAGACTTTGTTTCGATTTTTCTAATCAAGAAGACTTTTTTGCCATTTTCACTTTTCGTAGAATTACTTAAATTTCAAGATTAATAACTTGATTCTGTCAGAAACCTCATTATCAAGAACTCTCACACTGCTGTCCACAAAACCAAAAGGAGCCAAATATATGCCTAGCAATGCGAAAAAGCAACTTCACAGAAATTAACATATAAATAGGATTCCCCCACTTCAGTTTTGCAGCAAGAATGTCAAGTAAAACCTCAGCCAAACCTGTACCTCCTAATATTCGCGCGTTGGTTGGCCAGAAAAATCTCGGAACTTTAGAAAGCCAACTCAAACATGTTTGGTGCAGTGACCCGCCGTTCGGTGACTTCTGTCACCACAGCTAGAATAGCGGCCACCAGGACTCTTGTGAGTTCTTCCAGAATTTTCCAGGACCCGATTACCAAACCGGGAACTCCAGTTACGTCGCAGCCAGTGAAGGCTCAGCTCCATGCCCACCCTAAACCCGCTGTTGTGGAGAAGACCGTGGAGATCAACGAGAAGCAAGAAATCCCCAAGAAAAAGAAGTTTTCCTTCGCCGGGTTCTTGTTCAAAACCGCCTTCGTCACAACTCTTCTCTATGGAGCAACATTGTACACTGCCACCAAGAGCGAGACCGTTATGGACTTCGTCATCGACAAGCAGTTGCCATACTATGAAGAATTGATCGAGTTCATCGAGAAGGGCTCCTTCGAGGAGTTACTGCAGAAAGTGACGGCCAAATTGAGTGCTTTGCCTGCTCAGTTCAAGCTTCCTTCCAAGGACCAATTGGAGGAATTGACGTCCAAGCTCGAGCACCAGGGCGAGCAGTTGATCAAGGAAACCAAGAAGAAATTGCAGTCGCCGAAGTCCAAACCGGGATACGCCACTCCAGCTGAACAATTGCAGAAACCTGTAGCTTTCGAATCGACCCATGGCGTCAAGGAAAAATTGCCTTTGATCCAGTTGAAAGACGTCTCCGACATGGCCGACGAGTCGGTCACGGCCACTCTCAAGTCGTTCAACGAGTTGATTGCCATGATTGACGCTTCTGCCGTCGGACCTAAAAAAGACACTTTGATCAAGAGCATCACCGAGAACATCAACGCCTTGTCCACCAAATTGAACGCGTTGAACACGTCGTTCGAGAAGGAGGTCAGTGCCAAGTTGAAGAACTCGCAGACCGAGTTGCTCTCGTCGTACACCACCAAGGAATTGGAATTAACCCAGAACTTGTTGGACCAGTACAACTACGAAAAGACCCAATTGGAGAAGAAGTACAGAGAAAAGTTGACCCAGGAAGTGGAGTCGGCCAAGCAGGCCATCAGCCAGGCCGCCGTCAACGCCACCTCCATGGTCAGAGTCGAGCAAACCAAGAGATTCGAGAAGTTGGTCAAAGACAAGATCGACGCCGAGAGAAACGGAAGATTGCAGAA
The DNA here is from genome assembly GCA_030558395.1 of Danielia reshetovae. Taxonomy (NCBI): domain Eukaryota; kingdom Fungi; phylum Ascomycota; class Pichiomycetes; order Serinales; family Metschnikowiaceae; genus Danielia; species Danielia reshetovae. Next base: position 972,426 of record JAJMSL010000001.1, on the reverse strand, counting down.
CTTGGACGCCGTGGCCGCCAGATTGGAGGAGCTCGAAGCCTTTGCGCTCACTTTGGAGAACCAATTGACTGCCACCAGCTCCAAGACTTTGGTGCAGCAGTCGTTGGCCAAGTTGAAGTCGTTGTTGTTTGCCACCAAGGAGGACAGCGCAGCCAAGTTCATCAATCCGTATTTTGAAGAGTTGGAGACCGCATCCGCCAGGTGCGACGACGAAGTCATTTCTTTGGCCTTGGGCGAATTGAAGCCTTTGCTCAGCAACGAGTCCAGCCAGTCGATCTTGACCATCCCACAGTTGTTGACTGCATGGGAGCAGCTTACGCCCGAGTTGAGATCGGCGTCGTTGTTGCCTCCTAATGCCGGGTTGTTGGGGCACTTGGCGTCGATTCTCTTCTCAAAGTTGTTGTTGCCTGTGAAGGGAGCCAAGCCCGAGGGAAGGGACATTGAGTCTGTCATTGCCAAAGTGGAGCAAAGCTTGACCAGAGGCGAATTGGACGTTGCCGTGGAGGAAGTAGCCAACTTGAAGGGCTGGAGCAGAAGATTGGCCAACGACTGGGTCAAGGAGGGCAGAAAGAGATTGGAGGCGGAGTTTTTGGTCAGTTTGATCGACGCCGAGGCCAAGATCTTATAAGAATATTCGCTAGAGAACCACCTATACTAACAGACTTGCAGTTGCCAGTACCGCGCACGTGACCTCGCATGAAAAGTGAAAGTCAACATCAAAACTTAAGAACACCACCCAACGCTTCCACTGCCATGTCTTCAGCCAGCAACGCGGCGACTGTCTATGGTGGCGACGAGATCAACGCCATTGTGTTGGACGCTGGAAGTTTGAACACGAGAATCGGATACGCAGGAGACGACTTTCCCAAATTGATTGTGCCCTCCTACTATGCCACAGACGCCACCGGCAAGAAGAGATTTGGCGACAGCATCGACCACGCCCGGCCCAGCCACGAGATTCACCCCATCATGAAGGACACCGTCATCGACGACTGGGACGGCGCCCTAGAACTGTACCAGCACTATTTCGACGACGTGATGCGCTTGGACTACCAGGAACAGCCCATTTTGATCACCGAGCCGGTGTGGACGACGAAAGCGTACCGGCAGCAGCTCGTGGAGACTTTCTACGAGAGTTTTGGCTTTCCTGCGTTGTATCTAGCCAGAAATCCAACTTGTGTTTCTTTCCAGCAGGGCCGGTCCAGTTGTCTCGTGGTAGACATTGGACACGACTCGGTGAGCGTCACGCCCGTGGTGGACGGGATCTGTCTACTCAAAAACTCGATGAAAACCAACTATGCGGGCCAGTTCTTGAACGACCAAGTTCAAGATCTATTAAACTCCAAATTCCCAGGATTGTCCTTGGAGAGAAAGTACAAGATCGCCAACAAGACGCCCACGGTGTACCCCTCCGCTGCCGAGTTCACGCCTAAAACCGTTCCTGACGTAGCGCAATCGTACGACGAGTACCAGGCGCAGAAAATATACACCGAGTTCAAGGAGCTTTTGGTGGAGGTGCCCGAGAAAAAGATGACCAGCACCAACTCACAGCATGCGGCGTCCGTCAAGGAGCTCTACCTCCAGGACGCCAACAAGCGAATGATGGAATTCCCCAGTGGGCTGTCCATCGAAGTGTGCATGGAAAGATTCCGCTTGGCTGATGCGTTATTTGACCCGGCCAGCTACGGCTTCTCCGACGAGACGCTCGCGGCCAAGTATCCTCCCAGCAACGGAGAATTAAACATAAGCAGTCCATACGACGACTACAGACCGTTGAAGCGGGCGAGAAAGGCCGAGTCTGGCCAGTCAACGCCCACGCCGGCGCCGGAAAACGGCTCCGCCAAGACGATAAGAGGCTTGGGCCTGTTGATCACACACACCATCTCGTCGGTGGACATAGACTTGCGGACTTCGATTGCACACAACATCATCATCACCGGGGGGCTGTCGTTGATTCCACAGTTGACGGAGAGACTACACGCGGAGTTGCTGAGTGCCAATCCGGGGTTGAAGATCCGGCTCCATGCCATTGGCAATGCCAACGAGAGAAGCATCCAGACATGGATTGGAGGGAGTGTGCTTGCTTCGTTGGGAACGTTCCACCAGATGTGGGTGAGCAAGGCCGAGTACGACGAGGCCGGAGTGGACAGAATCTTTACGCAAAGATTTAGATGATTCAATTGTGTCTTTGGTTGTGGTCTTATTGCTGTGTTATTACTGTTTAGCAAGTCGCTTCGTCTTGTCATTGCAACATACATTTTCTAGATATCATTCGAATTCCGAGAGGACCAGTAGCGTTTGAAAGTCATTGCAAATAGATGTGGACGATAATTCAGTTCGCCTCACTGGCCATTAGTTGCAAGTTGGAGCAGAAGGCGAAAGCAAGGTTGCTGAGCAAAAGGTGAAAGCAAGGTATTGAAATCAAGCAGCCGAAATCAAATCAAGTCGGATCTTTTTACGTACTCCAAATTTCGCCTCCTCTTTGAATTCAAAGAGTCCTTCGATTGGGTGCAATTACCAAAAGAGTGGTTATGTGCCTAAATGACAGTGCAATGCAGAAAATGAAGCTGCTTAACAGGCTACTTGCCTCATGGCCGTAATTGCGAAATTTAACGTCGTGGAAATTCTCTGGTTCAGTATGTGAAACCAGAGTGACTGAACTGATGAAACGAGAGACTGAAGTGATGAAACGCTCGACTCCTTGGACGACTTTCGTTTCCCAAGATGCTAATTGAAGACGACATTTCGACCGAGATTCTTAAGCCATTCTGAGTGGTTCTGGATTATTTCGAATTTTCGAGTCCAATCATCTCGCAATCTGGTGGAACATGGCAAGACATAGCCCCATTCTGCAGGAATATCGCTGTGAGTAGTTAGCCACCTATATTCTCATATTATTACCACCATGATTACGCAAACAGAATTGTATCCGCCTCAGCCGGCAACGGTGAGGGCAAACTCGACGTTCCTTTCGTACGATTCCGTCAACAACCGAATCGCCTACGCCTCTGGAAAGGGAATTGTCATCCGTTCTTTGGACGGAAAAAACGGGCCTGTTTTGTTCACCAAGCACACCTTCACCACCACCGTGGCAGCGTTCAGCCCCTCCGGCAACTACATAGCCTCGGGCGACGAGGCCGGTCACGTCAAAATTTGGGATTCTTCCGTTTTTGGAAAGGACGGATTCGACCAACCTCCAATCAAGAGCGAGTTCCAGATTCTCAGTGGCCCCATTAGGTCGATTGCGTGGGACGCGGACAACTCCAGAGTCATTGCCGTGGGCCAGGGCAAGGACAAGTTTGGCCACTGTTTTACTTGGGATACTGGTAACTCCATTGGAGAAATCCAGGGCCACTCGGAAACGATCAATGCAGTAGACATCAAGCCACAAAGACCGTACAGAGCTGCCACCGTAGGCGACGACAAGGCCATGGTTTTTTTCAACGGCCCTCCTTTCAAATTCGACAAGAGCGTTCGCGGTCACCACACAAATTCCGTGAGAGCCGTCAAGTTTTCTCCGGACGGAAAGTGGCTAGTGAGCGTCGGCTCCGACCGGCTGGTTGTGGTGTACGACGGCAAGACTGGGGAGTACGTGAACAAGATCGAAAATGCCCACAAGGGTGGCATTTTTGGAGTGTCGTGGTTTCCCGACTCCTCGGCTTTTGTCACCAGCTCGGCCGACAACTCGGTCAAAAGCTGGGATGCGGAGCTGCTCACAGAAAAGCACACCTACACCGTGTCGGAGTCCTCCGTGGAAAACCAGCAGGTGGGTGTGGTGGTGACGCAGAAATACGTGGCATCGCTTTCGTTGAACGGAAACATCAACCTCTTCGACTTCGCTGGCTCGGCTCCTTCCAAGGTTTTGTACGGCCACCAGAGATCGTTGACGGCCGTTTCCTTCGACAAGGTTTTGGTCACGGGAGGTGCTGACGGAAGCCTCATTCGATGGGAGGAAGAAGCACAGTTGTTCGGCAGCGAAAAGCACGCCAACTACGTCACCAGCATCGTCACCTCAGGCTCCAGAACCATTACCGCAGGGTGGGACGACAAGCTCAAGGTGTGGGACGGAAAATTGGAAAAAACAGTGGACTTGGCCCAACAGCCCAAGCTGGTTGTCTGCGGCGAAGACATTGTTGTATTGTTCGAGAACAGGATCGACGTCTACGACAGCAGCGTGGAGTTGAAGAACACCTGCGAGTTGCCTTTTTCGGCATCGTCGATTGCCCTTTGTGGGTCCAAGTTTCTCGTCAACAACCAGACGCAAAATAGGGTGGAGGAGCTTGACGCGGGCCTCGTGCCCGTGCGGTCTTACCCCGTTTTGCGTTCCACTCCTTCCTTAATCAGAGTCTCTCCTGACGGCCAGTACGTAGCCGTGGCCGAAAACACCGGCAAGTTCACGTTGTACAGGACCGACGACATGTCCGTGGTGACCACCCGGTGGGCTTTCCACAGCAGCAAGGTCGTCGATGCGCAGTGGACTCCGGATTCGCAGTATCTTGTCAGTGGAGGCTTGGACAGTGGGATTTTCGTGTACTCGGTGGCGCGGCCGTCGAAGGTGTTGAAGGTGCAGTTGGCACACCAGAACGGTGTCACCGGATTGGCGTGGTTGTCGTACGACACGAAGAGCGGGTCCTTTGTGAGCACGGGCATGGACGGAGCGGTGAAGAAATGGGCCGTTGATTTCAGTGCGTACCAAACTTAGACCGACTAGGAAGTCGAATACAATTTACAAGGAGTGTTTTCGTTTACAAGAAGAACCGAAAATTCGGGTGCAAGTCGAAGACAATTTAGAATGAGTCTTGTAGTACTGGGACAGTCTTAGGGTGCAAGCCGAATACAAGGAGTGTTTTCATTAAAAAGAAGAACAGGGAACCATGGGTGGAAGCCGAAAACAGGAAGTGCTATGATAGGGACAATTTACAAGAAGTACTATGACTGTTAGGGTGCAAGTCTTGGTCAACGATGGATGCAAGTCTTGCGTCCTGTATTGGGTGCAAATTTCTCGGAAAAACTACTAGTGCGAGTGCTCTTGTGGGGAACCGCAGACAACCACCAAAAAAACAAGAAACCAACCCAACGAATATGACCCCAGAAACCAGAAACAAAGCCAGAAACCAGAAACCAGAAATCAAAACCAAAACCAAGCCAAAACCAAAACCAAAAGCAAACCAAAAAGCAAACCAAAAAGCAAACCAAAAGCAAACAATCCTGCCAACAATGAACATCTGCAGATCTGACTGTCGACGATTCCCCACAAACCTCTACACCACGGCGTCACACATTACACAATTTCTCACCAATGAAATGGAAGAGTCGACGAAACAATCAAGCAATTTTCGTCGCTGGTAGATCTCATTACCCCCGCCTTGTGGTCTTTTGTGGGCCGCGAAGATACGAATCGATTATGCACCCAACAATACGCACCAGTGAAAAACACTTTCAACATCAGGCAATGGAAAAAGAGAAAACCCACGTAGCTCAACCCGCGGCAACCAAACACCTACTACCAACAAGGAACCCCCCAATTTGTAACCTTCGTCTGGAACCCATCTGGAAACTCCTTCTGGAAACTCCTTCTGGAAACTCGCAATATCTATTTATCCTGCACATAGGCTTTAGTGGGGCCTTGCAGGCAGAGGGGTCACCACCACATATAAAGGGGCCACTTCCTTGTAGTTTCCGACCAATTCGATTTTTCTACGAATTCTCAAACTAGTCGAAAAAACATGGCCACCACCGACAACAAAGCTCTTATCAAGGGTGCATTGGATTTGGATCCCTGGTTGGAACCCTACTCCAACCCCATGATCAGTCGCCAATTGCAATTCAGAGACTGGTTGAAATCGCTTGAAAAGTCCGAAGGCTCGCTTTACAACTTCGCCTCGGCCTACGAAAAGTACGGCCTCCACGCTGACCAGAAAACGAAGGAAATTTCCATCACCGAGTACATCCCAGACGTCCACAGCGTCTCCATTGTGGGGGATTTCAACGACTGGAACTTCGACAGCCATCGCTTGAAGCAGGTGAACGACTTTGGCTTGTGGAGCTTGACTATTTCGCCTGTAAACGGAGATTTTGCAATTGCTCACGATTCCAGATACAAAATCGCCATGGTCACCTCAGCAGGCGAGCGCATCTACCGCCTCGACCCATGGGGAACCCGTTTCACTCCTTCCACCGAGAACACTTTGTACGAGGGCCGTTTCTGGAACCCCTCAAAGCTGTACACGTTCAAAAACGCCAGACCAAAGTTCAGCGACCACGACGGCCTCAAAATCTACGAGGCGCACGTGGGAATCTCCTCGCCCGAACCCAAAGTGGCGACCTACAAGGAATTCACCACCAAGACCTTGCCCGTGATCCACAAGTTGGGCTACAACACCATCCAGCTTATGGCTGTCATGGAGCACGCCTACTACGCCAGTTTTGGCTACCAGGTGACCAATTTCTTCGGCATTTCCTCGAGATTTGGAACGCCGGACGACTTGAAGGAGTTGATTGACGAGGCCCACAGGTTGGGCATCAGAGTGCTTCTTGACGTAGTTCACTCTCACAGTTCCAAAAACGTGGAGGATGGCTTGAACATGTTTAATGGAACCGACCACTACTTGTTCCACGGTGGAGCCAAGGGAAGCCACGATTTGTGGGATTCGCGTTTGTTCAACTACTCCAGCTACGAGACGTTGCGGTTTTTGTTGTCCAACTTGAAGTTTTTCATTGACGTGTACAAGTTCGACGGGTTCCGTTTCGACGGAGTCACCAGTATGTTGTACAAGCACCATGGTTTGAGTTACGGTTTCAGCGGAGACTACAACGAGTACTTCAACCCAGACTTGGTGGACAATGACGCAATCACGTACCTCATGTTGGGCCACGAATTGCTTTCCGAAATCTCGGCCAAGGAGGACAACTTCAAGTTCACCTCCATCGCCGAAGACGTCAGTGGAATGCCTACCTTGTGCTTGCCTCTTGACCAGGGAGGAATTGGTTTCGACTACAGATTGTCCATGGCCATTCCAGACATGTGGATCAAGATATTGAAGCATTTGCTGGATGAGGAATGGGACCTTGCAAACATCGCACACACTCTTACCAACAGAAGACACGGTGAAAAGTGCATCAGTTACTGCGAGTCCCACGATCAAGCCTTGGTGGGAGACAAGACCATCGCCTTCTGGCTTATGGACAAGGAAATGTACACCAACATGTCTGTGATCTCGCCAATGACCGAGGTGATTGCCAGAGGTCTTGCATTGCACAAGATGATCAGATTTGCGACGTTTGCTTTGGGGGGAGAAGGATACTTGAACTTCGAAGGAAACGAGTTCGGCCATCCAGAATGGTTGGATTTCCCCAGAAAGGGAAACGGCGAGTCGTACCTCTACGCCAGACGTCAATTCAACTTGATTGAAGATGACTTGTTGCGCTATAAGTTCTTGTTCAACTTTGATGCTGCCATGCTTGCAGTGGACACCAAGTACGGTGTCTTGTTGGCACCTCAGGCGTACATTTCGTTGAAGCACGAGCAGGACAAGGTTTTGGTGTTTGAGAGAAACGGACTCTTGTTCGTTTTCAACTTCCACCCTACTCAGTCGTATGCCGATTTCAAGGTCGGCGTGGAGACCCCCGGTGAGTACCAGATTGTGCTCAATTCAGACGCCGCGGAGTTTGGTGGATTCGACAGAATCAACGACACCACGGATTCGGGAGAGAAGGTGACTCACCCAACCAAGCCCGAGTCGTGGAATAACAGAGCTAACGCCATGTTCATCTACATTCCTAGCAGAACTGCCATTGTGTTGCAGTTGAAGAGCAAGATTGTGGACTGACCAGGAGAGATCGGCATTCTGAGCGAGATTGTACATTTTTGTATCCCTGTCCAATGACAAAAAGCACAATAGACGAACATCTATGCAAACTGAATTATTCATCTTGAGCGATTATGAAGTCCAGTCTAGTATGGCACACACGGAATACTTTATCGGTCAACTTCTTCCATTCGTCATGGGCAACTGTGTCTCTGGCAATAAATTTTCCAGCTAACCTCAAAGAATGAATGTTCACTGGCCAGACGTGAAGGTTCGAGTCATATGTTTGCATGATACCCACCACATCCATGGACAATTTGACCCTGTAGTCGTCCGGATACTTGGCCATTTCCTCCTCGACCAAGGATCTGTTGTGAGTTTTCAACTTCAGGCATAGTGTGTCATGAAGGGAGATTTTGGCTAGCTTGAAGTTGAGTCCCACAATAGCCGTTTGCTCGTCCTTGAAGTAAATAAGCGGAAAAACCCGGTCTGCTGTGGCGGGCTTGTGCACGATAGGTTTCAAAGAACTGGGGAGGTTCCTTTCAAACTCCTCTACCTTTCTGTTCAATTGCTGCCACTGGTAAAACTGCTTATTGTTCTCGAAGTCCTCCCGAGTCAAGACATGCGACATGTTGGAGAACTCGTTGATGCTGCTGAAGAGCATCATCACCTTATTCTGCCACCAGAACGTGGTTTGCTTGGCCATTAGCGGGCTCGACGCCACGTCCATGTCAGACTTGGCTGCACCATCTTCCTGGTACGACGGGTATTCGTCAAATTCGTCGAAAAACTCAGGGTCCAACGGTCTCCACACCCGTTCGAGAGAGTACGTGCTAGTCAAATCGAACTTCAACGACAAGACCAAGTCGCAGACGAACGTGCCCCAGAAGCACGTTTCGTAGAACGGATGTTTCAATAAACCAGTCTCCGACTTGTCTCTTTTCGAAAGTATCGAGATGAGAATACTGCCAGCACCCTTGACGTACGTGCTGTCCACGGCAACGAAGAAAAGCTCGTATATGCAAAGGAGAATGGTGCTGAGAAGGCACCGAGCCAACATTCCGTTTTCGTGGTTTTCGACTTCGGGAAGACTCAAGTGATATCTGATCGACTTGACGCTGCGCTGGTAGTACTTGAGGGGAAACGACGGATCGATAGCACCCTGCTCCATCCTCAGCAATATGAGCGAGCTCAAGCAGAATATCGAGTTCAATATCATCCTGGTGTCGTCGTAGAGAGCCAACTCGGCCACAATTTTCTGGAATCTTTCCTGGGGAAGCCACACATCCATCCCGAGCGAAAGATTGTTCACGTACAAGTCAAACAATCTCTGCTCCAACGGATCCTGGAGCACGTACAGGTGAGCCTCGGCAATGTTGGCTCGGGAGGTGTCGATGTTCAACACTTCCTGGAAGCTGGCATACAAGGTGTCTAGGCTGTATTCACCCAACACTACCTCGTGTAGCTTTCGTTTCAGGCCGATTTTGGAGCTGTACGGGTCACTGGGGATCTTGTTGATCTTGGGCCGCGAGTTCTTCTTGGTGTGCATCGGTTTGAAGTTGACCTTGTGGTCTTTTGTCGGGCCTTGTGCGTTGTGCACGGGAATTCCCATTGGTGGCAGGGGACCCATTGTTTGGATCGGGGCGTGCACCATTGGTTGAATAGGCATTTGTTCTGGCTTGCCCACTGCTATTGGCGAATACCCTCTTTCGAACATCGGCCGGAAATACCGATTATCTTCTCGGTACTGCGGGTACATCTGGTTTGGATAGTAGTAAATTGGAGCGGCATTTTGTATCGGGTACGTCATTCCGTACTGTCCGTTTGGAAACGACTGGAGGCGTTGTGCTGGGAGATTTGGAGGGTACAAGATCACGTTTTGACCGGCTTTTCTCTGGTCTGGAGCGGGCAGAGGATGCTGGGAGGGGTAGTACATGGAGTAGTCAGGGACTGGTTCGTGGGGGTTGACCACGATCGAAGGAATCGGCTGCGGAAACCCATTTTGTTCTTTGGGTTGTGGAGGGTACGAGGGCGGCTGTCTCTGCGGCAAAAACGGAGCCATATTGAAGTTTGACATGGGTCGACGGGATTTGGAGGTTTGAGAATGGAGGTAATTGGAGAAAGGGAGGCAGTTGGAGAAAGGGAGGGAGTATGGTGACCTTGAATTCGAAGCCTTGTGAGTGTTTATGAAATCGTCTTCTTCGTCTGGTTCCCGTCAAGAGCGAGTGGATGCAATTCGAAGTTCAAGAAAAGGAATCAGACCAGTAGGCGTTGGGAATCGCGTACAGGCAGAAATCTGAGGCGCAGGAACTCTCCTGCACCGCAGATCACTACAAGACTGGCATATACGAGGCTCGGTCCAATAAAAGACACGAATTTCCCAGTTGGGGCACACCAGATACGTAAAATTGGAGAGCGTCAGAACATGTAGCCAGGCGTTATTTGCACGCACGCGAAATAGGCAGTTTTGACACCAAACACCGGTGGCACGTCTGTCGATTTCAAAATGCAGCAGTGCGTGTTCCCCACCTTGCGGAGGTTGAGACGTTTATGATTGTCTATTTTGACGCAGGTCGTTAGGCCGAGGAACAAAGGCGCAAAGAACAGAGGAAAGAATGACGACGATCGTGGTGAAAGAGGGAAACGCTACGGCTGTGTGATCTTAGCAGTCCCTGTTTCGAGAAGAAAAGCCTCCATGTCCTCCGCGTCTTTTTATCCGACTGAGTGGTGAATTCGCGAATGCACATAACTCTTCGCTTAGTTTACATTAACCCACACAATGGCCGACAAGGAACTCACGGTTTTCGTCGTGGACTTGCACCCTCTGGTTCGTGCCAAACACTTGCACTATGTGTTTGATGTTTTGGCCGGAAAGCTCTTGAAGGGCCTCAAAACGGACTATGTTTCCGTGGTCGGGTTCCATGCGCCAGAAACCAAGCACAAACTCGCCGACAGAGGCGTTTTCAAGGGCATCTGCGTGCTCGTTGACTTCGAGGTGCCCACATTTCTGCAATTGCAGCTTTTACGCCTGAGTTTGGTCGAAAACCACCACTTTGAACACGATTCAGACAGTTTCCAGGCGCTCATATTCTCGGTGTCGTTGTTCCAGGACACAAAAACCAAGCAGTTCACGCGGAATATCGTCTTGGTGACAAGCTCTCTACTGCCATTGGGCTCGTATGCCCCAGAGAAGGCCGAGGCAATTCCCGGTTTGCTCAAGGGAATGGACATCAATTTGATGGTAATCGGAGTCGATTTCGACGCAAAAACAAGGGAAATATGGGACTTCGTAGCCGGCCACTTTCCCACGGCACTAGTACTCACAGCAGAAGAGGCTGAGCAGGTGGCTCTGGTTCCTCCGTTGAAAAAAACAAGACCCATGCCCGTCTACAAGGGACACCTTCGGTTCGGAGCGGATTTCTTGCGAATTCTCCACGACAGCACTTACAGACCCGACTTGGACGAGTCCTGTCTCACGTGGAACGTCGAGGTGTATCCGGCAGCCAAGAGCGAGATCGCTTCTCTCAGTGCACATGAATATATTGTGGACAAGAAGTTGGTGCGAGTTGACCGCAAAACAAGGCACTTTGTGTGGGAGAAAAATCCAGAATACCAGGACAACGAAGATCAGCTGGATGGCGAGGTGGACGACAAGAAGTTCGACAAAATCGACGTGGAATCGTCGTCGTTTACTCCAGGCTTCAAGTTCTCCAATTTCGATTTGATTGCGTTGGACCACGATTTGACCGAGGCAGCCCGGCTCGATTTTGCTTCTGCCTTTGACGTTTTGGCGTTTGTCAAGACAGAAAAGATCCCCTACGCATTCTTCACCGACGAGGCCTTGTTTGTTGTGCCCGAAAAGGCTTCCTCGTCCAAGAACTTGCTCAGCCATTGCGCATTCAGTGAAGCACTCTACGAGCTTGGAACTTCTCCAATCGTGCGTTTTGTGAGAAAACAAATGAAGGAGATTGAGGTGGGGGCCATGGTTCCTGTGAAAGTCAAGAACGACGGAGAATTCACCTACTGTTTCGTGTTCATCCGGTTTCCTTTCAAGGAGGACGAGAAGATCGGGAATTTTCCCAGTTTGTCCGAAGGCATCAAGAAGGAGGACGCCACTAAACCAGAGAAACAAGTCAACAAGCTTATGGAAGAATTCATTCAGTCCAAGACTTATGTGGGTGCAGATGAAGAAGACGACACCACCGAGTACAAAACAGTGGTGGACAACTACAAGGTGACGCTCAAAGGGTCCGATTCTTCCAAGTTGCCGCTCCCTCCCAAATTTGAGTCTGCGTTCATGTTCAATTCTCCGGCCGCAAACAGGTTCAATGTCTACTTGCGAAGAATCTTGACCAAGTCGTTGGACGCCGACGACTGGACGCGGTTTTTCCAGAACCCCAGGTTCATCGAGGACAACATCCGCGAAGGAGAATTCACCAATTTCTTCAATCTCTCCAATTGCACTGGCTCGGACTGGCTGAGTTTCAATGAAAAGTCCAAGAAACCCGCAAAAAGACTAGCTCTGGAGCTTGGAGTCAAATACATCAGGAAGGAAGACTTGAAGAAAAAGAAAGCCAAGCGAAACGTGGACCTCCTTCAATCCAAAGGAAACTACGGAGCCGACGAGGGCTTCTATGACGCCGTTCCCGATTTTGATTTCTAATTACATGTTCAGAGCTTGAAGAGCTGGTTTCTCAAGTCAAATTCTCTGTCCTTGGCGGTTCTCTTTCTGCTTTTGGACGTGGAGGTTCCGTCTTCTCCCAAACTGTTTGTGATTCTTTCGTGGACCCCGGACTCCTGGATTCTGGTCTGCTCGTCTCGGAACAACTGCTTGACTTCCGAGGCCCCCAACTCCAAAATGGCCGCCTTGTCAAACAAACCCTTGTACCTGCTGTTTCTCCCTTGTCTCCACAAGTTGACCCAGAAAGTGGCCATTCCAAGCTCGTCATAAGAATCGTCCTTTTTGAGCTTGCTCCTGCTCTTTGCAATCGCATACAACAACTCATCAATGGAGTTCGTGGGATGGTCCATATACTCGTTGTACATCCCTCCAGAAGGGTCCTGGAGGTTGAGCAAGAACAACAAGTAGTCTGCCTGGATCACGGGATCCACAAAAGACGTGTGCACACACCCGACGAGCCCCAATGCTAGCATGGTCTCACTGTCTTTAACAGTGGGAAGAAATACACCTGGAGTGTCGTACACCAAAATGTCTGGGTCTTTGCTGAGACGGATGATCTCGCTGGTGTTCCTCGTAACCCCCGGCTGGCCCCCGGTTCTGGCCACCTTTCTTTTCTTGGTTGAGATGCCTTCTGGAAGCTGAGAAATATATCCCACCGATCTCAAGGTGTTGACCAACGTAGATTTTCCCACATTGGGCATTCCGATGATCATGGTGCGCAAGCCCAACGGAGGAGGAGGCACCATGCGTTCATGCCTCTTTTTCACGAGCTCAAGGATCTTTTTGGCGTCCTTCTGGCTTCTGGTGTCCACGAACAAGAACTGGTCGTTCTGGTGCCATTTCTTGAGAAGTTCGGGCTTCACCACCGACAAGTCCTTTTTGCTGTACAAGATGACTTTCTCCTTGCGTGCTAGCACCCTGTCAAAGAGCACATTCGTGGTGGAAATGGGAGCTCTCGAGTCTCTGACCTCTAGGACCAAATCGACCTGCGGAGCCAAGTGGCCAAATTTGGTGAGGGCCTTTTGGTGGTGCCCTTTGAAGTTAGACAACGGTAGAAGGTACTCCGGAAACACTTTGCGTGCTACGAAAGACATATAGGTGATTTTTTAGTTTCTGTGGAGTAAAAAATAAAAATATCGCGATGGAAATTGCACTTCGATAGTCCACCCAAAACCATCTCGATGCCCCTTATTTCCTTCTCCGGGTTTCCTTGCTCGGGAAAAACGACATGGGCCAAAAAGCTCGCTGCTCTTCTCGACGAAAAGATCCAAGAAGCAAAGACCTCCAACAGTCCAGGTCACAACTACAACATCATATATCATTCGGACGAAACGTTGGGAATTTCCCATGAAACGTACCGGGAATCCGCCACCGAAAAGCACTCTCGGGGAACGCAAATGTCGGCTGTGAAGCGAGATCTTTCCCGAACCACGTTTGTCATTTTGGACTCACTTTCCTACATCAAAGGGTTCCGGTACCAGCTTTTCTGCGAGGCCAAGGGGGTGGTGACTCCTCACTGCGTGGTCCAGGTGATGAATCCGCTCGAAAAATGCATAGAATGGAACCAGATTGACCGAAAATGGGACGACGACTTGATCAGGCAACTCGCAATGCGCTTTGAAGAACCCAAACCAGACACAAGATGGGACTCGCCGTTGTTCACATTGGTGAGCGACTACGACCAGGAAATTTTGCCTGTGAACGAAATATGGGATGCTCTAGTATTGAAAAGGGCCCCTCCACCCAACGCAGCCACGCTAGTGAAGCCCACTCTGGGAAACAACTACTTGCAGGATTTGGACAAGAAGACACAGGAAGTGATTGGAAAAGTCATCCAGCACCAGCAGCTCACTTCTGTGGGAGGAGAGGTGAACGTGGAGAACGGGAAAATCGAGATGCCTTCTTCCTCGGTCAGCATTGCCCAACTCCAAAGAATACGGCGTACGTTCATTGGCTTGAACCGGATGAGAAACGTGGACGTCGACAGAATTGTTCCGATGTTTGTGGATTACATCAACCGAAGTTTCAACAGCGAAGAGTGACCAAATAATGCATACATTTCCATAGAAAATAGATCCCAGAGCTCAGAAAATAGACTCGCTTTGTGCTCAGAATCTGTGCTATAGTGCTCCATAGATTCTGAACTACCTCTTTCTTTGGTTCTTCCACTTGAAATGCACATTCCCGTCCAGGTCGACCATCTTCTTCTTGCTTCCCTTCTTCATCAACTCTTTGGTGGTCTCCAACCGGTCCTCTACATCCTTCAACTGCTTCTCTCTGTCCATGCGGTCCTTCAACAACCTGTACTCGCCCAACTTGGTCTTCTCCATCTCTTTTCTTTCGTCGTGGTCGACAAGCAAGTCCTGCTTTATGAGCTTGTCGCTTGTTTCAAGCTGTTGGATTCTCAATCTGTTCTCTCTTCTCTCTAGCATTCCTGCGTCGGTCTGGAAGAATTCCTCCGGTGTGAATGCAGCCTGTTCCTCAGTGGAGTCAACAAACACCGTGTGCGAGCCGTGTGCCTTGAAATCCAAAGTTTTCTTGAGCTTTTCGATCTTCAGGAGCTCGTTCAATCTCATGGTTCTGATGTAATTCACATCCTGGGACTTCAAGAGCTTGACCTGTTGTGCTGAAAGAGACTCGTTGCCCCTTTCGTGGATCATGATTCCCTTGTCGTCCGTTTTCTTTCGGGTCATGGCGTGGTAGTATTCATCGGGGTTGTACTGAGCAGCTTTCTGCTTCAACACCTTTAAGGCTGCCTGTTTTTTGTGGTAGTCATTTGCTCTCAATTTATAGTCCTTTTTCTTCTCCAAAAGTCCATATTTGGATCTGTCCAGCGTCTGAGAACGCTCCCGATGCTGTTTTTTCTGGACGTTATGCACAAGTTTAGCCATTTTGTTGGAGATTAGGTGAACTGAACATTTTTGTTAGAAGCTCATCGCACTGTATAGGGAGTGCACACAATACTCCGTAGATGATTCGGAGTAGACAGGGGGAGAACTGAAGAGGTAGTTTTGTGAGATTCTGGCGTCAGAGAAATGAAGGTTTGCCGGGACTTCTTCGGCGGGGATGGAAATTTGAATTTGCATTGAATCTGCCTTGAATTTTAATTGAATTCAAGAAATGAGATTCTTCACAGAGCCAATATCCAGACAGAAACAAGAAGACAAGAAGCCAGCCAGCCGTACAACAAAGAAGCTTCCACCCTTCGCTTGCCTTGTAGTGACTTTTGGTTCTTGAAAAGTATGGAGTACACGATCACGTGACCAACTCTGTATCATTTTTCACTTTATCCAACCTTCTAGATCATTCACCATGCTTCGTCTTCTCCATGGAACAAGAGGAGTTTCCCCAAATTTAGGGAGGCTTTCGCTTCTTTGCAACGGAAAACTACCGTCGACGCTTTTCTCCGACGCAGTTCGCTTCAATAGTCAGAAATCTGACGACATCCCAGAAATTGCAACGAACAAAGACTCCTCTGACCTCTCCGTGCCTTGGTACTTGAGAGAAGATGTTGCCACTACATTGGTGGAAGCCAAAGAAGTGGAGATCCCCGAAATTCCAGCCAACGCACCTCCGCAAGTGAAAGATTTCCTCGATCTTCTTGCCAAAGAGTATGGAATGGACAGTCTTCTATTGTTCGACATGGCCGACCTCGACGAGACCCACGAATTCAGAACCAACAACAAGAACGTGGATTACATCATTGTTTCAACGGGAAAGTCCGAAAGGCACATTTACAAAGCCGCAAACGAAATGCGTATTCACCTCAAGCACAAGTACAACACCGTTCCTTTGATTGAGGGCATGGTTTCCAGTGCCAAGACACCCGCCATGCGTCGTAGGCTTCTCAGAAGAGCAAGAAAGGGTCCTTTGGCCACAGACAACGAGTACGGAAGGTCTGCCAATAGTTGGGTTTTGTGTCACCACGAGAACGTCGATGTGCACATGTTGACCAAAGAAAGAAGACAAGAATTGAACTTGGAGTCGTTGTGGTGCAAAGCCGAGGACGCAGGGAAATTCTCCGCTGTCTCCGGCCCGCCCCAGGAGTCAGATAACATTTTCAGTGGAATTCGAAGGTTCCACACCATGACTCCGTTCACACTCTATCAAAGGCAGTTTCTGACTTCCAGAAAACTTGCAGCCAACGCCGCATTGGAACAGCATATGTACAATTTGGAGAGCCACGACGCCAATGTGGCCGATGCCCAGTTGGAACAGATGCTCAGCAGCTTCGAGCACTCGTTCCAGAATCCCAGTATCCAGGACCACCAGCTCCGTTTCCGGTTCTTGAAGACGATGTACACACTCCGGCCGTCTTTGGTCTCCTTCGAGCAAGTGGAAGATGCCTTGTTGGCCAAATATGCCTTGTTCCTGGAGCCTGCAAATTTGGCCGTTGAAAAGCAAAACGACGTCACCGAGTATGCCAAATTGCTCGTCGACTCTCCTTTGGTGTCCTCTGGAAAGGAGACCTGCGATGAGCTCTTGCACAAGTTGTCCGGCTTCATTGATACTTTGTACCGGTTCTCTAACGACAAGTTTCTGATGTCTGCCAACGCACAGTTTATCCCGTTGTTGTGGAGATTGACGTACCTCGAGCACAGCGAACCCGTCAGCCTGAAAATGGTGGATAATGTGATCCACAATGGGGAGCCCATCCAAGCCCGAAACCCGGAACCTTCCGTCACACTAGCCTCCAACAAGGCCCGAGACGTTTTGTGGCTCATTGAGTACTACAACGAGAAAATGGACGCCGGAAGCGTGCCTACGGCTGCGCTCAGAGAGCTTTTTCTCTTCACGTACGGAAATTCTGGCCACTGGGCGAAATTCTGGGCCGAGTGGGATTCCATCAGTTTTTCCAGGCAGCCAGAGCCCGCAGTTGCGGTCGAGAAATGGGTCAGACTCTGTGTCTACTTGTGTTTGCGCAACGACCGGAGCCAGATTCTTCATTTTCTCAATAGACATTGGGACAGCTCTTCCACCATCGGAGGGTCATTTTTGAAGAGCTTTAGGGAAAATGGAGAAAGGTTCAACTCGGATAACGAGAGGGATGCGTTCAGAAAGGCCATATTTCAGATGACCACGACGTTGAGCACAGACAGTGGGGTTCCTTTCGAAGGAGCCAGAAGTTATGTAGCGGAGTTGTAAATAGAGAAAGCACTGAGAGGAGGTAGTACTGTGGTAGAGGTAGCATGTGAGCTCTCAGAGACAGGGATGTGGAAGAAGAAATTGTTTCCAGAATTTGAGTTGTGTCGACGGGAACATAATGACATTTCCAGAGGTTGATCCAGATTTCCAGAACTCCCCTGGTTAAACACAGCAATATGATTGAATATGATATCAATGGGTTCCTCTAGTGTGGACCTTGAGAAAATTTCGTAGCTTGTTGGATTTGTTCTCCACATCCCTCTTCTCAAAACTAAGGACATCACTGTTGAGCTCTCCACGAGTTCCGGTCGTGCAAGAAAAAGCGACGAGCCCGGGAGAACCACTTAAGTGTGATTTGTTGGCTTCTGGCACTGACATTGAAGAACATACTCTTCTGGCCATTTGAGAGTCATTTCAGCTACAGCTTCGAGGATGTTGATTCCGCGTGACGGAAAAGGGCACCTGGGAAAGTCAAGAAGAAGAGAGTTAGGTAGTTAGGTGAGCGTATATGGTAAAGTGGGAATCTTCTTAGATTTTGAAGCGTCACTGTCACAAGATCATTGGATTGTTCGAATATTTGAAAGGCACAATTGCTTACGACTCTGTACGATTCTGTCCTATTGTGGAACCTTCAAGGCTCGTACTCGTTACAAACAATCACTGGTGACAGTTAGTACCGGGTATTCTCAGCAGTAATATGGTAGCACCAAAAGACACCTATCCCATTTACGAAGGTGCCACCCCTCTCATCCGGACTAATTACTCAGCGATATCTCCACCAGTTTAGCAGCTGCGGTTTCCAAAGTTGCTCCAATGGGTTCGTCTTGAAATTTCGTGCTCATTCAACCTTTTCTGCGGTACTCGTGAAGTGGGTGATCGGTGAACGCTATCACACGATAACAAAAGTCGCACGTGAGTAAGTCCACTTAAACAAGACCACAACTCAAAAACGTGAAGATTAACAGAAGTCGAAACAGACGAATCAGGAAATTTGTTCAGAGAACCTGCCGGTGTAGCAGAAATGAAATATCTGGAATGTTTGGCGTAGTGAAATGTGGTGAAATGTTATCAGTGTTCGCATCAAGTCGTATAAATTACATTTTTTCAGTGCCTATCTTCATCCTAATTCACGCGTTTCAACTCCACGATGGCAGAGGACCTCTTGCAATGCAGGCTACGAATAAAAGAATGGGAGCGGGACTTCTCGGCCAAAAACGGACGAATCCCGTCGAAAGCAGACATCAAGGCGGAACCAACAATCTACGAAGCATACAAGGCATATAATTCCTCCAAAGACAAGAAAAGGAAGGACAAGAAGACCTCCAGACTGAAGCCAGCCACGACAAAAGCAGCCGAACCAGTTGCAGAACTAATTTTGGAATCAGTTGCAGAACCAGTTATGGAAGAACCTGAATTTGACTTTGTCTCTGGGTTGACAGATAACGAAGAAGAGACACAGAAAATCGTGTTGAATGCAGAATTGGGCCCCACTCCACAAGCCAACGGCAAGGTTTTATCGATATTTGACATGATCATGAGTCCTCCCGAGTCGTCTCCAATAAAAAAAACTAGACCTCTACTTTCGTCTCCCTCGGGGCCTCTGAATATCTTCAAGACCCCCACAAAAGCAGCCAAAAAACTTCAATTCACGGACTTGACCCCGTCACGCACCGGCAGAAACATTATGGCCCAGCTCCAGCAAGTGGCTACGCCTTCCAGGTCAGAAGACCTCATTGTAGAAACACCCTTCTACTTGGGAAAGGTGAACAACAAATTCCTGTTCCGAGAGGAGGATTCGCCAGAAAAGCCCGGTGTGCAGAGTTTCCCAAGTACACCGACGAGATCTGGGTCTTCTGTGGTGAATTTCCAGGTTTCTCCGTCTCCGTTGAAATCGCAGCGCTTTCTCTCCTTTGGGAACAACAAGAAGGTGTCGGACATTTTCAACGACTACAAGAGCATACAGATCGACGAGACGCAACGACTCGAAATCGAGGAGGAGTTCCAGGAGGAGGAGGAGGATGTGGCCGAGGGACCAGAGGAAGTGGGGCCTCAGAACTCCAAAAAGAGAAGGAAAATCACCCAGAAGAGAACAACCAGAAACTGGAAGATCAAGCCGAAGTTCGACGACCAGACAGATACCTTTGACGGCAAAAATGTGCATGACGAGATCCAGAAGATGGAGATCCAGAAGGACGAGGTGGATGTTGAGGAGGAAGCTTCAGACGACGAAGTGTATTCCAGACCGGTTCCGGCAAAATCCACCAAGAAAGCCACACCTGGAAAGATTAATCCGATCAGCAACAACTTCCAGAGATTGAAGATCAACGACCCTCGAGCCAAGAAGTTCAAGCAGAGAATGAAACGGAGGTAGCATTATAGAATAGCATAACAACAAGTGCCCAGCTCGTTGGGAATTCACAGGGCTACGTGTGTAATGAGTGCATCCTGATTATTTTTAGGATATATCTTGTCGGCAACCATAGTATCTGCGAAGATCTCCGGTGGAACCTCCACAATCCTCCCTAATTTCCTTTTTTAATTTCCGGTCGGGTGAACAGCTGGGTCTAACTTATAGAAACTCTTGACGGCATATCCCAGCTGTGTCTTTGGCTTATTCCAATGACCAGAGTATTATCAAGGAGTAATTGAAAAAGGACTGCTTTTCATCTTAGCCTCCACAGTGGCCGCCATGACTTTTGGAATGAGTCGCCAAGTGAATCAAGGCCGATCTCATCTATGTGGATCACGACGGCAACGCAACGACTAGCTCATCGCTACCAACAGTATTAGCAAATTGCACTCTGGGAATGATCGGCCCCAAATCAGTTTCCACTTCACCATCAACAGCCAGCGAAAAATAAACTGGCTTCTCCCATTTATCCTGCTCCTTCTCGTAGTCCCACGAATGCTTGGCCATGGCCACCTCTTGGTCGAGTTTCTCCTGTTTCAAGACTCCCTGGAGCTCTTCGATTTCCTGCTCTTCTTCTGGGACTTCGTGGTTTATCACCAGCTTTTCCACCATGGTTACCTTTCCGTCTTTGATGACCATCTCCACCACCTTCTTGTATCGTCCCGTGCTGACGCTTTCCTGCTCCTCGATCTTTCGGAGCTGTTTCTGTTGCTTTTTCAACTGCAAGGCTCTTTCCACGGGAGAAAGCCACATGCTCCCACTGGACTGGTGGGGCATGTCGAAATCAGAAGCATTGTCGATGATTCTGGTGCGCTCAGCACCGGTATCTTGATAATCGAGCAACGTCTCGAGTCTTTCCTGGGCCCGGACAAGATCTGGGTTAACTTCTTTGGCTCGTTCGTAGTGTTCTAGTTCCTTGAGCTGGTCTTCGAGCTCCTTCCTCTTCTCCGATTCTTTTTCGTGAATTTCGTGCAACCTCTGCTTTTCTGCTTCGATCCGCTTCAACGCCTCGTCCTGTGCTTTCCATAAGTTTTCTCCTGCGGACACGGAAACCTTGATTTTCATTCTGGACGCCTGTTCTTGAATGATCTTGTTCTTTGGATTGGCCTGTTTAGTTTCGAGGAGATCCCTTTCCGACTGCAAGATGCGGATGATTTCGACCTTCTCCCGAAGTGAAAGAAGGTCTTTTCCGCAGTACGAACAAGGCTGGAGGCCCTCTTTCGAGCAAATAATCTTCCCACAGTTCAAACAATTGGGTGCAACTTCAAAAAGCGAATGCCTCGTGGCCATGCAGTTGCACGATCGGCGAACTGCCGATGCCTGTGCTAAATCCAATTGGTTCTCTGCATCCTCCACCTCCAAATCATGGAGTGCAGCTTCGATGTCCTTGAGATTATCTAGATTCTTTCTTTTGGCCTTTCTTGCCTGTTGGCCAGAGAGTTTGTTCGAAGGCTTGGCGTCTGCAAGTTCCGAGATTGTGGTAGAAGTTCTATTTCCTTTGAGCCTTTGCTTGGAGCTCTTGGGAGGAATGGGAGAGTCGTGGCTCCAGGCAGTTTTCAGTATCTCTTTGGATTCTGGAACTGGAGTGGTTTTCTTTTGTTTCTGCTGGTCTTCTTCGTGCTTGAGCTGGATGAACGTTGTGATGAGTTTGTAGCTGTCGTCGCTGTGTCCTAGCAAACCGATGAAGTGGTCTTCAATTTCTTGGTCGTTTGGAAGAGTCAAGGTGTAATTCACCATTTCCGTACACATTTCCTTTTCCAAGGGAAGTATATTCTCTATGGCGTTGATAGCATAGCTTCTGACTTTTTCGTAGACCATTGTGTTGGTGATATTCTGACTCAGAAAGAGACTTAAGTATGTGGTCACGTGACCGGTGGCTTCAATTGCCAAAGGAAAGAGGTCGTGATAGAAAAAAAAGAATTCTTCGCTGAAACGGAACTTATTCTGAAGTTCTCTAAACTAGTTCTGCTGTTGTAGCAATTGCAGTTACAATCTGGCACTGTCAAAAATGATGTGTTGACTTATGCGGCAGAATCAAAATCAACCAAATTCAAAATTCAAGCAAATCGTAGCCCCTAATCCACAATATGTTTCTCAAATAACACGAATCGAAGAAGAAAGGGAAACGAAAACAGAAAGGTTGAGTCTCTGTAATCCATGCCCTCGCAATCTCCTGCACATCTACAACTCCATCTCAAGTACTCCATCTTATCTTCCCATCTGCACACCTTCCAATGCTGTCCAATGTGCCCGATCTGGAAGAGCTCAAAAAGAAATACGCTGAAATCGCTCACTTGAAGCGAGAAATCGAAGAAAAATTGGCCCTTCGCCCCAAAATCCATGGAATCAGGAAGCCTCTGGGCAGATCCCATATGAGCATGATTTTTACCAACAATGCAAAGAACACTCTGGAGAACTCCGATTCAGAACCACAGTACATCACCACCAACAGAGGAATGAGTCTTATGACTCCCAGAATGTTCCATAGAAGAATGAGACTCATGAAAGTGTCTGCAGAAAGAACGCAGCGAATCCAGGAGGAGTTTGCGAAGAAAAGACAGGAGACGAAAATGAAAAACAGTGTAGCCAAATTCAGAACGCAGGCCGACGGCTGCGACCGCGTGGAGATTGAAGGAGAAGTGTATGGAGTGGCCCAGGACGGCAGGCGTTTGCTTCCTTTGACGTTTCAAACGGGCCAGTTTGCCGATTTTGTGGAGTGGAATGGCTGGAAATTCACGCGAGAAAAGCGAGGGGGACTAGTGAACACCAGGAAGAGGTACGGTGAGAATCTTGCAGGTGAGGATGATACTAACATTAGGACGAAGGAAGTGGAGCAGTGTCGATATTTCACAAGAACGGGTATGTATTTGTTTGGTCAGAAACGAAAAGGTGGGAGGGAGTTGAGAATCACTGAAGAGGAAGAAAAATTACCGCGAAGAGAGGCAGTGAAATTACTGTGAAGCAGTAAAATTATTGTGAAGAGAGGCAGAGTAACTGCAAGAGAGGCAGGGCAGAGAGGCAGTAAAATCATGCGAAGGTTGCAAATTTCCCAGAAGGCATAAATTACCCAGAAGGCACAAATGACTGCGAAAAGTGCTAAGACAGAATCTGCACCATGAAGCACTGAGACTGCAATCTTCAACCACTACCACTTCTCGTATAACTCGAATACTAACCCCAGGAAACTGCCAGAAAGGAACGTCTTGCAGATTCACCCATGATCTCTCACGCATCCTCTTGTGCAGACAATTTGTCTCGGGAAATTGCAATAACGCTGGGTGCTTGCTTTCGCACACCTTGACAGAACAAAACACTCCATTGTGCCGGTTCCACCTCTTGGCCAAATGCCAGAACTCCAATTGCAACTTTCTGCACGTGCTCCCTCCGAATGCAAAAAACCCAAAATACAGTGTTTGGACATGTAGGCCATTTGCCATTGGAGGGTGGTGTGGGCGAGGGTCCAAGTGCCTGTTTCTCCACGAGTTGAATTGTCCCGATTTCGAAGAAACGGGCCAGTGCCCGCGAGGAAAATCATGCACTCTCGCGCATCCAGTGACCAGACGAACTCAAGAGCTTATGTCCACTCCAGCATTGGACGAGGTGGTGGTGGACGAGAAAGAGGATAAAATTATTGTGAGCAGTTACACTGTGGATCCTTCGGTGTTGTTTGTCAAGTGTGGGAATTACGAGGTGTTTATTGACGAGGGAGAGAAGGAGAATGAAGAGTTTATGATACATTTTGAGAGTTCGGAGGAGGAGAGTGACGAGGAGTTGTGAGTGGAAGTTCACTGAGAAGATAATGATGAAGAAGATTAATTGTTGATGATTGAATGAGATCTTGAATGAGAATTAAGAATATTGAGAGCAAGGAAACAGAAGACCGAAGAAATATTGAAAGGAATTTGAGAACATTGAATGAGGATCAATGAGAATTGATAAGAATATTGAATGAGAATTAATGAGAGTTGATGAGAATTGATGAGAATTTCTGAATATTCATTGAGGTGAGCGAGTGCATTATTGATATAATCATTCTTTTGAACGAAACAGAAAAGAGTTTGAACAAATTGGGAGCATTTGGCGTCAGAAACAAAGGACAAAGGACAAATTACCGATCCAACCCAATCACAATACTAACACTGCAGTTTCCTTAGACAAAAGAGAATTCAAGAAATACAAATCGGAAATACACTTCTCACCCTGCATCATTCGTGCGTTATCCACACACATTTTTGCAGCAAGATGCACGGATGTACAATGTTGCAAAACCTATTTGTACCCCCTACGGGTTCTCCCTTATTCTCTCTTTCTCTTTCTGTTCTTTTCATTTCTCTTCTTGTCACTCTCAGCTTCCGCCTTCCTGTAATGAGCGACTCAATTCTGCCCATAGTGTTCGACTCCTTCTCCAAGTCCTACTGCGTAATTTCCCGCCTTGGTTTTGGAAGTTTTGGATGTGCTGTATTAGCAAAATACAGAAAAAGCATCAAGGACTTGCTCTTACCAGAACAGGGTAAAAAAGGCACTCTCTTGGAACCGCTCAAACACAACACGTCAGTGAAACCCCACTCCGATGGTTTGGTGGCCATAAAAGTCATGAAAACCCAGTTGAGAAGACCAACCGACTACTTGAGAGTCAACGAGATCCGCTTTATTCTTGCCATGCCCTCTCACCCCAACTTGTTGCAGATTTTCAACCTTTTTGTGGACAACTTCACCGGCAAGCTCAATATTGTCATGGAACCCATGAACCAGAACTTGTACCAGTTTATTCAGAAGCACGAAGGCCGTGCAGTAGCCGCCAACACTTTGAAGAGCATGTTGGCTCAGCTTCTCAATGCTATTCGTCATATCCACCACCATGGTTATTTCCATAGAGACGTCAAGCCCGAAAACATCCTTGTTACTGCAACCACGCAATACTATGGAGGACGCCAGAACGTTCCTCCAGAAAGGGCAAAGGACCCCTACATCTTGAAGTTGTGTGACTATGGCCTCGCCAGGCACATCAATAACACAAAGGAACTCACTCCTTATGTTTCAACAAGATGGTACAGAGCGCCGGAAATTCTCTTGAGGCAACGCCGCTACTCCCGTCCGATCGACATCTGGGCCTTTGGGTCAGTTGCCGTCGAGCTTGTCAATTTGCGCCCAATCTTCTCGGGAATGAACGAGACCGAGCAAATTTGGCAGATTCTCACTCGTCTAGGACATCCAATGTACGACGACAGACTGGACGACGATTTTGGAGGAAACTGGAAAGAGGGCCCGCAGTTGGCCGAGAATCTTGGCTTCTACATGCCTTTCATGGTCAGCACTTCCATTTATCGGGTTTTGTCTCACCCGCAACATCGTGAGCTTGCTAATACCATCAAGGAATGCTTCCTGTGGGATCCCAAACAGCGTCCCACCGCGGAAGAGCTCAGTAGAACCCCTTACTTTGCTGACACTATTTTGGAAGAAGACTGCACTATTGCCGAAAGCCAAGTTTCTCCAATCTACCCCGAGGTGGAAAGAGAATTGAGAGCTACCAGGCCATTGGACCGGTTCCAATGCGAATTGGCGCTTGGTGTATCTGCTTGTGGGCGTGCTAAAGTCAGTGATGTCAGAAAGGGCACTAAAATCTACAGCGATCCACCCATAGCCCTGCCCGAACCTTCACCTATATCTCTTGATAACTATGGATACGGTCTGGCAGGAGAGTTCATGCGCAAGTATACTACCCTTGAGCAAGACCTGGATTCAGAACAGAGGCAAACGTACCGCGACAATGCCAAGATCTCCGTACCCAGAGATCCTGGTATGCTTGCTGTTGCCCTGGAGGAGCAGAATCTCATACCGACACCTCTTTTGGGCGCCACGAGATTCCATGTTAGTACGGAGCATTTGGATGCCGATAATTAAAAACGAAAATAAATCGAAGAGTCCGACAACATGGCTAAACCATGTGCTGCCCAACAATCAGTCTATAAGTTGGATGATTGTCTCGTAATTCCCCACAATCGTGACCGCGCAGAATGGACCGATCGAGTAGTATGCAAGACTATTCTTGAGGTATAAAGAAGTGTGAGTCGAAAGTCATCTCGGCAGAACAACTATGTGCATCCTATTAACGACAACTACACACCCAGACTACAAATTTCTCCTATTGTCCAACAGGGATGAGTTTTTCAACCGGCCGACCCAGCTGGCAACCCTTCGACCATTGGGAAATGGCAGACAGCTTTTGGCTCCTCTGGATCTAGGAAGATCAGAGCATGGAACATGGATAGGGGTCACGTCAGACGGAAGAGTGGCCGCTCTTGTGAACTACAGAGAGGAGGACCTGCAAATAAGTGAGGTTTCGAGAGGAATTTTGCCGTTGGAGTATCTCACATCGAATCTCCTGGATGACAAGTGGTTCGAAACGTTAGAGGAGTCCTTGTCTCACAAAAATGTGAATAACCTGCCGGTGCTTCTTAGCAAGATCGGCGGCTTTTCGTTGTTTTATGGTGCTCTTGATTTCGACAAAGAGACTGGAGAGGTGAAACCACTTAATATCATGAGCAACCGCGGCGACCGTGGCAAAGTTCATTCAAAAGTCAGCGACAGCGAGGAGCTTCACGGGGAGATAGCTACGCAGGAAACATTTGGTGTCTCCAACTCACTCTACTATCTTCCATGGAAAAAAGTTGATCTCGGACGGGCAAAACTTACGGCTCTAGTGGAAACAGCAGTGCAAGAGAATTACTCTCAGCAAGACTTGATCGAAGGATGCTTTGATATTTTGAGCACAGACACCTACGATCCGGAAATTCGGAAAAAGAGCACTTTTGCAGAAAAGTTGGTAGAGCTCCAGAACTCCATTTTCGTTCCGCCGCTCGAGACGCACTTCGACTCTTTGCCTGAATCAATTCCACGGGGAAAGTTCTACGGAACTAGGACCCAGACGGTGGTGGCACTTCACAAGTCAGGAACTTTGCACTATTTTGAGCGGGATTTGCACACGTCGGACGAAGAGGCCATCAACTTGAAAGAGCAACATTTTAAGTTCGAAAAGCAATAGGAATTGCCCTCTAAGCTATGAAGAAGTAACACAAAGGATGTACGGGTGCATATTGGAGGGCACGCACTCCACGTTTCCTTGTGTCCAGTTCATTGCTTAGAATGCCATTACAGACAAACACGGGACATCCCTTAACGACCGAGTATCATCGGGAGCCCATAAATCCGTCTGATGCTCCACCGTTACTTGTGTTTGTTCCGGGAAATCCGGGTCTCATCGACTACTACATCACCTACCTAGATCTTATTGCAGAGGAATACACAGATTTCGAAATCTTGGCCATCTCGCATGCGGGATATCAAACTTCGGATGATTATGTGACGGCTGGGAATACGGGAGACCAGCGGTTTTACGACTTAGAGTACCAGGTTGGCCACAAGTGTGACGTCATCAAACAGCATTTGGCAGGCAAACCCAAGACGGAGTTGTACTTCCTTTGTCACTCCGTCGGGGCACATGTTATACAAAGGGTGGTGAAAAGGATTTTAGACGATGACGACATCAAAAATAGAATTTCCGTCAAGTTTGTTGGTCTCGTTTGTCCCACAATTGTGGACATCGCCAAGTCGGAGTCAGGAGTAATGTTCACAAGGTTGTTTAATGCACTCCCGGTGATCCAAATCGCCGTATGTCTCATTGTGTTTCTCCAGTGGATACTTCCTAAACTGGCCGCAATGGCCATTATTCGCTTCATTACTGCGAAGCCTGCAGCTATGACCGAGCGTCTGGCTGAGTCATGGAACAATTCGGTGATAGCAACTCACAAGATCTACAGTTCTAAACGCATTGTACGCCAAGCCCTCACTTTGGCAAGAGAAGAGCTCAACGTGATCCATAGAGATGATGAGTTCAACGATTGGTTTTTCAACACTCTTCCTACTGAGGGCGTGAAAATCTGGTGTTTTTTCGCCATCAGTGACTACTGGGTTCACGACAACACTCGGGACTACATATTGGGCCGTTACCACGACTCAGAAAACAAAATGGTGCGGTTTGAAATCGGCGAGCCGGACAATGAGAAATGCAACGCCATTTGCCATAGCTTCTGCATTGACCAAAGTGTTGAGTTTGCGGCGATCACTTGCCACGCACTAGCTTGAATGCCGTCTGCGGTGTTTATTTTCCAGCTATGATTATGCATATACTGCCTCTTTGAGTTGATTTAGCCTTTCACGTTGACTCGTAGTCGCCGCTGTGTGCCGGACGGCATATGACTCGGTTGACTCAAGGGTGCGACTCATGAATTTTGGCCCTTTTTTTACTTGCAACCTTTGATTCTTCCTTTGATTTTCTCTTTTGTTGGGAAAACGCAGCAGTACAAATACCGGGCAAATTCCTGGGCCTTTTCGTTTTTCCACAAACCATCCAACCATGTCTCAAGCTAAAACATCGGACGAGTCAATTACTCAGGATGTGCCTGAGTCCAAGATCACTCACGAGGAGGACTCTGTCACCTCAGAAGACCTTGCAAGCAAGAAGGAGCTCGACCGCATCTACAGGAAATTGGATTACAGAATCATTCCTGCGTTGTGGTCGTTGTACTTTCTTACTTCATTCGGATCCAGTGTCTATGGTGTCACGTTAACAATGAACCGTGCCCAGGGCCACTCGTTGTCTCAGCATTTACTGTTGACCGCTAAGGATATTTCCACTGCCTCGGCCTTGTACTATGTTGGTTACATTCTCTTTGATGTTCCCATGAACTTGATTATGACCAAGGTGAGTCCTCAATCGTGGTTGTCTAGAATTGTCATTACTGTCGGTGTTGTCTACGCTTGCTACCACACGTTGCAGAACTCTCAAGGTCTCATTGCCGTGAGATTCATCTCTGGTATGGTTGGTGCCGGTACCTGGCCCGGAATGTCCTATTACATTTCCTTGTGGTACCCCAACGAAAGACTGACTCGCCGTATTGGATACTACTTCACTGCAGCTCAGATCTCGGCCTCTGCTGCTGGTCTTGTCAGTGCTGGATTCCAGAAAATGGACGGAACGAGAGGCTACACCGGCTGGCAATGGATGTACTTGGTCTACGGGTGCCTCACCGTTGCTGTCGGTATTACTTTGCTTTGGTGGCTCCCTGACCGTCCATTCAAGACCGTGGAGCAAACTGACAGCAAGATCATGACCTGGTACAACCGTTACTTCACTCCTGTTCACCCTCTCAACGAACAGGAAAGAGCGATCCACCGCAAAGACATTGAACACAGATATGTTTTGATCCAGTGGACCTGGAAAGACGTCGTGCAGGTCATTACCGACTTGCGTATCTGGCCTATCATCATCATGTACTTTGGAGTGGTCGGTACGGGATTTGGATTGGCTGTGTTCGGCTCGACCATCATCGCAGCCAACAATCCTAGTCTTTCCTCCATCAACGTTTCTCTCTTGTATGCGCCAATCTGGCTCTTTGACTTCGCCGGAATTTTGATCATCACTCCGTTTGCTGACAGATACAAGAGCTACCGTGCCTTCTTCTTCTCGGGAGCATGCTTGATTATCATTGCTGGAATGTTCACCACCACTTTTGCCAAGGGCCTGTGGAACAAGTATGCAGGGCTCTTGATTGCCGGATTCGGGCTTGGTCCCACTGTCCCCATTTGCATGTCGTGGTCTGCAGAGATATTCGGACCTCGTTACGGTGATGTTGGAACTGCTGTGAGTGCAGCTGTGGTTTCCGGATTGGGAAACTTGGGTTCTGTCACTGCCACCTACGCCTTGTACAGAGGATGGCCAGCTGATGTGAAAAGATTGTACAAGTACTCGAACATGGTGTTGGTGGGAATGTTGGGTATTAGTATCATTGCCTCGTTCGTCTGTCATTTCATCAGGAACAAGGTGAGGCAGTAGAAGAATGAGGAGATGGAACTTTCGATGTCAGACCGCAGCTATGAGATATTGTTGAAACTCAGTTAGGCTGCAAATGTGCTAGTGCCATTGAATACTTTAATTTTGAAAACCCGTAGCACTAACCTCAGAGGTGACGTGCTCAGACGATGAAGTTTCATCCTGAGAAACGTCCCTTCCAGCCTAGCACAGAAGCAACCACTCTAATGCATCAAGGCACTGTGTGTCAATGAACTGAAGGTTAATAGCTTTTAATCTGGATCTTTGCTGTCAAAATTCTGAACTCATTTTGAATTGACCATTAAAGAAGATTTCCGTCCAGGTAAACTCTCCATTTCCACCATCGCACCTCCAGTTAACTGCTGAATGCACTCAACTTTTGGTGTCTCACTCATGGCCTTCTAAACTCCTTCAAAACTGTAAATTTTAGAACGCTTGAACACATAGAATTTGTCATTATTTTTCATTCTCACTAAATAATACTTGCGTCTGCAACAAAAGGGCTTGCGGTTACGATCTTGTTGACCTCGGAGATTGCTTGAGGTGCCTGAATAGAGGTAATCCCCCACTTTCCACCTTCTCCACCAATCGCTTCGAGAATCTTTCACTTCTAGAGAGTACATGTGCTTATTAGGCAGCACCTTTCCGATCTGTGACTTTGGCTAAATTAGTACATGTCAAGCTTTCTCCTGACAGCATCCATCTCAGCGAAGGGCAAGTAAGAGCATAATGTTTTGGACCTCGTCCTCTTGGAATGGAATAGCATGCAAAATCACTGTCGCACTTGCTAAGTGAGTAAATGAACAGAGATTTCGGACACATTTAAGAAGCGAATTTGTTTGTCCAAAGATGTGCTTTACGGGGTTTCTATTCGGCTTGCCTTAGAAGACAATAGGTGACTCCAATAGCCATTCCTATTTTCCGCCACTTCCAGAGATTTCAAAATTTCAAAAGTAAATTTCAATACAAATTCATAAATGAAATACTGTTATCCTGAAAATAAAACTCCAAAACGCCCTTCTGAACTCTACTGTTTCCAAACAAATGCGCTGTCCAACCTTGTTTCGCAACCATGTAAAAGAAACCAAAGATACACCTGTGCCTCCCAATACGCATCGCTGCTCATCTCAAACCAATTTCTCCATTTCTCCAATTTCTACCACAAATGTCTGCCACCGATAAATCCAAATTGCCGTTCACGGAACAGCACTACTTCTCCTCGTATGACCACTTCGGCATCCACGAGGAGATGCTCAAAGACACCTCCAGAACGTTATCATACAGGTCGGCCATGTTCAAAAACAAGCACTTGTTCAAGGACAAAATCGTGTTGGACGTGGGCTGTGGAACGGGAATTCTCTCGATGTTTGCCGCCAAGGCTGGTGCCAAGCACGTGTACTCGGTGGACATGTCCAACATCATCGAAAAAGCCAAGGAAATCGTGTCGCTCAACGGATTCGAGGACAAAATCACCCTTTTGCAGGGCAAGTTGGAGGACATTGAGTTGCCTGTCAAGTCCGTGGACATCATTGTCCTGGAGTGGATGGGTTACTTTTTGTTGTACGAGTCCATGTTGGATACTGTGTTGTACGCCAGAGACAAGTATCTTGTGAAAGGAGGATTGATTTTGCCCGACAAGTGTTCGATGTACATTGCCGGAATCGAGGACGGCCAGTACAAGGGCGAGAAAATCCACTACTGGGAGGATGTGTACGGGTTTGACTACTCTCCGTTCATCAAGATCGCCATGTCCGAGCCTTTGGTGGACACCGTGGACAACCAGCTGTTGATCACCACCCCGCACAAGTTCTTTGAGTTCGACATTAACACCGTGACCAAGGAGAAATTGGCCTTCCATCGCCATTTCAAGTTGGATGCCATCGACACCGATCTCTGTCATGCGTACATTGTGTGGTGGGATTGCGATTTCCCTGGTGACGACACCGTTACGTTGTACACCGGGCCAATGAAGCAGTACACCCACTGGAAGCAGACCATTTTCTACATGGACACTGTTCTCGACTTGAAGAAGGGAGACCTGATTGAAGGCTCCATTGCTTCCAGACCCAACGTCAAGAACCCACGTGAGTTGGATATTGAGATCAGCTGGGACGTTAAGACCGACTCGAAGGACAAGACCAGAGAGCAAAAGGGCAAGTACAACTACTTTATGCGTTAGGCAGTGTATATTAGTGCAGGCAAATGCTTGCAATTGGCTCGGAGTCGAGTCATGAAATATAGAAAGTTAAAGGATGTCGTTGGACAGTGATGTAATTCGGAGAGGACGACAGATATGGGCTCTATTTACAATGTGAGCAGCAGTCTGCTTTTGTCACTTCTTGTCAGCGATCGTGGGCAGGAAATTGGTATTGGTGGTTGAGCATTAAATGGAACGACTTGCAATAATGACATCAATGAGCACACTTTCTTGGCCTTTCACTATCGGTGATTGCAATAGCTGACCACACGACAGTTTAATGAGGATATTCTTAAATTCATCACAATTCCTGCAAGAGTTGTGATTGCTTATTACTTATTCCAACCTCATATTCCAGGAAGAATTGCTTACCTACTATTTTTCATAGATAATTATTACTCCCTCTGAATGACCGAGGTGAATATCAGCAATTGTTGAAACAGATTTCCTTTCTATAGAGTGAATTCGGTTGTTCGCACATGTTTTTGAAGGTTTATGCTTCCAATAGGCTAAGTGCTCATCACTGCTCCGAACTCAAATTCATAATAGTATTATTCCTCAAATTCATAATTATTATTCCTCAAATTCATAATTGTATTATTCCACAAACTCAATATTCCTTTTCTTTCATAGGATTCACCAAACAAAATGTCCAAAGCAAACCAAGCCTCGATACCCCCACATGATCTGGTCCCGTGATCTTCCAGTGCTCAGTGTGCATCATCGCCACCAATGTACTTAAGAACCTTACGTCTTTCTCGCAACTTCAGACGCTCCTCCTCCTCCAGAATGTCCAAATCCGAACAGGAATGGCGTGCCATTCTCAGCCCTCTGCAATTCAAGGTTCTCAGACAACTGGGCACAGAAGCCCCATTTTCGGGCGAATACACCAACACTCCAGCGGGAAATGGAGTTTACCAATGCGTCGGGTGCCAGCTGCCGTTATATAAAGCGTCCACTAAATTCCTGGCGCATTGCGGCTGGCCAGCTTTCTACGAGGCTATTCCAGGCTCAATTATCACCATTGAAGACAAAACCCTAGGAATGGTCAGGACCGAGATGAGATGTGCCACGTGCAATGGCCATTTGGGACATATTTTCAAGGGAGAGGGCTACAACACGCCATCGGACGAAAGACATTGCGTGAACAGTGTGTGTTTGAAGTTTTCCCCGGAGTAGTGCACGAAATGAACAGTGGATAGCAATGTATAAATGAATTGACGAAACAATGTGAATTGCCAATATAAACTAATATGTACCAAGACAAAGCAATGGGGTGCCGTTGCAGGATGATCAAACCAAAAACGGAATAAAGGCTGTTCTTCTCAACTTCTTGTACTCGTCCCCAAAGGTCTGCAAGTACCTCTTGTGTCTCTTGACTGCCCACAAGTACATTTGCACACTGCTGACGGTCAAAAAGAGCCACGCGGACCAGTTTCCGACCAAGAGAGCGAATGCCAACCACCCCAACAGCTCGAAAAAGTAGTTGGGACAAGAGCACCACGTGAAGCCGTAGCCGTACGGAATCACGTACGCCTTAGCATCTGCGTTTCTCAATCCGGACAACGTGAGGTGTGCACTGAAGTTGGAAAGCTCGGCGAAAAGCCACAAGCCGGCGAGTGAGTAGTTGGCCCAGCAGGGCAACGAATTCACATGGAAAAGCAATTTTGGCACAAACCCAGAGGTGGCCAACGCCGCAGAATCCTGCGAGTACACAAAATATGACAAGAAGACGCCCGAGAGTATCCAGTAGTGGCCCGAGTTCTTGAACAAGTTGAAAATCGGCATGGTAGCCAACGAAAACTTGTGAACGTACACCGTCTCGTATTCTCTCTTTGCAAAATGCAACACGGCAAGAATAAACGCAATTGTCTGCGTCTGCGTCAACGGCACGCCCTTGACCAACGAGTAGTAGGCGTACGCGACCAAATGAATCACCAAAGGTCCCAAATATTCAATGATGAACACAGTTCTCCAGGCGAGCTGAGGACCCAAATCTTTGGCGTAGAGCTCCAACTCTTGCAGAAGCTCCTGGGGGGAGAAGTACTCGGTCAATGTTTTGCCTGCGTCCAAAAGCACATGCTTTCCTGATTTGTCTTTGTAGGTGAGTCTGATTCTGTTGACATTCAACTTCGAATTGGCGCCGATTTTGGCGTAGATGCTGGAAATCGAGAAACTGGGGATCTCTCCCTCGAACTTTTTCACGGTCTTGGACCTGGAATTGACTGTAACAGAAGGCATACTGGTAGCAATAAACGCACGCCAGAAGTGCGAACTATAATCGTAGTCGTGTGGTTCCCAATTTAACGGCGGATCTTGCACTGGAAGTCAGCTTGGTAGAATTGACATTGTGCAGATCAGAATATGCGTTGGATTCTGCGTTCCACTATTTCCATCAGAGAGCCCATTTGTTATACACCAACATTGTTTCTACCTGCACACAGACGTCTAGAAAGTTCTAAACGCTCACGTGACACGCCACACCGTCCACATAATGCGAACAGTGAGTAATTCTTCTTCATCAAAATGTCTGACTGGGATAACGTTACCATAATCGGATCGAAAGCACGTGTTGGTGGAGGTGGTCCAAGAGAAAGAGTGGCACGTACTGCCGGTGAGTTGAACGAGGCAAGAAGAACCGGTGCCGTCATTGGCACTGACAAGAAATACGGAACTTCCAACGTCAAGAGTAACCCAGAAGGTCAACGTTTGACGAAGTTGGACAACACCGATGACATTGTTTCTGTCAAGAAGGTCGATGTTTCTGTTGGAAAGGCCATTTCACAAGCCAGACAAGAGAAGAAGTTGACTCAGAAGGACTTGGCCACCAAAGTGAACGAAAAGCCCCAGGTGATCAACGATTATGAGGCCGGCAGAGCTGTTCCAAACCAGCAGTTGTTGGGCAAGATCGAAAGAGCTTTGGGTGTCAAGTTGAGAGGCAAGAATATTGGAGAGCCATTGTTTGCCAAGAAGAAGTAAGCATGATTTTTTGTATAGGGTAGACGGGGTTGGCCCCACTGTACCGTTCATTACATGATTGACGACATCGAGAAGCCATGTAGTTTGTGTAGGTTCAGTCTGAATTCAGCCTTGGCTTTACTCCCAACTGGACTTCTTTCGAGCTGCTCTGTGGTGGGTTGCCAGCTCTCGAATCTGGTGTGGGGCTAGAACCAATAATGCTGCATCCTCTAACCTTTCAAGATGTTCCGCATCATTTGCATTTCACTGCCTTTCAGACTGTTCACATTTATCAATTGAGCACATCAACTCTGGACGGTCGTTTAAAGCATTCATCTCGTTGGTGGTGGAATGGTTGTCAGCAAGGAAAATTTCATTATCGATGATAGTAATCAGCTGGGATTTTCCGTGATTTGTGAAGCCATGCGATCTCGCAACCTCGCAATCTCACTGCGTGAACGATTGGGTACAATTCTTGACCGTTCTTGAAAAATTCCATAATCGACGAATGAACTCACCCACTTCCTTCCCAAGGGGGCATTTCCTAGTCTGCCTTGCTTTCTTTTGTAACAGGTTCATCCCAACTGTAAATTCCTTTTCAAACTCATTCACCATTGTCGATCTTGACGTATACTGTCCCCACCACGGTCACCTTTTCAGGTATTCTCGAAATAGACATAAACAATGGTTCGAGAACACAGGTTCTGAATACGGAACCATTTGGTCCGGAACATAGAAAGAGATTTCCCCATGTTGTTGCCAATTGTGATTCTCGTGTTCCTTCCACCCTACCCTTTCTTTTCATTCAAATAGAGAGAGGAGACGTCATAATGATGATACTAACCTAGTGTATGACGGCAACATTGTTTCAATTGTCACTGATCGAGCAAGTGAAGTGCAGAGTTCTGTCGTCGATTTAGAACTGGAGGCCAGAGTGAAGCTGCTCACACAAGTGTTAAAGTTTTGACCATTTCTCAACTCCAAGACAAGCTCACTGGTCAACTCAGTGGGTGACCCTATGATCGTCATATCCGTCAATGTTAAATTACAACTGATTTGAGGACACGGCCTGACGCATTTTGAATATCACTGTTCTCATACGTCAATAAATTGGCCTCTGATTCAGTCCCCGCCAACGGGTGGGATTCTGTACTCATTTTGTTAAGCACGATGCTCATTTCGAACTAACTTCCGCCTTCCCAGGCAAAAAATCCAGAGACATCTATTTCCAAGGCAGCCATATCAAATGCATCCATTGGAATAGTGGGGCCCATAATGTGGGTTGGCACCAGAAGACAAAAGCTGTGGTGCGACGCTATCTTTTTCCCAGAAACGCAGGCATTCAAGAACCTCGTGGGAACACGTCCCAATGGCTCTTCCTGATGTAGGAGATTCCGACCTCATGCCCCCAAAGGGTAAATCCTGTTAGCCGGTTTGAAGTGTCAAAGACTTTGCGGATTTATCGGTGCACCGTTTGTTGGTGATTTCGAAATCAACGGATCTGGTTTGCAATCCACATTGAAGATGTCAGCCTGTAATTCGACATAGAACGCCTGTCAACTTCGCAGAACCACTTTGTCCAACAGGAACAACACCATTTCTTAAATAATTTCAATTCCGTTGAGATGTCCTTCAGTTCTGTTCTTCCTCCAGGCTTCACAGTAGAATTCCCCAAATCTCAGCTCCTCCTATGAGCCAAATAGCAAACTCCTGAGTTCAAGGTCAAGATGATCATAAGTAGTGGAAGGAAAGCCACTTCAAAGTCGGGCTTCCCCACATAAGCGTGGTTCACGAAGAGCAGAATATACTGGTTTTCCGTATCGTTCAAGTACCGAACCCTATGCGTGAAGGAGGCTGCATGATCCTATCCCATCTTAGAGAGGTGCCGGAGTCAAAATGGGTCAGCCAATTCAAAAAAAAAGGAAACTTTATACTTAGTGCCCAGCTAGAAGTGTGCCAACAAAACCAAGTTTGTTGACTTGGAACCTTCGCTACTCAACCTTCTCTGGCATGGCGGCTTTCAGTCAAAGAGGTGCAGATTAGCGAGAAATTTCATGTACTCCACAATACATATACACTCTTGACTTTCTAAGCCTTCATAGCATGAAGACCATCATTGTCACAAAAAACAACTTTGACAGTGAGTGAATTGAATGAAACCCGAGTCTTGGTGCACTCAGAGAACATGTTCAGCTCATAATCCAATAGTCCAGCCAATCCAACCAATCCAATAGTCCAGCCAATCCAGCCAGCCAACGTCTACTGCTCCATCAAAAACTCACAACTGACAACAAACCATGCAATTGAATACAAACTGTCTACCCACCTAGCAACATCCTTGTTGTTGTTGCTGCCTCCTCCCAAGCTCCACTCTTTTGGCCACCAGTGGCGTCCTTCTTGTGCTGTCCTCCACCGGTAACGCACGGGCAATCTCGTTGAAAATTTCCAAAACGCCGTCGCCAGTTTTCGCCGAGCACTCCTTCAAAATCGTCTTCCCCTCGGATTCCGCGTTCAACTGATCAATGTAGTCCGCCACCTCCGTCTCTTCCACTTCTCTTTCGGGCAAATCGGCCTTATTTCCGACCAATGCGATAACAATTCCGTCCGGAGCCTGCTTCTTCAATTCCTTGATCCAGTCTTGCGCCTTGCTGAAAGAGGCTCTGCTTGTGATATCGTAAACACACAACGCTGCGTTTGCATTTCTGTAGTACATGGGCGCCAAGCTTTTGTAGCGTTCTTGGCCAGCAGTGTCCCAGATCTCGAACTTTACGGTAGTGTTGATTTCTGGCAATGTGATGGATTGGGTCAAAAACGCCGCACCAATGGTGGATTCTCGCATGTCATCAAAGGTATTTTTGACGAAACGGTGCACTATGGACGATTTTCCCACGGCGCTCTCGCCAAGCAAAACCAACTTGAACTGTGCAAAGCGATTTTCCATTATGGGGTAGCAAGAGATGGAGTGTCACGGAGATCAAGCGTTATCGCGTGGTGCGCGCACGACTTGTCACGTGCTGATTTGGGTCAGTGCCAGGAAGCAAGAGGACTTGGGAGAAAACTGAGGAGAGATGGGAGCTGGGGAGACAAGGCTTGGTCGTCTCGCATTGTGGTTCTGACGTGACGACATTCATGCATGAGATGCACTCACATGCATGAGTCTCTTTTGGGAGTGCCCGATCGAATGACCCATATCGCGCACATGGGGCAAACGAAACGATGGGAGAATACAACTGGATTCAGGCATGGCTCCGGTTCGTAATTTTGCGACTTTTGCCTAGAAATGTGAACGTAATGTTCTCGTCAGCCAAGAAATGCGCGTTGTAGCAATACAATGCCAGTGGCTGCACCTGGTTACTTTATTAGCTTCTATTTGGCTACTATTTGGCTATTCGGCTATTTGGCTTCTATTTGGCCACTTGGCTACTATTTTTAGAGAACGTGGCAACTATTTGTTGGCTATTCCTGATATCATGCTGGCTACCACCTGCTTCTCTCCGTGCGACAGTATGTTCTCCTCAACGTGCTATCTCAAAGTATGACTCTAACTCGTGCGACTATCTCACGTGCTACTCTCCCAGCTCCATTCGTCTTATCTCACAATCACCCATTGTTCCCTTGGCCGTTCGCGCATCACGTTTGCTCAAATAAATCCCACATATTTTTAGGTCTCTTGTTTTCCAATACCCACGCCTGGTTTCCTAACCATCTAAACGTTCGACGTGATCAAGCCGCGCATGCCAAGTCTGCACTCCCGCATGAGGGGCAACATTAAGACTCGAAAAAAAACACAGGTCACGGGTCGGCGTTTCTGTCAGCCATTTCACAAGTGCAAACCATCGGCCAACTCTTCGGCCAAAGCCCAGGGTGACAGGAAAATCCCGATCTGGCCGTTTCGTTGTGAGCGTTGGCCCTAAGCCTCACTTTTAACTTTCACAGGGTGCTCATGCAGGCGCCCTCATACGAACCTGCTGCTACGGTCCCGCATGTGCATGGGGAGAAATTATAAAAGGAACGGTATTTGTGTGGTTTTGCAGAGGCCAACTTCGTGACTGCAGATTTTTTCCCCACGTACTCTCGAATTTTCAATGAAGCCTTACATTCCTCTCGCCCTTCGTGGTGCTCAGATTCTCTTTGCCTTGCTCACATTCATTCTAGGTTGTGTTTCCGTGGCAGATTTGTCCATCCTTCAGGCTTACCCATCGCTTGCCATTGTGGCCGGTATTTTCGGCTTGGCTTTCTACATTCCAACGGTGATCCCCCAGACAGTGGTCTACTTCCTGCCTGCAATTGTGTTGGGCCTTGAATTCTGGACTTGGCTCTGGTTCCTTATTGCATTTGCTGCAAATGCGAGCCAATTTGGCAGTGTGAACTGCAGCTTTCTTGATTTTTATCACCTGAACGATTTCGCCACGGGCTGCAGAGCCGGAAAAGGCATCATTGCCATGGCCGTTTTGGCCTGGGTCTTGTCGATCGTCACCATGGTGTTGGTGGGTATGTACGCGTTTGCTCCAGCCCACTGTGATGGAGGCATGAGGGGTGTCACGGGCTCAAACACCTTCACACTCGGTGCCATTTTCCCTAGACGCACTGCTGCAGGTGCTGCTGATGCTGAAGCAGGCGTAGTGCCCACCGACTCGGCCGATCCTTCAAAAGCGGAGGAAGTGGGTGCCGAGGGTGAGAAGGGTGTGCCTGTTGACCAGGTACCGGTGGAGCCTGTGGCTGAGCACGAGCGTGTTTAGATCCCGTGCTATGTGTGCCTGCTGTGCAATAGTTGATTTATTGACCAGTAATTAATATATGTAATCCCTAATTTCTTGGCTTGCATTGTCGCACATCAAGACGCGCAACGGGCTGCTTCCCGAGTGTTCAGAACCTCTTTTATTCTGGGAGCTAAAGCTGAAACTAGCGTCCTGCGTCGCATGTTGTGACTTGCAGTAGGAATTGCAACAGGGTGCTTTTGTTACCTTTGCTGTTAGTGAAATTCGGTTTTTTCTGAATACTCATTCAACACAAAGAAACACATGCTTGGGATCGACACCTGGTTGGTTTAATGGTGTGCACAATGCAGGCTTTAACTTTATCGGAATGTTCGTAAATTGGTGATACCGAAAACAACAGAACATACGCAATACCGCATAATCTGGAAACAATAAAACCAGAAAAAGGCTAGCGACCTCACGGAAGCCATTGAGGTAAGTAAAATCTATTGTTGGATGACTTTGCAGTTTCCGTTCAGTGTTGTCAGCTTTCCTCCAATCTGCCATTTGTGGTTTGGTCCGTCAACATATAAATAAGCACATGTTGCAGGATTCAACAATCCTTGTATAATCAGGAAAACAATTTGGTTTTAAAACCAAACAATAACCTGAACTCGTGGAGAGGATACATATTGAAGTTCCAAATAATGGCTCTCACCAGGGAAAAGAATGAGTGTCGAGCATTTCTCATAACTCCGGCTTCACTGCGGGAGTTTAGCGAAGTAGCCGATTTAACACAATCTACCGATACGCGATGGGAGTCACTTTCTTCGGTTTGGGAAGTTTGTTTTGTAAATTCCGGAGCCTACGTGGAAGTTTTCGCTCAATCAGAGG
Source organism: Danielia reshetovae (assembly GCA_030558395.1). Lineage (NCBI taxonomy): Eukaryota > Fungi > Ascomycota > Pichiomycetes > Serinales > Metschnikowiaceae > Danielia > Danielia reshetovae. Next base: position 931,747 of record JAJMSL010000001.1, on the reverse strand, counting down.
TGTTTGTTCCTCCAGACCCTCGCTTATTTGGGTTTTTGGCTTGTTGATTCGGAGTTCCAATTGATGCTGTTTATGACATGATTTGTGATCTCGATTCAACTTAGAAAATCTCAAGGATGAGCTCAACTTTGATATTATTCTTTGACTACATTCGACTCTGATAATCGCAGCTTCAATCAATGCCTCCAAATTCAAGAATTGTCAAATCACCGCAACGAGACTATTGGAAGGTGACTCTCTCTGCCTTTTCTCACTTCAGCTAACTTCCTCTACTCCATTTCCTCAATTATCCATTTGTATTTACAAGCAGGTACAACATGTCTAGTTGTCCTCAATCTTGGCCAAGATCTCTCTGTCGGAGAACAACAAGAATTCTTCCTCGCCAACTTTGACTGGAGCACCTCCAAAGTTTGGCAACAAGACCTTGTCTCCAGCCTTAACGGAAACAGGAATCAAGTTTCCGTTGTTGTCAGCAACACCGGGACCAGCAGCAACAACTGTGGCCTGGTTCAATTTCTCCTGGTTCTTCTCTGGAATGTAGATACCACTGGAGGTCTGGGTAGCTGGCTTCAATCTCTGAACCAACACTCTGTCAAACAAAGGCTTCAAGGTGTTCACGTTTTTCAAGAAAGACTAGATGTTAGTATGGAATGTGGTGGGTGCATTGTGGTACATACCATTTTATAGTTGTTAGATAGACTCCACAATTAGCTTATATCTCCAAAATTTTTCATGGAAGTGCGCAGAAATTTCCACTGGGGAAACCCGTACACCTTATTAGACCATGAAAGGAGGCCTTCCCATGTGTTAGTTTGGCAATTGCTTTGGAAGTGTGAATCGGTTATTGACTTGTTGACCAAAAATTTTCTTTCTTTTTGTGAAATTCGGTTGTTGACTTAGCATTCAGTTCATCGCACACAATTCAGTCTGGAGAAGAACATGTAGCAACTATTGAATTCAGTTGAAGACTCAAGCAAGTCCTGTGATCTCGTGGGTATTCTCTTTGTTTTCTTTTCTTGGAAAACATTTGATTTGCATTTTTTTTGTCACTTCTAATCATCCTCGATTTTCAACTTTCACGAAATATACCAAAAATCGCACAGATTGGGGTTTCATTAAGATACCTCAAATGATAAATTATTCACAAGTTAAGTTACCTGTCAAGATCCTAAAATGATATAAATATTAATACTAGTTAAGATACCTGTTAAGATACCTAAAATGATATGAATTATTTATACTAGTTAAGATACCTGTCAAGAGGCTCGCCAAGCATGTTTTCAATCACACGAACCAAATCCTTTCTGACCTCCATCTCAACTTCCTCGTCATCATCTTCCAACAATTCAGCAATGTATGGAATGAACGTGGGCAAGAACGACAACCACTGTTCACCCATCTTCTGGAAAACATTTTTCAAGACTCTGATTGTCCAGATCTTGGTGTTCAGCGAGTTCTCGAGCTCGTTAGAAATAAACTTGATCAAGGTGTGAACCAATTTCTCGTTGTACTCGTCAGAAGAAACGTTGGTTACAAAAAACGAAATCGCCTTCACCAAGTACTTTCCAATGGAGTCCTCAATGTTGTTCAATTGGTTCAAGAGTGGGTCCACCATGGTTTCAAATCTCAGCAGGTGCGACCAGTAGTCGTCCTGGTCATACTTGAAGGCAGAGGTGACAGCATGCAAAACGATTCTTCTCAAATTAGTTTCTTTCAAGTCTCCAGAGGAGAATCTGTTCAAGATGGCAATGGTTGGGTCAAGCAAGTACGAGAAGTACGACGTGATGATACTCTTCAAGTTGTCTTGCAACTTGTTGAAGAATCTGAAGAACGCGGTCAATCTCGAAACTTCAGTGTTGACAGTGGTCAACGAACCCTCTCCACTGACGGCCCATCTCACCAAACTGGCAAATAAAGGACGGAAGCTCTTGTCGTTCAATTTCATGACGTAAGCAATACCGCACTGGTGGAAGGAGCTCTCGATACTGTGGATGGTGTTGTCGCTGAACTTCTGCTCTCCCAGCTCATTTCTGAATTCGAAGGATTTGATCAACCACTTCATGAACAAAGACGACTGGTTGGTGGCTGCCTTCTTTTCAATGTTGTCGACAGTCGACTTGACAGCACTCAAGTACAATCCCAAGTCACCGGCATTCTCAATGCCGTAGAAGTCGTCATTCAATGCCAAGTTGCACAAAGCTTGCAACACCTGGCCGTTTTCAATGTGCTCAACCACCAAGGTCAAGATGTTGGACCTGATACTGTTGTCAATCAAGTCACTAACCAAGATAGCCTTAAGCATCTGCTTCAAGTTGGAAAGAACAAATGCTGGCAACTTCTTTATCAAGCAGGAGAACAACATCAAAATGGAACCTTGCAACAACATCTTTCCTTCCTCATCGTCGTCGTCTTCCTCATCTTCGCTGTCGCCTTCCTCAACGATTGTAGTCTCCCAAATCTTCAAGGCAGGGGCCAAAATCTTGGGGAAGAAACCAATGGACTTGACACCAAGGACATTGACAACGCTGGTGATTGCATTGAGTGCAGAAACAATGACTTCAGTCTGGTCACTCAACAAACCGTGCTCAGAAGTGATCACCTTCAAGGAGTTCACCAAGAACTTGGCATTGGATGAAGTGGCCAATTCCTGGGTAGTGGCACCGAACTTGGTCACAATAATAGCATATGTGTCCAAGTAAGCCTGGACCAACTCAGTGTTGTCGTGCTGCTCTACACCGTTGATCAAGATAGGCAATAAGTTGTCCAAAACACTGGATTCAATGGAGTCATCGATACTGTTAGCGTTGACCTCGGTCTCGAACTTAGAACCAGCCAAGATGGCGAAGTTCTTGGCGACCTTGATGGACAATGGGTCCGAAACATTCTTCAATGATTCGGAAATCGATGAAATGTAGAAACTCAAGGGCAACAAGTTCAACAAGCTCTTCAACAGGCCGTACAACTCTTCCACAATGTCGTTGTTCTGGACCTCCAGGTTGGTCAAAGTGTCCAAGCTAGATAAAATGAAAGAAGTCACCTTGTTGAAACGCTGCAAGATCAAGTCCTTCTCGTCCTGGCTAACGTGATCATCAAACAAGACCAACGAGACCTTCATCTTCAAAGAGACCACGGCCTGGGAGAATTCTTCGTCGGCACCCAAAACGTGGTTCTGGTATTTCAACAATCTGGACTTGAGGTCCAACAATTCCTTGGTGCCCAAAGTCACAACAGAGGAGCCGTAAATCGGTCTAGCATTCAACTGAGAGTACACTTCGCTGTCGGTCTCCAACTGTGAAACTGGAATGTTGTTCCACAAGTCGTAGAAGTCGCTGAAACTCTGCAAGCATTCGTCGGCAGAAAAGGTTTTCAACAAAGCAGTGCTGAAGTCCAACAAGGAGTTGCTCTCGTGGATTTTGCCCTTTGCAACATTGGCAGCAAACTGCTGGCCAATCAAGAAAAGAATGGTGTGCAAGGACTGGTCGCATCCCAACGTCTTGATCAAAGAAACAAAGAGGTTAACACGACGGTGTCTTGGGATGTGCTGGAAAGCAGCAACAAAACTGGTTAACAAAAACTCAATCTCGGTGCTGACGGAAGTGGAAGCAGCAGTGATGGCTGGGATGACCTTGGAGATGGTTTGCTGCAACGCGGAACTGGAGAATTCGTCATCTTGTCTGATAGTGTGAGCACCCATGAAGGTGAAGATGGGCATGACGGAATGCAAGATAATTTCTGGAGCCAAAGAGGCCAATTCAGCAATGACAAGCAACAACCTGTTCTGGACCTGGGGCGAGTGCGAAAGTCTGATGGAATTGACGATCAAGTCGGCTCTGATGGAGTTGGAGTCAAACTTCAACTTCTGCTTGTTGGAAAGGCTCTTCATTTGCACAATGCTGAGTAACATGCAAGAAGCCAAGGTTTCTTGTGCATATAACACCGGCATCTTTCCGTCGTTGCCCAAGTAGTCCAAATCCGTCAAGATCTTGAACAACGTCTGCAACAACTCAGGATCAGCAATAGAAACAGCCTTGTTTCTCAAGTGGTTCTCCAAGACATCCAAGATGATGGAAAGCTTCTTCAAGTGAGTGGAAGCCATGTTGCTGATGTCGTCTCTGGCCATGTTCTTCTGAGTGGAGGACGAGGATCTTCTTCTTCTCTTGGCAACACCTTGTTCTGGAACCACAGAGACTATGTTGATGGTTCCCAATAAACCCACCATGGACAGGTTGGAGAAGTCGAGAGCCTGCAAAGTCTCAAGCGGATCGAACTCCAAGAACAAGTCACTGTCCTTGACGATCAAGTCGATCAATTCGTTGCAGATTCTCAACTTGATGTCATTGGCAGAGAAGGAGGGGAAGAGCTCAATCAATCTTTCGTTGGCAGCAACCTGCAAACGGCCCTGGGATCCCAATGCTTTCAAGAACCACTCCACTTCCTTGCCGACCTTCTTTTCGGTGGCAGTCTGTCCACCAATCATTCTAACAAGTGGCTTCTCAACTTCAACCTCGAAGTCGATGCTGGCAGCAGCAGCTTCCTTCACCCACTGATCTCTCTTGGAAATGTAAGTCTTGACATCTTTGACAAAGAAGAATCTGTCGTCGGAGCCGTTCTTGGCGATGTTCTCGGCACTCATGATGCTCCAAATCCTCCACTTGAGCACAAGTGGCCAGAAGGGAAGCGACCATTGGTTGAGAATGAAGGTTTTGAGAAGCAAAGCACCGAACTTCTTCAGTCCAGCCTTGGCGCTCTTGAACAACACATCGAAAACGAGCTTGTTCAAACGGGACGAATCAACAAGGACATCATCGAGGGCAGCCTTGTCGTCAAAGATAACAGACAACATGACGTTAGCATCTTGTGGGGAGATGATGGAACGCTTGGATGCCTCGGTCTCTCCGTAGATTTGAGACTCCATGTACAAATCGCACTTGACCTTCTTTGGTTTTCCAGCATTGAGCGTTTCACTCTGGTCCTGGACGACCACGAGCAAGGAAGCAAAGAAGTTTCTGATGGACTTGTTCGAATCCGACAAGCCCACAAGGAGAATAGGAACCAACAAGTAGAAGTTCAACCTGTCGTTGATTTGAAGGGCATCGCTCAATTTGGTCTTGACACAAGTCAAGGCCGCCAATCTTGCCTTGACTGGAACCGAAGGGGTCAAAGCAAGTCTTAAAAGGAAGGAGACTGCAACCTCAGAGTCCTTGTGCAACGCCACTCTCACAAAACGGAACATGGCTCCAACTTGCTGTTCGAAAGAAAGCGTACGAATCGTGCTCATCAAAACCTGAGAGATACGAGCGAACTCCGCGGAGCTCGCGTTGTCGAAAAAGGTCTTGAAGTCGACCTTGCACTTGACGTAGTGCATGCTGAGTGGGTGGTTCTGGGCCGAGGCAGTGTCGATGGCCAAGTCTTGGAAATGGCCGTCGTAAGAATCGGCAGTTTCCGACTCGCCCAAAGTGTGCATGAGAAGCATCTCCAAGCCTTGCACGGTCTGGGATTCTTCTTCCAAGAGCTCGGAAAGCCTCTGTCTGTTGGACTTGAGCAATTGCTCGAACACCGAAATGGCACTGGATCTGGCCGAGTCTGAAAGCTCGGCATTCACCACAAATTGGAGAAGCTTTCTGGCCGCAACATCGAAGAACAACTTGTTGGAGACATCAAGGAGCTCCAACACTGCAATGGCTTCCCCGCTGCCCTGGTTGCATCTGTCCACGAAATAGAAGAACAAGAACTTGGAGACGTTGAATTTCTCTTCGGTCAAGGCAAGCAACAAGGCTTTGTCCTCCAAAAGAGTCAATTCTGGAAGCAGCGAAAATACATCTGCGGCAACCGGAATGTCCGACTCGTTGTAGTAGTTCCATAATTGGCCCAATACGATGATGGTTTGTCTGCGGAGACTGGCCGAAAAGGCCACTGGGTCTTGCAAAATGGATTTGGTCAAGCCAAATACCAAGTCGTCCGTCAACGGCGTGAGAGTGCACAAGACAGAGACAATGGCGTAAACAGTCAAGCGGATGTCCGTCTTCAAAGAGGACGAGTATTTATCTGAGCGTTTATCCGACAAGAGCTCTGCACCAGCATCCAAAACGACCGGAATGTAGTCGTCATTGAGCTTGGAAGTGTCACGAGCGTGCGACGCCAAAACCTGGACGGTGTTGGACAAGTAGAACACCAATTGGTCTTTGAAAATGGTTCTGTTCTTCAACTGTTCCACCAAATACTCCGAGTACAACCGGTAGAATGCAGGGTCGTTATGGAAGCTCTTCAAGAGAGACGAGGCAGGGGGACACTTCAAGGTTTCCTTGTAGCCCGAGATCCACGAGAAAATAGCGGGCATGGACGATTTGGGGATGATGTTCAAGAATCTGGTGAACACAGGCTGCGCATGGTAGGGCAACACAGACAACAACAAAAGCTCGGCGTTGTGGATGTTGATGTGGTATCTTCTCACCAACCACTCCATGGCTTTGAGCGAGGGGTTCACGTGGTAGAACGGAGCAATCAAGTTGATGAAAGCTTCCAAGGTTTTGGTGACCTGGGTTAAGATTTCGGGGGTCTGGACGTTTCGGTCGAACAAAAGACTGGCTTCGGAGAAAAGCGTGGAGGAGAATTTCTCGAACCTGGCGTCGATGCCAATGAGCTCTTCAAGGCCCTCGCATCCGATTTGGTAGATGTAATCGTAATCCTGGGCTGCAGCGACTTTGGCGTCGAAAATGAGGGACCGCGAGTGGATTTTGCTCCTTGTTTTTCTGTCAAGAGCCACCGACGCATTTTTGTCGCTGATGGCCTTCAACTGCTGGGACAAACTACTCATGGTGCAGTGATTTACATTTGGCAGTCTTTTTTCAAGATGCGAAGAGATGGGACTGTGTGCAGGATGATGGAGTTGGAGGCACAGAAGAGTAATCAAACGATGTCGCACTCGAGATTCCTGATCGTTTGGACGCCAATATGTTGAGGTCAACCCAACCCAAACTTATTTCGCTCAGAATTCTGGTCACCCTCAGTAGAAACCTGGTCTTTCTCAGATTTTGAAGAAACTGCTGCGATTTCCTCTCGAGAAGTCGAATTATCGGTCAAAAGTAAGTGCACCAGTCAACCACAATACCCATTCGATTCTTGAGGTAACTGAAAATTGTATTGAGACTTTCCACTTCGCTTCTGTTTTTAGCTTCGCATTACCCTCAATTACGCATGATATCATTACTGCGAATTCTTCAAGTTACAGCAAACCCTCACAGAACCTGTAGATGGGGAGCAAGCGAAATTCTTGATCAGGTAACCTATTTTGCTTATTCTGCGAATTTGGTTTTGATGTCAAATTCTATTATTCAAGTAGAAACATAAAAGTTGGCCAGTGAAACGACTTCTCCTTGGAGAAGATATGTTGTTCAATATTAAATTCTGACGCAAATTCGTACCAGTCCTCCCGAATTGAGGAGTTGCAAGAATAGCGAGAATGTGAATTTGCATTTCACGATAAGCAAGAATTCGGCATTCCCTCGGCGTGAATTCTTGGGACGATAATACTTGGCAAGTGTATGTGAGCAGATTCGATTTAGTAATGATATGAATCGAGAATTTGCTTGGAACACTGAGATTGCATTTTTTTGTAGACTGCTCACTCCCAACTTGCGCCTCGCTTAGATTATCACCTCAATGCACTAGCGGCTTATTCCATCACTGTGTTCCGGTGCTCACAATCCGCAGATAACCAAAACAACCCCTCAGAGTGCAGGTCCCAATCTGGTGACTGGGACCAGTGACTCTGACGACAATAGCCAATGAAAGACGCCCACCCCACAGCCGGAGTGCACCGACTCCGCGACCAGGTACTCACACAGGCTGAATGAACTCCACTCTCGCCTACACATACCTTACAGATAAATCGCAAGGTTCTGCCGGCAGGCAACTTTAGCGAGCACAAAAAAGAAATACGCAAAGTGCCGAATCGGACCAGGAACCTGTCCGCGTGTGCAGGAAAATAACTGGCTGGGATATCCTGATTGGCCAAGAGCGAACCCTGACATCCGTCTCGTTATCTCTCAAGGGAACTGCAGAGGTGCATGGTCAGAGATCGTCAAGTTAACTCTGTTCCGCGCATGGTGCAGGCACTCAGCTGCAATCACGGCAATTGAAAAATCGCCCGATACGAATGCCATGCCAAATGTGGGGTACGATGAGCACGGCGTCGAACAACGGTGCAAGCCCTTTTTGGACCAAATCAGATAATTCTTCCGGACCTGTACCTATTTAAAGTGACGCCTTCGCTCATTTGTCTTCGCTCATTTGTCTTCGCTCATTTATCTTTTCAGTATGGGCAATCCTCTCAAGGCCTCGAGCTCGAGACCCAGCATTTTGCGCAGCAACTCGGCGTACATCGATCTCGAGATCGTCAACTCAAGAATCGTCAATGTCGACGAGAAAGGCCACATTGTCTCCGACAACAACTCGCTCATATCGTTCGACGAGGAGGAATTGCACAAAGGGTTGAAAAATAGACACATCCAGTTGATTGCTTTGGGCGGAGCCATCGGCACGGGTCTTTTCGTGGGGTCCGGCTTTGCGTTGTACCAAACGGGCCCAGCTTCTCTTCTTTTGTCCTACATCATCTTGTCGGGCGTGGTGTGGTTTGTCATGAACATGTTGGCGGAGATGGCCACTTTCTTGCCTGTGCCGGGTGCAGGTGCCCAGCAGTTTGTGACCGACTTCACCGACCCGAGTATTGGCTTTGCCATAGGCTACAATTATTGGTACGGGTTCTCGATCTTGGTGGCGGCCGAGATCGTGGCTGCGGCCATCGTCATCCAGTACTGGACGACCAGCGTGCACATTGCCGTATGGATTTCCATTTTTTTGGTGGTTTTTCTCTTGTTGAACTTGTGTCCGGTGCAAGTGTTCGGTGAGGCCGAATTCTACTTCGCGGGGATCAAGTTGATTGCTATCACGGGCTTGATTATCTTGGGCATCGTTTTGTTCTTCGGAGGCGGCCCCAACCACGACCGGTTGGGGTTCCGGTACTGGAAACACGGAAACGCATTCCACGAGCATTTGACCGGAGGCTCCACGGGCCGGTTTTTGGCGGTCTGGACCGCCATCATCAAGGCCGGCTACTCGTTCATCATGAGCCCCGAGTTGATTGTGGCGTGCTCCGGAGAAGTCACCGGGGCCAGAAGAGTGTTGCCCAGATGTGCTAAGCAGTTTATTTATCGTTTGGCCTTTTTCTACATCTTGGGCTCGTTGGTGATCGGAATCATCGCCGACTCCAACAGCAAAGAGTTGGCCAGCGGAAGTGGAAATGCCTCGGCTTCTCCGTTTGTTCTCGGCATCACGAATGCCGGAATCCCCGTCTTGAACCACATCATCAACGCTGTGATTTTGACGTCGGCTGCGTCGGCCGGCAACTCCTTCTTCTACGCTGGTTCCAGAACGTTGTACTCGCTTTCGAAGAAGGGCTTGGCTCCTCCTGTGTTCAAGACTGTCAACAGATGGGGTGTTCCATATTACTGCGTGGCTGTGACTTTCGTTGTTGCTTGCTTGTCGTACTTGAACGTTTCCAGTTCCTCGGCCCAGGTGTTCACGTGGTTTTCCAACATCACCACCATTTCTGGGTTCATCTCGTGGATCTTTGTTGCCTACGCCTACACTAGATGGAGAAAGGGCATCGTCGTTCAAGGGCTTGAGGAGAGGGTAACTTTCAGATCCCCGTTCCAGCCATTCGGTGCATACTTCGTCATGGTCTTCGTCTCGCTCTTGTCTCTTACCAATGGCTACGCTGTGTTCTTTGACTTCAAGATTGCCGACTTTTTGGCTGCGTACATCACTTTCCCTATTGTTCTTGCACTTTATCTTGGCCACAGAATCTATTCTATGGTTGTTCTCAAACGCACGAGATGGCTCACTCCCTTTGAGGAGTTTGACTTCAGCAAGTTGGAGTTGGTGGAGGCTGAAGAGAGCGGGATTCCACCAAGAATTCCCAAGAACGCTTGGGAAAAGTTCTACTTTGCTTTCACATAGCCTTTTATAGAGCAAAATATATTCCAACAATCACATAAATCATTTGCTATTGATGCAAAAAAGAATGGACGAGTCCGGAGTCGAACCGGAGACCTTTCCCATGCTAAGGGAACGCGCTACCAACTACGCCACACGCCCGTTGAAGAAGTGGTCCCTAGCAGGATCGAACTGCTGATCTTGGCGTTATTAGCACCACGCCTTAACCAACTGGGCCAAGGGACCGATTTCTTAGAGGTAAAAATGGGGAGTTATTCTGCACAGTATGACTGTGAGGTGCTGGGGGCCTGCAGATTGACTTTTGGGAGGTCCTGATTTTGGTAACAGCAAAAGTTACGGAAATTTCATCGAGATTAGGTATTGGATTGGAGCAGAATATTGAATCTGGAGGCATGTGAGATTGTGAGATTCTCTCTTAACTATGGGGCGCTTTCCTTCATAGACTATCTATGGGCAAACCTGATATTCCTTATGATGTACAGTTTGGTTTTTTCTATATCATAGTTTTCCTAATACCACAATGATCGTTGAAAAAATATCGGGACGACCACAGTATGGTATCCATTGTTACCGCTTTCACCCGATTCTAGGAATACATGAATACCCGAATTTTATGATTTTTCTCTTTCATTCACAAATCAACTTTGCCGCACTTAGGTCAAATCTGGGGTAATCTACCAATATTGTAATACCATCACCCAGACAATTGCCAACTTGAGATTCGAAAACATCAAATTCCAAACTAATAAATATGATCAAAATCAAATTTGGGGATTTTTCATGCCAATCCTAATTATGCAATGATCGAGTGCCCCACATCCGAGAAGGCATGTACAGTAATAGTGGGGGTGCGGATGTTCAAGTAAGAGTCCGCTCACCGTACAATCTTTCCTTATCCTTAGGGAATGCTGCTTGACTAGAAGAAAGGGCCCATTATTACCCGGAAACTTGTGGAGTTTTCACCGAGTGGCCCTAAAGTACGATAGGCCAGATGCTACGGCAACTGGAAACCGGCATATAATAGATTGATCCCACCTACCTTTGTGGATCTCCCAGACATCTAAATTCTACATCAACTACCACTTTCTCCCCATGTCGTTTGGGTCGTTTTCTGACGTTTCCGTTACTTCGTTGTCCCAGTGGACCAAAATCTTGAACGACGATTTGAACACTCAATTGGGGGCTTCCGTTCTTAGAACTTACAATGCTGAAGAGGCCTTGATCGACAGGGCAGCCTTCATCAAGAACTCAAATTCCGTGTTCAACACCAGTGTTTCGGTGGAGGGTGCTCCCGTGACCAATCAGAAGTCCAGTGGCCGGTGTTGGCTTTTCGCAGCTGGCAATGTCTTGAGACTCTACGTCATGGAGAAATTGAAGGTGAAGGAGTTCCAGTTTTCCCAGTCGTACTGGTTTTTCTACGACAAGTTGGAGAAGTGCAATTTCTTCTTGGAGAAATTCGTCGAGAGCATCGACAGCACTGCCGAAGAGAACGTGGACTCCAGACTTATCCAGTTCCTCTTGACTGACCCGACTTGTGACGGAGGCCAATTTGACATGTTCATCAATGTTGCTGAGAAGTACGGAATGATTCCGCACGAATTGTTCCCCGATGCGTACTCTGCCACTGCTTCCAGAACGTTGAATTTCTTGCTCAAGACCAAATTGAGAGAATTCGCAGAGCAGTTGAGAGAAGCCAAGAAAAAGCGCCCCTTTATAATCCCAGCTTTGAAGCTGGACATGCAGAAGGAGGTGTACAGATTAATGGTCATGTTTTTGGGCCAACCTCCCCTTCCTCAAGACAATTTGACCTGGGATTACAAGGACAAGGAAGACAAGGTGAATGTGCTCAAATTCACCCCCAAGCTGTTCTACAAAGAAGTTGTCGACAAGGACTTGACGCAATGGGTGTCGCTTTTGAACGACCCGAGAAATGCCTACGACTCCACCATCAAGATCGATAAGTTGGGCAATGTGGTGGGAGGAAAAGAGGTGTCGTATTTGAACGTCTGTATCGAGGACTTGGCCAAGTACGCCGTGGCCAGAATCCAGTCCAACCAGGCCATTTTCTTCGGCACCCACACTCCCATTTACATGGACAAAAAGAAGGGAATCATGGATGAAAAGCTCTTCAACTACAAGCTCATTGGCTTTGAAGCCAACCAGGGAAAGGCCAGCCGAATTGAGTACAAACAGTCTCTCATGACACATGCCATGGTGTTGACCGCAGTGCATTTGGACGAAGACGGAAACCCAGTCCGGTGGAGGGTGGAAAACTCGTGGGGCAAGGATTCGGGCCAAAACGGCTATTATGTCATGGACCACCAGTACTTCAAGGATTATGTGTATCAAATTGTGGTTGACAAGAGCGAGTTGCTGGATTCACACAAGAAGGTTATTGACGAGGCCAATGCCATTGTGTTGCCTCCATGGGACCCAATGGGGGCCCTTGCCATTTTGCCATAGATCCGCTTTGTATACGAGACGAATGCATGAGCTCCAGAATGCGAAGAACAGGTGGAATTAGACTAATTTGCACCCAACAAATGTTCTCGAAAAAGTGTGCCTAATCGATTGAAAGTTTCAAATCCTACAAATGCATAGTAAATTAACAGGCAACCGCTGGATTCGATCGAATTTGTGGGGTTTTCATCAACCCGAACTAGACCCACCTCGACCAACCCTATGTGTGTTACCCGCACGGAAAATTCTCAATATATAAAACTTTGTTCGCACCATTTTTCAACGCAAACGCAAACGGTATGTCCAATACTTAATGTTGAGAACATATTACTAGGATGAAAAAATACACAGACCTGATCTGACGGGGGCTTTCCTACGGGGAGGTTTCTTATGCAGATAACAGATATTGCCTTTTAGCTGAATTTTATGTTTTCACCATGATACTGTGAATTTGTACTAACAATCCAGGATGAACGAAATTGAAGATAAATGATCATTGAAAAAAAAAAAAGTAGATGTAGAGCTGAAAAGTAGACGCAGCAAGAAGGCGATGGCTCCTTCTAGCCGAAATCTTGCAGCGAGTCTCCGCGAGTCTCGTTGTCTCCTAGAAGTCTCTTGAGGAGTCTTCGAGAGTCTCATTGTCAGCCGAAGTCTCTTGAGCGAGTCTTGCTTTTTTCTTACTGAAGATTCTCTAAATCTGGAGCTCTAAATCTGGAGGTTTCCTATTTCAGGGTGGAACTTACCACAGGCCATACTATCATCTCAACTCAACTCGTGGCTCAACTCAACTCGTGGTTCAACTCAACTCGTGGCTCTATATCTCAGTTGCCGTCTACTCGGGTCAGATATTGTACACGTATTTTATTATATGTTGTGTGGTTGAAGCTATATCGAAGCGTACTTACTTCTTGGCAGTCAATCTTCTCAAGTAGAAGGCCAACTCCTCACCCTCCAAGATGTAACCGTCACATCTACCAGATTGACCTGGTCTAGACGAGATGCAAGCGTACAATTTACCGGCGGCGAATTGGTGTTCAACGGAAGACTCGATGGAAGAAGAACCAGCTCTGGAAGCCAACTTTCTCTCGACCTTCTTGGACTTCTTGATCTCCTCATCGTGTTGACCCTTCTTACCCAAAACCTTACCGTAGTGAGTCTCGAACCACTGTCTGAAAGGAGTGGCATCGATCTGGACGATAGCAGACTTGGTCAAGGTGTTGGTTCTCACCAACTCGTTGTTAGAAGGATGGTAAACCACAGTGGTGACTCTGGTCTTTCTGGCAACACCCTCGGAGGCCCAAGAGAAGTTTCCGGTTTCGATTCTCAAAGCTCTGAACTTCTTGTTACCACCTCTGGTTCTGACACTGTGGATTCTCTTTGGTCCAATCTTGGTCATGGCAGGTTGTCTACCCAACTCAAACTTTCTCTTCTTTCTGAATTGGGCTCTTTTGGCACCAGTAGCAGCACGCTTGTGACGAGAGTCTCTAGAAATACCCATGGTGAACTGAATCGTTAGTATGGTGCGGAGGGAAGAGGACACAATCGAGTTTCAAAGTGAGAAAATTTTCCTAGCAACGGTAATGGAAGGAAGGCCAATGGGAAATCAAAAGCTTCTTTGAGTCTGGCAATTCATTGTGGAAGGCTAGTTGTGCCTTGGATATCCATGATTTAAACTCAAGTCTTGTGTATCGATATTGTTCAACATACTCTTTGGTTACTGTCTAGTAAGAAAGAAAGAAAAAAGGATTTTTTCACCTCCAGTATTGAATAGAAAATTTTTCGCACCGGTCCAGGTGCAGTACCAAAACCTGACATTACTGAGGGAGAACGTAGAGAGGTGCAGGACAACGGCACGTGATCAAGCGATTTGCAGACCATGACCAGCAGTGCACGTGAGGAGAGGAGAGGGATATCTTCGCACGTGCACCGAGGGCTCCAGCCCTAAATCAACTCGCCAGTTGTTTCCGGATCTTCCGCGCGTGGATCCTGCGTCTATGCGTGACATAGTGCAAATGGCGATCTCACTAGCTTCGGTGCATTCGGGCGCAAGTGAATTGTGCCTTCAAGACCGAAATGTGGATTGACCGGAGGCGGAGCTCACAAATTGTTTTTCACTGAACTCGACAACACAGTGTACTCCAAGCACTACAGGCCACATATTTGGTGATCAGACAATAGGGATTCAGAACAGAGTCCATACCGTTGGTGAACCAAAACACTTACATTAGCCAATTTGGACTGCATCCGATCACGTGCGCAGATCGCACTCTGATTTTTCTTGCGATGACCTAGTGCACATTTTCTTTAGACCCAGATGGAGACCATCTACGATGAGATCGAGATCGAGGATTTCACGTACGACCCGATAACGGGGCTCTTCCAATACCCGTGTCCTTGCGGCGATCGGTTTGCCATTGGATTGGACGACTTGAGGGACGGAGAAGAAATAGCCGTTTGTCCTAGTTGCTCGCTCATGGTGCGGGTGATTTTCGATGCCGAAGATCTAGCGGAGTACGAGTGAGGCCCAAAAGGGAAGATGGGGCCGGTGTTTTCCGATGGCAAGCGATAATGAAACGGTCGAACATGCAGATAGCCGGGGCGAAAATCGCCCACCATGCAAGTGAAATGCGCAGAGGGCCGAAGCCGGCACACAAGTCCCAACAGTCTACCTCGCAATAATAAATTGCGAACACTCGACTAATTTGGGGGAGAAGGAATAGCCCCGCAACGTGCCTGACTATTTCAGCCACACCCAAGCGAAGTATAGCGCAATCAACTCTGCATTACCACACTGTATCACACCCTAGAGAACAATGACACTGTAACAAAGCACTACTGTATCAAACGATCCTGCTAAGCCACCATCGTACCACAACCACGTCCAAGACTGTCCAAGAAGTCGGAACAATAACCGGTGGAAAGCACTGCCCAAATGTCCCGTTGATAACATAATTGACGCACTTTCCCAACGGGCCAACGGAGTCGGCACCCCTAAACGTTCGATTGCTCCTGCTGCATGCATGTAATTGGTCGGACGGTTCGCCCCCATGCAAGGCGATGGAAGAACCTCCACGACGGAATGGTCGGTGCATTAGGCGCCTGCACACATCGGCAGGGAAAACACCGTTAGAGAGGTGTTTTCCATCGGAGCGTTCTGGATTTCGCCTGGACGATTCCGCAAGCGGCAGCATTACCTTGCGACCGCCGGACCGCCCACATATGGCCGCCGAGGATTGCCGTTTATTTTCCGGTGCAGACCGTTTGAACCTTTTTTCGGTTCTTTTTCTGTGCTGCTGCACTGCATCAAGCCGTGCACATCGTTCTTAAGCAAGCCATTTTCCCGCCGGGCATTTTTGCTTTCTTCTGGAAAACACCTTTGTCTGGGCGATATTTCAACTTTGGCTCTCATCACGGCCACCATCCCCACGGCCACTTCACTTCCACCATCCCCACGGACCCTTCACCTCCACCATCCCTGCCAACATCACTTCCACCATCTTCTCACCCAGCCACACTTCGTGCATGGAATCGTTGTTGCTCCGCAGCATGAAAGACCCGCTCGAAGACTATGGGGACCCCAAAAAAGAAAGCGGCCTGGTCCGCCGCGGCCCCTGGATGCCCGAGGAAGACCGCAAGCTCATGGCCATCATAGCCATGTACGGCCCAACCAACTGGGTGCGCATTTCGAGCCTGTTAGGGTCGCGTTCGCCCAAACAGTGTCGCGAGCGATACCACCAGAACCTCAAGCCACTGCTCAACCGCAACCCCATCACGTTCGAGGAGGGCCTCTTGATCGAGCAGTTGGTGGCCAAGCACGGCAAAAAATGGGCGGAAATCGCCAGGCACCTCACTGGCCGCTCGGATAATGCCATCAAAAATTGGTGGAACGGCGGCGCCAACCGCAGACGCCGCGCACTGCACGCCTCAGGCAGCCCATCTGTGTGTGGGTCGCAGGGCACGTCGCCGGTGCGTTCGCGCCAGAACTCGTGCAGCGACCCGGAAATCCTGTTTAACGTGTCCATTTTCGGCAGCCACGACGACGCTGGCATTCCGCGGACCGCCGCGGGCGCCCCAACCCCGTTTGCCTTCCCGATTCGCCTGGCCAGCATAGACGGCCACCCCAAATTGCCCCCGCCTACCCCCACGTTCGACCACCGCCGTCACAGTGTCACGGCGCCCTCCACACTGCCGGCGTTGCACGCGTACCCGCAGCACTGCATTTCGGCCAACAGCCAAACGCACATCAACGGCCAAACGCACATCAACGGCAGTGCTCACGCCTACTACAGCAATTCGCACATGAACAACAGCAATTCGCACATCAACAGCAATTCGCACTTGGCGAACTTGGCAAACTCGCAAATGCCCAGCTTGGCAACGCAAATGCCCAACTGGGCAAACTCGCACCTGGCGCAATCGTCAACGCACAGTTCCGGCCCCAGTTCCGGCCACACTTCCGACAATTCGCCCGGATCGCTTGCGTCGCGCCACGGATCCTTCGGCTACGCCTACGTGGTGCCTGCGCTGGCTGGATCGTCGGCGTTTCCTCTGCGTCGTTCCAGCGTGGCTCCCGATCTCTTCCCCAATCCGATGGCAGGCCACGGCGGGGAGAAGCGCCACTCGGTGTTTGCACCGGTCATTCCCACCAGGCTCCTGGCGAGCTCGGACGCAAAGGGCATTCCGCCGTTCAAAAACTTGTTGCGCAGCATTGGGGCGGAAGAGGACAAGGACACGGACAGGATCAAGGTGTCGAGCTTGATCGACTAGCACTCGCGGAAGTGAAGTGTTGGAAAGATTACTATGGTAGGAGCGGGTGGAGTTAGCTGCTGCAGTATTTTTGCTAGGATAGTTAGCTGCTTCTTGCGGATAGTTATCTACGGTTGCAGCCTCGCAGATTCGTGGCTCTTCTCAGCCTTCCTTCTCGCCTCGCCCAGCCACCGTCATTCTCACCTGACACTGTATCTAAAATGTAATACGAAAACCTTCCCTATCGTGCACACAGTCATGCGCCTAACAAAGGATCGGCAACCATCACAATAGTGCTGCATGGCGCACCGAAGCTGTCATGGACAGCGCGTGGAAGCCATTGTTTGCCATTCATGTCAAAGAGGTTTGCATCCATTGCTGAATTGGCAACCGCGGTTGGGAACCCTCTACACCCTGTTGGCAACGTACGCCATAGACAAACTTGCGCTCCTTGCATCCCGAAATGCCCCTTTCTTAATCTGTGGATCCCCTATTCCGATAGGGACCCACAAGGTTGCTACCCGATTGGGCCCTGAATTTTATGATCTGAGGAAGCAGCTCCCCTCCCATCTCTCCTTATCTGGATTTTCAGGGACAGTGCATAACGATATGTGTAAAAATGAAGTTGTTATTTCTGATCCAAAATTGCGAATTTTCTGATAAACACACCGAATGTTGTAGAGTTTGGTTTTTCTTTCCCAGTTTTTGTTTATAGTGTCCTTATTATCTAATGATCGTAAAAAAAAAATCAGCACCCGTCATGCTCTACTGGTACCTAAAACAGTTTTATTCTTCAGTGGTTTCGTCCTTCGTAATCTCCGATCTGTGCGAAATCTCTTGCCTGCCTCCTGAACACTTCAAGTCTGGCAAAACACCCGTGCCCCTCGCGATTATCATAATTTCCAACCCTATATCTTTTTCCATGATTCATCTACAAGTGATCGATGATCGGGTTCTCGTGTTTGATCTTGAGCATGTGAAAACCCTCCGCTCGTTGGGGATTGTCGGAGTTCTCGTAGGCACTCTCCCGAAGGCACCTCAGCAAAATGTTTTTCTAGGACTCCCTCTTCAGTTGAGTGTTTACGAGGCTGTTTGGCTAGTGGAGCATGACCATGCTGTATTGGTCGATGCGCCCATTTACAACTCGCTTGCTGCTTCGTCGGTGGAAGCCATCAATCTGAAGGGAAAATTGAGATTGAGTTCCGACGTCAACTACGCCACGACCCCAAATTCTCATAGTGTTTCAGATACCAGTAGTTGCCTCATAAAGCTAGACGAGTTTCTACATCGGCAGACCCTTCCGCCCCAGTTCTGGGCTAAGTATTCCGCTTTTAGGTATCTCCGCAGTCTCCAGCACTTCCTAATGCCCGGACTTCGCTTTGGAGGTGTTTTCGTGAGTTACCCAGGGGATCCTCTCAAGTTCCACTCGCATTTGATCGTGAAGGTTTTAAGGCCCACTGAAAGGGTGAATTTGCTAGATCTTGTTACGAGTGGAAGATTAGCCACAGCAGTCAAAAAAGCATGGGTACTTATAGGAGAGAAGGAAGTCACAACAGAGTCCAACGAATCAGAGTCCAAAGAATCAGAGCCCAAGGAACCGTGTAAGGGCTCCATCAGGGGTGACGTCCAATGCATCCCCCCTCCTGGTCCTATTCACGCTTTCTCTATTGAATGGGCTGGGTTCGGTTAGTAATCCATAGTATATAATATCCGTATTCATAATTTCACCACAATACCTCAGTTTATCTCTTACTTGTGACCACTGTGGTGACCACTGTGGTGCCTGCCCTTCGACAGTTTGCTGGCCTTCACCTTGTGCAATTTTCTGTACAATTTTCCGTGGCATCCTTTGTGTTTTCCAAACATATCCAGCAACAGCTCCATCTCAGCAGCATGCTTCCTCCAGTCCTGATCGGTGATTTCCTTGTACTTTTCAACGTCACTTGTCACCTCTCCTTCAGCACATTGCACCTTTCTCTTGAACTCAAATTCGTGGTGGGGGCCATGCACCTGAACCTTGTACTTCGTCTGCAAAGCGCCAGAACCGTAATTACCGGACGCACGGATGGAGAATGAAGACGTCCCGTTCTGAGCCTCGGACTCAGCCATAACCCGCTTAAAGTTGACCTCCAAAGAGGTCGCCTTCGTATTCACCACCGAAACATCCAAATCCACTCCGCCCTTAACTTTCTTCTCCAGCAATGTGAGAACCAAGGGGTAGCTGAGCGAAATGTTCACCTGGTGAATAACCGCATCGCTGTCACCATTGTCAGTAAGCAAGAACGACTTGGCATTGTGGCCAACATGAACAATACTAGCGCTGTTGCCCAGGTGGGAGTACAGCTGGGCATTGGAAATCTCACCCGTAGTGAATGAGCTCACGGTAGTGTTCAACAAATCCCCGTTCTTCAATTCAAACACAAGTTCGCTGGTCAACTGATTGTCCAAAATC
Organism: Danielia reshetovae; assembly: GCA_030558395.1. NCBI lineage: Eukaryota > Fungi > Ascomycota > Pichiomycetes > Serinales > Metschnikowiaceae > Danielia > Danielia reshetovae. The sequence goes on along the minus strand of JAJMSL010000001.1, from coordinate 912,075 downwards.
CCAGTGACAATTTCTTGCAAAGTGCCCGAGTAAGGGGGAGAAACGCCAAAAGCACTACCTCTAACTCTCTGTCCAATGTGCACAACATGGCCCGATGCTTGGGTTACTTCGCTATTCTCGTATGTCAACAAGTTAGCCCCTGTGATCCAGTCACGGCCAATTCCAGAAGTGGAACCTTGGAACTCGTCAACGCCATTGCCAATTTCGAGCTTCAACACGTGGTCGCCAGACTCCCAAAGCAATGGTAACAATCCGGTAACATCGATGTCGATACTGTGCAAGTCAAAAGCATCAATCGCCACCACTGGCGACCACAATGCTGGCGAATAGCCTCCAGTGAAAATAAAGGGTTGAGGCGTTTGCGCAGCAACCTTCTCACCGTCAACGTAAACGTTCAAGAAACGAACCGGGCCGTGGCCCAAAAGCTTTTGTCCCTCTTTTTCAAACCTGTCAGTATATTTGTCCAAAACGTTGTTGTACCAGAACTCCTCTGCAGCGTTCCCACTGGCAAAAACGGCCAACTTCAAACGGGTGGTGTTTCTGGGCACCTGAGGCAACTTGACTGTGAATTTGTCCGAAGGAAGGTACTCAACTGGGGGAGATTTTACATCAGACTTGGTCACCAACGGGTACACATGATCCGCAGGCCTTCTGATGTCAAAAACCCGGTACTTGTGCTTGGTAACAGGGGAGGCTCCGTAGATTTCAAAATCTTCGGTGGTAGAACCGTTTTCCACGTAGTAGAAGTCAGCACTCAATTCCACATGGAATTTTCCCGTCAACCACTCAGTCACCACGTTATCCAATTGAAACAAGATATCGGTGGATTCCCCGAATAAAGCGGCATAAGCAGAAACATCCTTCCTAAAAGTCAGATAAACCGATCTTCCTCCAGGTTCCGCAGTCGAAGTTCTCCAGATTTCAGCCCCACCCACATACAAATGAGCTAGTCTGTCGTACTGAACTCCATCCACACTCGTGTTCAACGTCAACACAACCTTGTTAAATTTGGCTTTTGGAGGCTTAAATGACTCCAAGGCAGGTTGACCCCACAGATCAAAAGTGTGGTTCACCAAAACCGTCGAATGGACCGGTTTTGCACGGGTACTAAAGGGGTAAGCTACGCTGAAAATCTCCTTTTGGGCAAACAGGTTGCCTGCGTAAGATCCTGAGTCCACCAATCCAGAGTACCGAGCGAAGGTTTCCACTTCTTTTTCTCCAAACAAGTTCTTCAATTTCGGACAGACGAAAAGGTCACTGAATTCCCGAGGGAGGAAAAACAGCAAGACAAAGAACACCACAATGAGTTCCAAAATCAGCCTAGCTCCGCTTCTGGGAGTCTTGGATTGTGGAGATTTCTCCGAAACTGGAGCTTTTTCAGACATCAATTCTTCTTCTGGTTCCGAAACCGGCACCCGGCAACGTCCATACTTAAGCCTGTTCCACACAGAGAAATCCTGTGCCAAGTGTTTACTCATGGTATATGGAATCAAAAGTGGCGCAGAAGTTATCCGTATATTATACCTGGGAGCATGCAGGACATCTCCACACTAAACGATGATCTCATGAAACCGATCCTCGGACTCCTGTTGGTCCCGCACGTACGACAAAGTTCTTTCAAAAAACATCTCCGTGTGCCTGAGGAGACGCGCCTCCTGGTCCTCCTCGTCACGCACGATGTTGTCATCTTTGAGACTGGACAAGTTGGTGTGGATCAAATCGATAAGCCCATTGATATACCGCGAATCCATAAGCCAATTTCCGTAGACATTGAAAATGAGACACCGGTTCAAAATTTCCACAAACAACTTCAACAGCAAGTACGGATCCATGCAGGAGTCTGCCACCCGGAGTGCTTTTTGGAGACACTCCAACACTCTCTTTGCGTCGCGGTAGAGCACCTGGCCCTTTTCAGACTCTTCTTCTGGTTTTTCCTCTTTCTCTCCCTCCTCTATCTTGACCGTGGGAGAGACGCCGTCAATCCACAAGTCACACCACCACCACAAGTGGGCGCAGTAGTACACCGACCGGCACTGGTCTTGTTTTTTCAAGAGTTTGGATCCGTACAACGTGATCTTGGTGATCAAGCTCTCGTAGTTTTCCTTGTTGAAGTACCTCAGATGAGTCAACCGGTTGGCCACCATCACTATGGACTGGTACGAGATGGATCCGCCCATGGATTCGTGAGGATTGTGCATCTGGTTTTGCGACGAGTTGAGAATCAAGTTTTCTTCGTAAACAATGAAGCACTGGTTGAAGAGCTCGTACGCAATCGTCTCTTGCTGCAATTGGTCGGCCACAGTTGCCGCATTGAGATAAAGCTTCAATATTAGCTCGGAATTGAACTGTTGGTGGTGCTGGTACAATTCGTCAATCACCACAGAAAGGTTCTTGAAGTTGCTTGTGATCATCAAGTCGGCCTGGTCGGCCATTTCAGGCTCCTTCTGCTTGAGCTTCAAGTTCTTGTACCCTGCAATCCGCAACTTGTTGGTCATTTTGGACACCAACGTGGGGTAGGTGTAGATGATGTTGTCCGGGTTTTTGTTCAAGTACTTCTTCTTCACATACAACAAGTTGGCCAAGTTCTTGAACTCGTCTGGGTGCTCCACCAAGTGCAACACCTTGCAGATTTTCTCTTGCACCTGCAAGAATTCTTCGGTGATGTGCTTCTCACCGTTTTCCACCTTGATCGTCTTGGTGACACCCAAACTCTTCGAGGTGCTCAATTGGCTGTTTGAATCCTTGATCAAAACCAACAAGTACTTGAAAGTGTCATCAATATCTTCAATAGAATGATAGTACTCTTTTTCTCCCTCGTAATAGTCCCCTGCGCTCTCCAACAATTTGTCGGCAATTTCCAATGCGAGCTGTTTCTGCAAGGAAATGCTGGACACTTTCGAGAACAACTCGTAGAAAAAGGACAATTTCAACAAGCTCTTGATAGACGAAAAGTGTCTGACTGGAGTGACCAACAACTCCAACCACAAGCCCTGTACGCCATCTCCGCTCTCTCCTCCCTCTGTCAATTCGTTCATCTTGTCCGTAGCAAAGTGGAAGATTTTGTCGAGGTTCTCGTAATTGTTGGGGTCATAGGTGAGCGACAATTTGATGAGAGACAGCAAGATGGAGGAGTATTCTTCTGGAGCAAGCGCGGGTTGTAGAGAATGCAAGTTGAGGTAGAAGTTCCAGAACGATTCGAAGATGTCCGAGACTGGAATGCCGTATTTCTCTGTTTTGCGAGGTTCTTTGGAGTCGAGGTGGGTATTTTCCGTTTCCACAGTCACCGTCTCCAAATCCGCTTCGTACTTGTGGTACGTGACAAATCTCTCGACCAAAGTGGCCACCAATTCCGATTTCTGCAACATTGGGTGCAACTTGAGGAAGACCTCGTTCAACAAGCTGTCTAATGTCATGAAATGGAAGTTGTCGGGGAAAATCTGGATCATGACGTCGATCAAATAGCTCTGGGCAAGGTGGTCACGGCATTGGATGATCTGCTCGGTGATTGTGGGGAAGATCCTGTCCTTGTAGAATTGTTCGCTCGTGTAGCCTTCTTCCGAGTGATAGTCGTCAATTACCTGGGAAAGACGAACCAAATTGCTGCCTACAAGAATCTTCAACTCCTTTCTTTCCTGGTATCGCAAGTCTCGTTCGCTGGAGTGGCCCTGGTGTTGCAAGCGAACCCAAAGCTTGTTCATTTCAATGAAGTTTGTCACCAAAAAATCCACCGTTTCGTTGAAATCGTCCTTCGTGGCCAAGGGCAACAAGTCCTTGGACCGCTGGGACAAATAGTTCCGCAAGAACAAGCCTCGGATAGGATGCTGAACTCCTCGGCACATTTCAATCATATCCTTCATGATTTCTTTCGTTGGAGCGTCGTTGGTGGACATGTAGGTCGTGCCGATGACGATCATCATGTACAATCGGGGAACGATGTTGCCGGAGTACTGGACCAATTCGTACAAATCTGCCAAAAACGGAGCTCCCTTTTTCTTCGACTGCTTGGATTTGTGCGACTGGAGCAAGTATCCGGACAAGCTTTCCAACGCATCAAACACCGCAATGTACAATTCGTAGTACTCTTTCGGCGACAATTGGTTGGTTCTCAACTCGTTTAGGAAATTGGAACAGTGCTTCAACGCCTGGAGAAGATGGCCCTCGCCCAAGTTCTCCTTCATCAAGTTGGACTGGTGCTTTATGTTGTTCAAGCATCCTTGAAGAATATTGTTTTCGCCAGCCATTGGTTTTGGAGGGAGTGAGTGTTCGTTTGGTTAGGAAGGCAGTGAGTATCAAACACCCGTACACCAGAAGGAAGGTTGCAAATTGCAAGAAGTGGACTATTGTTTTTACGATCGATTTCAGGAAGGTGGATGTTGGAGACCTAGTTGTTCCTATTTTGGGATTTAGTACTTCTGTAGATTTTTGCTGATTTTTTGTGCAACTGTCTCGCAGATTAGTATGGTCTCGCAGATTAGTATGGTGCGAAATTACATCTCACCTAGTTTTCCTCATTATACAATTATCGTTCAGAAAAAGAACATACGTTTTAATAAAGCTTTTAATATCAAATTTATCTTGTAATATTTTTATTAAAATATTAATCTCATCTAATGTAAAATTATCCATAGTGTATCTATTAAATCATGTCGACTTCTCGAATCCACTCAAGTCGTGGATCACCATTCCAGAAATGGCCGCAGAGATCATAGTGGAAACGAGACCACAGAACAAGGCAGAGAAGATGGTCCGGGCAATATCTGCCGATCTCTTTCCTTTACTCAAGGTGTTCAAAACTCCCAAAGTGATACCCATGGAGCCAAAGTTGGCAAACCCACAAAGGGCATAAGTAGCAATCAAGTTGCCTCTTCTGGACAACTCGTTGTAGGGAGCCTCGCCAACCAACATGGTGTAGGCGACGTACTCGTTCTGGATGAACTTGGTGGCGATCAACCGGGAAATTGTGTAGACTTCGTCTCGTGGAACACCAAGCAAGAACGTCGCCGGGTAGAAGATGTACGAGGTGATCAACTCCAAGGTCAATTCTCCAATGTTCCAGAACTTGCCGAAGTAGGTCAAAAGGCCGTTGATCAAGGAAACAAGAGCAATGATGCACAAGCACTGGACCAACATGGTGGCAGCCGTGAAAAGACCCAAGTTGGCACCGTCGCAGAAAGCCTGAAGAACGTTTTGAGGCTTCTTGTTTTCATCCTCCTCATTTTCAGGGAACTCTACCTTGCCTTGCGACAACGAAACCTCGGTTTCCGGGTATCTCAATTTGGAAACAGCAATGGAGCCAGGAATGGACATGACACACGAGGAAACCAAGGCCTGGGCATTCAAACCCAACCCAATGTAGCCCACCAACACCGCACCGGAAATGGTGGAGAAGCCAGACGTCATGACTTGGTGCAACTCGGCCATAGTCAAGAAGGGCAACAAGTCCTTGATCAAAATGGCCGACTCTCCGATTCCAATGAAAGGAGACGCAGACGCCGTGATGGCTTCTGCGCCCGAGATTCTCAACGTCCAGAAGAAAAATTTGGCGAACTTGCCAATGAACCACTGGATCATGCCATAGTAGTAGAAGATGTGGACAAAGGCCACGAAGAAAGCCACAGATGGCAACACCGCGAAGAAGAACATGCCAATTTGAGAAACTGACGGGTTGGTCAAAAAGGCCACACCGTTTTTGGCGAAGCCTAACAATTCTCGGGCCAATGTGGAGATGAAGTTGAAAATATCGTAACCGGCATTGGTCCGCAACACGAAAAGAGAAACGATGAACTGCATCAACATGCCTCCGATGACCGCATTCCACTGCACTTTAGCTCTGTTCTTGGACGTGGCCCACAAGCAAAGGATGGCCACCACAATGCCCAAGAACGAGATGGCTCTGTCCTTTCTCTTAGAGTATTCGATCTCCGAAGGAATAAAAGTGCCTAGCATCATCACACCAACTGTGATGGTGGCTCCGGTGAGCAATCTCTGTGTCCTGGTCTTCAAGATCTTGGTGTAGACGATTTCACATGCGATGTCCCAGTACTTCTGAACAAAATGGAGAATGATCACCAAGATTCTGCAGTGCCAGGAGATCAACCTTACCATGAGCATACCCCAGAGAACGGTTGGAATCAACCACTTAGGTCTGTGTTTGTCCTGGACAAGAATAGAAATCCACCACGAGGTGAAGAGCAATCCGACGAATACATGGACTGCCAACTTCCACCATGGGCATCTGATCTTCGTTTTCTGCCACACGGACAATTTGGAAGCAGCGGAGTCGGAGTCAACCACTTGGGTTTCCTCACATTTTGCGTACTTCCGTTCCTGGATTGAGGCCTCTCTGTCAACAGAGAGTCTTTGAGACTCATTGTCACCAGCAGCCATTTTATTGTGATAACGAAGAAAAGAGAAAGTATTAAAAAGTGGAGACCTAAGAATTGATACTTAAACGATTTAGGAAAACTTTCAAGTTTTCCTTATCGCTAAAACTTTTGACTGGTTTCGGCATTTCATCTGGTTTTGGCATTTTAGCATACGGGTTTATCCGCATTTTTTTTGGTAGTCTTTCGAGTTTTTGAACCGGTTTCTGGAGCTTCTGATAGTCTTTCTGACCGTCTTCGACCATGCCTCAGCAGTCTTACTATACCATTACCCCAATTTAAGTGGAGAAAACGGGAAATTGGAGACTTCAGTTTAAATTGCTTTTTCAAACTGCAGGGCATTTTTCCGATGGCGCGGCACCTTTTGCCAAGGCACCAAACGGATGCACCGATAAAGATTACCGCTTTCGAAAGAAATGCAGGACGTTGAATGCACTTGCTCGCTCCCAGTTGCATCACACGATGGTGCCTCAGACAACCCCGCCACCTGATGTCAAAGAATATTCTCCGCATGCAGCCGCGAAGTCGAACCTTGAAAGATGTCAGGCAATCCCGTTCATGTTTTGAGCACAGGCATGCGGCTCCGCTCCACTTCTTTAGCATTTGTGCCCCTTTCACTCTTATCTCTTGTAGTAATCTTGGCGAAATGGTTTCAAAGAGAGAAGCCCTGGCGCAGCTATGATCTACAATCAATACCCTGCAGAACCAAATAGGTGATCATTTTGAAGAATCCGGAAATTTCAAATGAGCTCTGGAAAATGCGCACGGCATTCCATCACGGAAAACAATTATGGATCGCGTGGCACAGTTTTTTCGTTGCGATACTTGTCTTGGGTCTCAACAATGTACTTGGAATCAATCTCATTGCTGATTCCCATCAAGGCCTTCATGACCGCCTCGGTAGTGCCGATCATTGGCCTTATCACGATAACAGGTGAAGATTTCGCGATCGACGCTATCAGCTCTTGGAAATTCTCGGCACCCTGTAGATCATTCTTCAAATTAATGATCGTTTTCTTGGTACTGTTCAAATTACGCCCAAGTGATTTGTATGCCAATTTCAAACCCTCTTTGGTGCTAGATGGTTGGTTCGAATAGAGACTCACCATTTTTCCCATGCCTTCTTCGTCTTCCTCTTGGTACTCTCCACTTTGTTGACCGTCTGGTGTAGCCGATTTGCTCGCGGGATCAAATACCAAGATAGACGATTGTAGCCCATCGAATTCCAGGTCTTCCTCTTCGTTCACATCGTCTAGAGAGGCATTGGAATAAAGCTTCTGACTTGTGTATGGATCCTTATCAACACTAACAGACTTCTTGAGCATTTGTGATGACTCAAGCAAATTGTTCTTTTGGGATGATTTGCGACCATATTTCGCAATCTCTGCACTGTCGCTAATTTGCTCTCGGGAGTCTTTTCGTGGTCTCCGTGCTGTTGTGCCTTCTCCTCCAAAGTACTCTTCCAGGTTCTCAAGTATTACTTGAGTTCCTGAGGCAAGTTTGACACCTAATTTCAACAACTCATAAGTAGTAGTCTTAGCAAAAGATTTGGTACCTTTTTGGATGCTTCGTAATAACCGGCCATCCTTCCTGTATTCTTTCACTGGAATGGCCACCAAACCTTTCATGCTACCTCCAATGTTGACAATTGAACGCACCGGAGATAATCCGGAGAGAATTCCAGCAAGTTGGTGCTTTTGTATATATGGCCCGTAGACATTCATCAATGCACTTCCCAATTTCGGGAATCCGAGAATGCCGTAGACAACGGCTCTCTTCAAAGACATATCTGAACCGTCCAAGATGAAAAAGTTGGCAAGCTCAGAATTGTTACCGGCTCTGATACCAGCATAATCCACTTTCTTCGGCTTGTAATCGAACTTGAGTTTAATGGGGTCGATGATGAGTTTCTGGATGTAGATAACTTCATCCACAGGAAGGGCAAACTTAGAGTCCTTGAATTCAAAAAAACGGCTTAAAAATTCAAGAGTATCTTGATCAAGGAAAAGACGGATGGGAAGAAGTCTCACTTGAATTATTGCCTCAGTGAATGCCAACTTTGGGTCAGGTCTAACATTCAACAAACTAAAATGCAACATGCTAGTGCCCACTTCTCTCTCACCCAAGATGTTCATGTACGTCAAAACCTTGTTCCAAGTAGAAGTATGGACATTGTCGTACACTGTGATAGAATCCAACCGGAGGTCCACCCTGTTAACTTGTTCTGACTCCAATGCATCGGGAGTGTCATCATTTCGAGGATCTCTGCTGGTAAAATTCGTCACATTGACTTCGATGTTCTTCAAATCAACGAAAATCTTATGGTATTTGGAGCGGTTCAACTTTAAATCTTTATAATGCTTTTCCAAATTCACATTGATATGCAGATTATTCTGGCCATTTGTCACCTCCACATCTGGCTCTGATTGAACCTGCGAGTTAATGTTTCTCACTAACTCCGAAGGAGTAACTCCTGTTGGTAAAGTCAAATGGATAGACTGAAACAAAGTTTCGTTAACATCGGAGTCATCAAGAGTTTCTTCTTCGTCATCGAAGTCATTCTCCTCTTCTTGCTCAAATGTTGAAGTATCATTGTTGTTTAGGGAACTTTTTGGTACTTCTTCTTCAGGTGGAGTCTCCCTCGACTTGGATATCTTCTTCTTGCGCTTCTTTTCGGCCAAGAGAGCAGCACGAACTTCCATACTCTTAACAGCGCGTCTCAAGGACTTTCTTGTCTGTTTCCAATCAAATCCGTCGTACAAATAGATTTTTGTCTTTGAGAGGTTCACATTCAAGCTGACAGGGAATACCTTAATTTCCTTTTCTTGTGATTTCTCAGAAAAATGATCTTCAGCAAAGGAAAATGTAGACATCTCTGAATTGCTCGTGGAGGAGTCGTTAACACTCAATTTGCTGACCCCCAGCTCAAGGTCGTCAACAGTATCGTGGTCTTGATAATACTCATCCACAATGAAGAAATCTGAGGAAACACTTCCACGTTTGGCTGTAGCCAGAGGTGGAGGGATTTGGTCTTTGAAAGCAGGGAAGTGACCTTCCTGAACCGAACGGATCTGTTCCTCTATATCCTCAGAGAACTTGAAATCTCTTTCGACTTTAACTCTGAACTTTTCTTCATTTTTGAAGAGCACAGGAGTCTTCAAGTCATTTATAGTTTGGAGAAGAGTATGAGCAGAATCAGCGCAAAGATCAATTTGATGCTCGTCAGAGTTGATCTTCAAGTCTAGAAGCGATAAGTCACCACGAATTCCCAAGCGTTCGTTTCGTTTCTTGATACTTTCAACGTCTGTATTGACTGTGATCCCCACATGCGAAGTGTTAATCTGTCCAACAGTTGCGTATCCCAGTGATACCAAGCTCGCGAATGGAGATACTGAGGACTTAGGAGTGCTCCTTTCCGAATTTTGTTGTAGTTGTTTCCGATCGTCAACAAGGAGAAGAGAAAGTTCCCTGAAAGAACTCTTAACATAGAACTGCTCGATTCCGAAAGTGAAATCCGAATTTCCTTTGTTGACAACCAAGCAGAGTTTACTAGAGAGCCTTCCTGGATTCAAGCCTAGAGCAAAATCATAAAAGGTGAACCGTAGGTCGGATTTCTTGCTCGATGTCTTAGGTCCACTTGGAGTAGTCACATGCACAATTTCTTCTGCTGTGTGGCCCTGGGTTACATCTTTTTCAAGCAATTGCAACCAATGCGTATAGTATTCAACGAAAAATCTTCTGACAACAATGTCAGTGGTTGAACCTTTGTCGTTTGACTTATATTGGAACAAGATAATAGGAGGTCCTCCAGAATCGAAATGGTGATTTTCAAATTCCCGAAAGAAATTCTCGTCAGTGTCTCCATGAATTCGCTTGATATTGACTGAACTGACAAAACCATGCAAGTTGCCATCTTGCATAGCGATATCCAGGTGTCCAACGGCAAACTCCATGTTTCCAAAATGTGGGAACAATCGAGTGATTGTGAAATCAAGCAGCTCAAAGAAGAATCTGAAAGACACCACCGAAGTTTTGTTTTCACCAAAAATCAAGGAATTTGTGTGGTTCGCCTTTAGACGACGGAATCTTCTCTGGTTGGAGTAAACCGAATTAGAAAGCGAGCCGCCCATCGTAGACTTCGACGTGGCAGCTTGGTTACCAGAAATGGCAGATCCAATGGAATTGACACGCAGGGAGCGTTCCAGATAACTTGAAAGGAATCGAGAAAGAGCCTTATATATTATCTTGAGACTCTTGAAGTCAACGGAACCTGTGATTTTTCCAGAAGAAAGAGTAATAGAGCTCTGTAGGGTAGATTCTCGAGGAATGCTGTTGAACATGTGAGCGTGAAAAGAACTGAATTCTTTGGGAGTAGTTTGTAAAGTGATTGACGGGATGGTCAAGAAATGCTTTTTTTCATTGTGTATCACCGAATGAATTATGATTCTCTGGATTGCCAACTGGTCCTTCAGCTTATTGAACGTCAAAGGGAAAATAACAGCCTTCAAAGAAACATCAATCAGAAACTTAAGATGAATGGTAATTGAAGAAGTTTGCAAAACAAAAAGACTTTTTGAAGCACTAGCATCAAGTTTTGGTGAAGGGGAGTCGGAAGCGATCCCCTTTGTCAACAGTCTCAATTGTGACACATCCCCCAACATAGAACTCAAGCCTTCCCACATAGTGGATAATGACGAGGCAAAGTTGGTCAAATATTGAAGCGACAGAGAGTCCAAGTTGACTATGGCTGGTTTCGACAACAAAGCCGTGATTTCAGACGAGTTCTCCTTGAGCTTTTTGAACAACTCAAACCGAATATCTGCTTTGTTCCCAGTATAAGAGGGTGTGGGGGAACTAGGAGAACTCGGAGCTGAGGGTGTGGAGGACTGGGGGACTTCAAATCGGAGCACTTTGGATTCAGTTCCATCGACATATTTGAGGATTACGAATTCTTCCACTCCCCCGTAGATCAAAACGCCGCTTTTTTGCTTGACATTCAAGTTGTTGAGGATGATGCTCAAGTCGTCGTCGGTGGATGCAAACTCTCCAGAAGCAGTAAGTGCAGAGGTGAGACTCACGACGATCTGGGCCACGTGAAATTTGTCAAACAATGGCTCGTCGCTTTCGGGGGAGTCGTCAGGTTCGTCGTCAAAATCGTCGTCGTCGTTTTCGTACTCCGGGAACTTGGTGTTGGGCTTGGATTTACGCGTAGCCACGTTCTGCTTGCGAAGCTGGTGGTTCTTCAACTTCAACATCTTGGAAATGCTGTTGAAAATGAGTGATGCTGTGGGAGAAAGAGGAACGGCTGCAAGATTAAAACAGTTGACGTCGACTTCAAGATTGGAAATTGGAGAAAGCCCATCGAACTGTACAGTGATGGTGTCAATGAAGAACATCATGGCCGCATCTGCTGCGGATTTCTTCTCCTCTGCACGGGCCGAAGGGCCTCCAAAGGACTGGGAGGTGGCACTCATGTAAATCGAGCTTGCTTCCTCGTGTGTGAAAACCATGCTATCCATTAGAGACTCCTCGCCGTAGTCGTCATCGTCTTCATCGTCTTCAGATTCAGAATGTGGAAAGGAGATGTCTGGATCTGCCGTTTTTGGGCAGTGGCCAGCGTTGACATGGGGCTTGATGGTCGACACCTTAACTCCGGACACAGTGACATTTCGAGTTCCATTGTTGGCTACAAACGAGATCTCATCGATGTGTATGAGGATGTCCGTCGGCTCCGAAACGAACTTGACGTTGATGTCGGAGATGCGGACCAGAAGCCGCAGCAATGCAATTTCCACAGCTCTGGCCATAACTCCGCCAAGAGCCGAGGGTTTTTTCGACGAGTTCGACGACACCGAGCCAGACTGGCTGGACTTGGGCGGGGCTGAGTCTGTGTCGTCTGTGTCCGTGTCGTCCGTGTCGTTTTTGTCGTTTTTGTCGTTTTTGTCGTTTTTGTAGTTTTTGTCGCTTTTGAAGCTTTTGTCGCTTTCGTCGTTCTCAAAAATCACGGTGTTGGCCAAATCGGCCGTGCTCTGGGCCAACGAAAACTGCACGTGTTTCACCTCCTCGTCGATGTTGTCCAAATTTGGAGCAAACACAAAATCCACGCCTAGCACTTCGAAATTGACACCGCCCACGACTCCTCCACTGAGTTCGATGTTGTGGAGCTTTCCGGAACGGAGGTTGCAGCCGGGAAGCTTGCCGACTTTCTCCGGATCGATGGAAACATCTTTGAGGTGGATGTTGTTGAGCGAAACCTCTTCAAGGTTCGGGAGATCTATCTCGGAGAAGAGAGAGAGCTGTTGGAGGATGTAGAGTAGTAGTCTCTTCTGTAGATTCTGGGGAATCCACTGGGGATACATGGCGAAAACTCAGAAATTGGACAGAGTTCCGATTGTAGGGTCCTGTTGAGGATTCTAGGTGTGGAAAAAGATGAATTGATATGGGGTGCATTTGCGCACGATTAGATAAGACTGCAGAGAGGAAAGAACGAGTTGTGGAATTGTCAGAACCAGAGGCAGGATCAGCATGGACAAACCAGATCGGACAGAATCAGATCAGACAGAATCAGATCGTATTTACTGAGTTTATGGCATTTGGGGATTGACCGCCAGGTCGAAAAGTTGTATTGCTCTCGAACTAGGGGACTCTGGGTGTGGCTTGGCTGTATAAAAACCCGTACACCGGGATCACTCAGATCCCCATCACCAGTGAATCCTGACGCTCGGTGCATGTTTATGGTATTGATGGTGTCGTATGGGTGCAACAAGTGCGTGGACGGGCGGGTGTAATCTGTGGCACTGACAGATTCATTGCATGAATGGAGAAAGTCACATGACCACATTTTGCACCCATTCTCTCTCATGCAAATCAGAATGAAGAAGAAACTTGAGCATCGAAAATCGGAACTAGCTCACTCCAAAAGGACGTGGACTCCAAGTTCGGTGCTGTTCAAAGACGTCGCTTTTCCAAGCCGACACCCTTTGCTTCTTCGTAGGAGGCCCTTCTCGCAAAATTTCATCAAGTGACGGAGGCAACGCAAAAACCTTCTTCGGTTGCTCTCCCTCAACAGTGCTCGTTATCGCCTTGCGAAAGGAAGAGGTTGCTTCCAAAAGACTCAAGCTTGACTTGATTGCCTGCTTCGCAGCCTCAGCACTTTCTATGGTCTGGTAAGCAATCTGGATTGGGAAATTCGAAGTCCAGACCTTGCCAATCAAGTACGTCGTCCATTCTTGCACCTCCACCAAATCCTCCTCCAGAACCTCAATGTCACCGAGGTTGCTGCAGTTCTGAACACAGGCAAGAACCATTCCGAGCAGGAACCCCGGCCCAAGAATGTCAAATAAGGCTCCGTACAATTTCACCAGCACACTGAACTTCTTCTCTAGCATCAGGATGAAGAGAATGCGCACTAGGAGATGGCTTTCTTCAGAAGCCGCACTCTTGAGAGAAGCCAACGCATTCTTGTACTCCGGATCCTGTCTCTTGCTCTTTCTGAAAGCTTTGAGATCCGATTCGACCTGCGATTCCACCAGGCTCGTTCTGGTGCCTTGAAACTCGATGCTGGACATGAATTCCGCACTACTCTTTCCGACTCCGCTCCAGTACTTTTCGTAGAGCCAGTCCAACGCTTTCTGCGCCATGGTCCTCAAGAGACTCAAAGAGGGCAACCCTTCGTGGGTGGCCATGTGGCGAACTTCCACAAAACAGGCAGGAAGTCCAATGTTCTTGGCCAAACTCAGCAACGAGACCGCAAATGCTCCCAGCTGGAACGGGTCCAAAAGTCCATTGACGAAGCGAATAAGGGCCATGGAGTACGCATTTCGGAGAAGTAGCGTATCGGTTTGCTCGGTTAACTGCACCGATATAAGCAATGCTGTGGCATCCACGGCATGGGGAAGTTTTCCGCGAGACTGGAGAGCTTTTGTTCTTTTGACGGCATTTGCTCGTAGCTTCGGGTCGAAAAACCACGCTTTGAGCTCAGCAAGATCCGCACTGGACCTGTACGGGGTGATTGCTGGCACCCTGTTCATTGGAGATGAGTATGTAGATGTTCCTGCACATGCATGACAGCAATCTCGAAACCTAAAGCCGACAAACCTTCGGGCCAAAAAAAATTGCTCACACAGCAGTGACAGTTATTCGCAGAAAATGCCAAAACGCCGAAACGCCGAACTCGCGGTGTAGCGAACGTTTTGGCCTCCATTGTTTACTATTCTTCACTCTACGGAGGGGAGAGCAAAAACCCGAAACACTCCTTCCCAAAGCGTCACACAGAAGGACCAAAGGGACTCCTCTGCTGTGTGCACCACAGACCCCACACATCTTACAGATGTCCGATGTCAGGTGATATGAACCGGGCATTACATCGGTGTTAGCAGCATCACGTGACTGCCCCACCGCAGTGGCTCCACTCAAAATCCGCCAACATCCTCGGGGAGAAGCGACGGCAAGAATGTTGGGTCCAAAGCTCAGCGCAGGGTTTCTTCACCTTTGAACCTTCCATCTGGCCATCTCTTCGTTTATGCAACCTGATGTGAAACACAGACAATGCACCATATGTCCGAAAGCCATTTTCGCCGCGAGACGAACAAATAGGCCAGGCGAGTTTGACCAAATGACCCTCAATGCAAGTTCAATTCGGGACATTCAACATGAAAACTTGGCATTAATGGCCGAGCCTGCACATAGACTGGAGGTGCCAATTATCGCCGGCCACTGTACATTGCCGATCTCCAGACAGGTGATGTCTCGGACTTTTCACCTTCCCCACGTTTCGCAACACTACAAAAGTATAAGTTTGACTCCATGCCGTAGTAAACGCTCACCCACATATTATTAACATGGCTTCTTCTAACGACTCTGAAAAGTACAGTTCCCATGACCACTTGCCCTTGCAAAATGTCCAATTGTGTGGAGACGGAGACGAATTCGTCATTTTGGACAACAAACGGTACTACCGTCACGAGCTCATGTCAGCTTTTGGTGGCACCTTGCAGTCAGAGAGATTGGCTCCATACCCTGTGCACCAGTTTGGTAATGCCGCGGCCCTTGGTCTTTCTTCCTTTGCCTTGACAACGTTTGTCCTTGGTCTCTACCTTTCGGGGGCCATGGGAATTCAAAAAATCAACGTGGTGGTGGGGTTGTGTTTCTGGTACGGAGGGTTCGTCGAGGCTGCTGCCGGCATCTGGGAGTTGGTCATTGGCAATTGTTTTGCAGGAACAGTTTTGACCAGTTTTGGAATGGGATTCTGGCTCAGTTACGGTGCCATGAACGTGGAGGCATTTGGAATCCAGGCGGCGTACGCCGACCACCCCGAACAGCTTGGGCCGGCAATTGGATTCTTCCTTGTTGGATGGGCCATCTTTTGCTTCCTTATGCTCTTGTGCACTTTCAAGTCCACGGTGATTTTCTCTGCTCTTTTCGTCACTTTGGATATTGCATTCTGTCTTTTGGCTGGCTTCTACTTCACCGCAGAGCCAAATCTCCTCAAAGTAGGAGGAATTTTCTGCATCTTGTCTTCGTGTTGCGGCTGGTACTGTGCGTTCGCTGGAGTTGCCAACAAGCAAAACTCGTACTTCATCGTCAACCCCATCACTATTCCTTTGATCGGAAACAAGATCTAGTATCGGAGATCTGGAATCGGAAGATCTGGTATCGGAAGATTTGGTATCGGAAAGATTTGGTATCGGAAAGATCTGGTATGGAAAGATCTGGTATCGGAAATATCTATCGGAAAGATATCGGAAAGATCCAGTATCCGAAAGAACTAGTATCCGAAAGAACTAGTATTGGAAAGAACTAGTATTGGAAAGAACTAGTATCCGAAAGAACTAGTACCGGAAAGATATCGGAAAGATCTAGTATCGGAAATAGGCCTAATATCATCAGTTACGACACTATTCCCTGTGGAGCAGGCTCATCAACTCCGACTCCTCGTAGGACAAAACACGCACGGAAATCTGGTCGTACGGGAACTTCGACGTCATCAAAGGCTCGTCGTCGAGCGTCGGCACGCCAAATGCACTGTCCCAGCTGATGGTGACGACTCCAAGCAACACCCCAATTAGGCCCAACACGACCCACATCAACTGCCCCACGGACATGGTTCCGTTGGCGAGAAGTTCGTTGAACACCACGTCGTTGACCAAATTGACCACATTGTACACGAGAAAACACAACGGGTAGAGGATCGACGTCAGAATGTGAGAAAGCCCCAAATTGAACGCAACAAGCTGCATGCCCACGATGGCCAACGTCGCCAATAGGAGCAGCACCGTGGTGACGTACGTGGCCAGGCTCCGCGGCCGTCCCCTCTCCAACGCCGTTTCCACCAAAACATCCACGATGGATTTGGCAAACAAAAACGTATGCGCCGTCAACGTCCCGCTGATGACTCCGTACAAGATTCCCTTGGTGAAGATATGACGAGACAGCCAATCCTTGCGTAGGTTGCGAGTCTTGCGGACCTTGTGGCTGTGCACTCGTTTCGAGAGCTCCATGTTGATTTTCGCGAGAACCAACATGGCTACGAAGGTGAAAATCCACCACGTCAAAAACGCCGGTCTCGTGAGCTTCTCGAGAATGACATGGAACCGTTCGTCTGTTCCGATGTCCTGCAGAGGCTCTTCAGCCGAGCCGTTGTAGGCAATGATAAAGGCTCCGGCAGCGATGACGAGAGTGCCGAAACCAAGTTTTCTCGTGAAGTGCTCGCCGGGGAGAAGCATGCAGCTGAGAATGGAGTTGAAAATGAGGCCGATGCTCTGCAACGGCGACAAAATGATCAACGGTAGCGTGGTGAGCTGTACGAGCGACCCGAAAATGTTGGCCACGATGAACAAAAAAAAGCCCACGAGCCAGAGGTTCCGCTTGAAGTGATGTGGCCGCAACGGCTCGGGTTCTAGGCCCGTGGAAGACTCTCTTCGGACGCAGATGTTCTCGCTGAGTTCGTGATGGTACGGAATCACGTGGGATTTTCGCTGCAACGTTATCCCTAGCGACTGGATGGCCGACGACACCACGGCGGCGGTGCAGCCCCAAACGACGGCGGAGACGGGCATGGATCAGGATTTTGGTGATCTGGAAGGCTAAATGGAATCAATGCCCTCAAATCCGCTGTTTCTGTGGCTGTTACGGTCCAGGTTCAGTGCAGTAACAAGCAAGAATAATAAAAGAAGTTGCAAGAATAAAGAAGTTGGTAGTTGTGTGGGTGTGTAGTGGTTGACTCAAGCAAGTTATGGTTTATCCGAATCGAGGAGGTCCGGGTGCAATGCGCACTTCAGCCGTATAAGTATGTCTCATTGAATGTCTCACAGTACGTCTGCATGACGCAACTACAGCGAGAAATTCTGGCCATCGTGGACGCTCTCGCGTCGTCGTCGTACCACGAAATCGTGCTGGGGCTCGTGACGCTCGAGTCCATGCTCCACGGGTTGGTTCCGCTGGTGAAAAAATTCCTGAAATCTGGGGTGCACGACCCACGGCTAGCGGCGTTTGTGTCGCTCCAGGACAGCTTCCAGTTCAACTTGGCCAGCGGGCTAATATCGTCGTACCGCACGTTCGCCGAAATCGGCCCGGTTGCGGAATCCACGACGGTGGTTTTGGCCAATCGTCTTCTTCAAGGCATTCTTTTGGTGCATCCGGAGTCGCGAAATCTCTTTGGAACCAAGGGCAACATGCAGCTCATGCTCTCGTTCTTGGACCTGGAGGTGTTTGCGGCCGAGTGCGTTTCGTTTGTTTCGTTGTTCATCCACATCCTCCTCAAAAACATCAAGAACATGCGGGTCTTTGAAGCGTGCGGAGGGTGTCTGCGGATAATACGGCACTTGCAGCTCTCGTCATTGGAAAACTCGAATGTTCTGCAGCAGAACTTGCACTTCAAAGTGATTGAGTTTTTGATTTTCTACTTGACCGACGAGGCGGAACTCCAGGACCAGTCGGTGCCGGTGCTTTCTGTGGAGGAGAAGGCCGACTTGTTTCGTCCGGATTTCCCTGCCATCGAGGAGCTCATAGACAATTTGAACGACCTCACCAGCTTGGGAACATAGCAGGCTTGCCATAAGCAAGAGAGGGCCTTCCTGTGAATATTGTACAATCAGGAAGTCTGAAGAAAGAAACGTACTTCTTGAGATACGAGATATGTGCTGGCAGTAGAGGTCTTCCGAGTTAATTATTTCCCTAATGGCACCCACTGGCAAAGCTATACTCACCCAAACTTTTCTCCCCAGCATTAGTGTAACTTCTTCCTCAGATCAACTCACTTTGACAATCGCATAAGTCTGTGTTAACAGGACTTCAGAAGGTGCATAGAAAACACAAATCCGATCTATGGAGCATCTTAAAAAAGTCTGAACGGGCCTACAATGTCGCCACAAACACATTGAAACAATCGTCACCGCTGTGCAGTTGAAACTGGGAGAGTTACCTCTGAGGTATTAGTCCGGATAAGAAAGGTCACTTCTAGGTTTTAGTCTGGATAAAAGAGGTCAGAACTGAAACGCCACTTTGGCCCAAGCGACAATGCCAACGCATTCAAAGCAAACCACAGAACATATCCTGATAATCCAAACCGAATAAAAACCAAATGAAATTATTATCAATCAGAATCAATATTAAACTCACCTACATGCAATTCTCAATCTACAACTTCCTTCCTCAATGAGAAGGTGCGTAGAAAACACAAAAAAAATCTCTGGAGCATCTTAAAAAAGTCTGAACGGGCCTACAATGTCGCCACAAACACATTGAAACAATCGCCATCGCTGTGCGGTTAAAACTGGGAGAGTTACCTCTGAGGTATTGGTCTGGATAAGAGGGGTAATCACTGAGGTATTGGTCCGGATAAAAGAGGTCAATACTGAAATGTCACTTTGGCCCAAGCGACAATGCCAACGCATTCAAAGCAAACCACAGATAATCTCCTGATGATCCAAAACCGAATACAAAATCAAATAGAATCATTATCAATATCAGTAAGTCTCAATATCATTATCAGTCTCAAAATCATATCAGTCTCACCTACATGCAATATTCTCATCTACATGCAACTACCTCCTAAATGTTCACCCACATGGAATACCTCCAGAAATGCTTCTACAAGTCCACCAACTGGAACGAGGACAACCTCTTCTCCAGCATCACCGCCACCTCCCACGCCCTCCTCGACTTTCTGATTCCCAATGGCATCAAACTTGACATTTCGTCCCAGGCCACAAACCACCTGGCGTCGTCCATGACGCTCCTGAACTACAACTCCATCAACGGCTCGCTAGCGTACCTCTACTCCTCCGTTCCGTTGCGCAACACCATGGGAACAAAGGACGTTTCTCTCCAGGACGCAATTGCCGGATTCAGAATCATCGAACCGTACTTTCCCCAGCCCAAGCCCGACACCCACGTGCCCACGGAACGGGCCTCGCTCATGTACGGCCGCATGTACTTCCCCGGGTCTGCACTCGAGGCCATGGTCATCAAAAAAGTGTCTGACCACACCCAGCTTCTCATCAAGTGCATCAACAACCCCCACGTAGACAAGAGCGGCACCATGATCGTGTACCTCCAGAAAAACGCCCCCAAGCTCGCGCAGGAATACATCTACTCGACCAACGAGGCGTTGCTCGGGTTCCGGTGCTTGTACAACTTGGGAAATGGAAAGGCTGCGGCACCGTTGATTCCCAAGTTCGACAATTCCGTCGTTTCCGTCGGCGCCGAGTTGTGGTACGCGGCCAACTCCATGAGCCCCGGCCTCTCCACGGCGTTGCGGTACTCCACGCGATCGACGTCCACGGGAAAACCGTTGACGATGACTTTGGCGTGCAACCCGATTTTGGGCCACATCTCGTCGACGTACAACGTGAAGACGTCGGTGTCGTCCACCGTGTGCTCGAAATACGACTTCAACTGGTTCTCCTACGCCAGCAACTTGTCCATTGGCTTTGAGTTGTGCAACTTCTCCAAGCCCACGAACACCATCCCGAGCCACGTGCACCACCCCATCCACCACGACACGTTGGCCCCGAGCTCGGACCCTGAGATTCTAGGCACCTACACCACGCGGAGCAGCGTGTCGTTTCCGGAGACTCCTCGCAAGCGCATCGCGAACCCGATCCAGAACCTGGACATCTACCACATCAACCCGAACCCTTCGAGAAAGTTCACCAGGCAGGAGGCCCAGGACCACACGGTGATGACGGCGTTCCAGAACTTGGTCAACGAGAGCAATTTCTCCAGTGTGGTCAAGGCTTCTGCCAGCTTGAAAGACCGAATGGTGAAATTGTTGTGGGTGGGCCGCTACAAGGATTTCTTGGTCAGCACGGGCGTGAAGATGAACTTGAACCACGCCACCAACACCCCCGAGATCGGCAAGTTCGGCATCACCTTCTCGTATGCTTGCTAGCCAGTATCACACCCGTACACCGCGGTGAGAACTAAAAAATTCAGACGAAAATTCAACGGAGCCACCAATGAACAACCAGGAGCTCTACAAGTTGTTCAAGAACTCCAAGTTGGCCCAAGTGGCGACTCCGTTGAGCACAAAGTTGAGAGGCTCCAATTCCCCCGCACCAACGCATCAGATCATCTACACCCCAAAGTCAAGTGCCATTCGTGCCAACTTTGGAATCAAAACAGCATTGCCCAAACAGATCGGCTACTCTCACATCGTCTACAACGACATCGACAACTTCAAAAACTTGCCGGATGTCGAAAAGTACGCGGGCCCCCACTACAACAGGTTGAAGTTCCAGGAGACAGGAATGGTGGTGAAAAAAGCCTACAACAAGGGCAACCCCTTGTTTGCATGGGACACGTCCAAGACCGTCAATGCCGCCAGCCGTTCAGGAATCGACAGCGTCTTGGCCGAGTTCCAGCTCGGCAACAATGCCAGCATAGAGGACGTCAGACAAGTGCTCAAAAGAAACCCGACTTTGCACGCTGAATTCAAGCGGTGGTTGGTCAAGAAGAGCCCCGAGTCCATCATGTTGAAGGTTCCATCGAAGATCGAGCTGTTGTTGAAGGAGTTCGTGGCCTCGTCAGAAACAATCCAGAGACAGGAGTTGAAAATCCAAGACTTGATCAGAAAGCGCGGAAAAGAAACCTCCCACGCTCCCAGCAGCAAAATCCAGGGCACTGGTGGTTTCTCGTACAACCAGAAGGGCCGTCTCACCAACACCCCAAACGGAATCAAGCACGGTGTGATTGCTCCAGGAAGACTAGTCGACGATAGAGAGGCGGCTATCGGTGGTTTCGTCACTGCAGTGAACGAACGAACCACTTTGTTGCAAGCCAACTACGCCAAAAACGCCCCAGGCAAGCACTCCAGACAATTCATCCTTCCTTTCAAGATGAATGAGGCAGAGATCACTCCGAACGGTGGAGTCAGAATGCACGCTGACGGTGTCAAGATTGGATCGTGGATGCTGAAAACCGAACGTGGCCACTCCTACGACAACAGAACGGGCTACGTGGCTTCGAACCCCAAGTTCGGCCACGCCTCCCAAAGAAACCTTAAGGACTCTTCTGCTTTGGAGAGCTTGTTGGGTTTGGTGTCCAAGTCCAGGGACTAGATTCCTCCTGTAAATATATATACATCCTATTCCTGTTTGATTGGCTGTTGGTAACTCGACAGACCAGAGTATGTGGGGTAGTTTCCTGGGGCGTCTCCATATGGAGGAGTGTCTCTGGGCTTTTTTGGTCTCGGGTTCTTGAATTCCCGGGGCTTTCTCTTTTTCTGTTCCCTTTCAGCACCCGGCGGTGTGATTCCGGGCATTTTCTTTTCTTCCAGCACCAAACGCTGTCTGAGTTTCTCGGCCAACTTCTCGTCAAGACGAGCATCGACTTGATTCCACAAGTAGAAACTCGTTACACGGTTGCCCAGCTTGAGAATGCGTTCCATTCTTTCCTGGACCTGTTTCAATGGCTTCATACTGTTGAGCACAATTGGGACGAACTTTTCGGGAATTCCATGTAGTGTGAATGAAAATGTGGTGAATCTCATGGATGGTTCCTCTGGACATTCAACGCCCTTGGACTTTTTCTTCGGGGGAGGAGGACGTTTCTTGATTCCTCCTCTGAGAGATCTCAGTCCTGGCTCCTCGTCCTTTTCGGTCTCTTCAGCAGGTGCTGCAGCATCAGTGGCTTCAATGCCCTCTTTTTCACTCTGTTTCTCGTCGTCTTTCTTTTTCTGCTCTTCTTCTTCCTCTTTTCTTTTCTTTTCTTCCTCTGCTTCCTTCTTTTTCACGGCATTGTATTCTGCAAGCTTCTTCTCGTAAGCTTCCACTTCATCTATGTTATGGATCCAGAGATGACTTATCAAGAGGTCTCTTACCTCGGTGCCATCTTCGAGCAAAGCTGGAGGTTTATCCGCATCAAGAACCTCGCAAATAGAGTCGCGAGGAATCACGTATCTGACATTAGGGTTCTCGAGAAACTCAAACACTAGTGTAGCGTTGTGAAGGTACTTCTCCTGGAATGCGGTGAGCTTCAAAAGGCCTGGCAACTTCGGTTTGGGTATCCTCTGTTGTATGTACGGTTTGCCGGGGTATGGCCTGGGGAAGTTTGCAGGGAGAGGAAGATTCCGACTGAAATACAAGTCTGCATGGTGTGGCTGAGGACCCATTTGTTTGGCCCGTTCAATGTACTTCTTGAACAAGGTGATTTGTGGTTCGGAGGCGTTTCCCAGCGCAACCACTTTCATGAGATCGTTCAAAGAAAGGTCGATTTTTGCAATGGCGTTGAGATTCGAGATCATGACGGTGTTTGCAATTGACTGCAAGTTAGCCGGTGGAGGGGGACGAATGGAGCCTGGTGCAGGAGTAGGAGCACCGGGAGCATCAGGAGCAGAAGTACTAGCTGGACCGGTTTCTGAAGGAGTTTCACCCAGAGTCTCTGCTCTGGCTGTAGCAGCATCTTTGATTTTTGGAGAAGTTTTAGGTTGGCTGGGCTCAGGTTTGCTGGTTCCCTTTTGAGTCTCGCTTGGCTCCTCTTCCTCTGTCTCTTCTTTTGTGTCTTCTGATGTGTCTTCCTTCATCTCTTCCTTTGTGTCTTCCTTTGTGTCTTCCTTTGTGTCTTCCTTTGTGTCTTCCTTCATCTCTTCCTTCATCTCTTCCTTCATCTCTTCCTTCGTCTCTTCCTTTGTCTGTTCTGTTTCTTCTTTCTCTTCTGTCTCTTCTGTCTCCTTTGTCTCCTTTGTCTCTTCTGTCTCTTTACCGTCGGTTACTTCTGGGTCACTCGTTGGAGCTTGCAGTTGGTCTATTGGAGCCTGATGAACTGGACTTGGTCCTGTGGATTGCCCTGACTTCACCGGACCAGGCTGAATCGGACCAGTCAGAATTGGCTGGCCATAAGATTGACTCGGATATGGCTGTGCGTAGGGAGGAGGACCCACTTGAGAGCCCATAGGAGACATTGTGGGATAATTCGGAGTCACGGGAATCAGATCTACATCCGTGACTCTCGATATCTCCGCAAAAGCCTTCGATTTCTCCGAACGTGCGTCCTTGGCAATGAAAATCCGCACTTCCATCTGGTGAGGCCCCAAGTCCAACTGTGCTTCACATAGCTTGGACATGACGTCTCTGGCATTCACATCTCCACTGAGAACTGGAGCTCTAGTTTTCGCTTCCAATGCGTTGCTCGTGGCCTTTGCAAATCTTCTTCCCTCGCTTGGTCTTCCTTTGTCTTTGTCCATCTCGGCGAGTTTCTTGGCGTACGCTGTTTGTTTTACCCAGTACAACTTGAACATTGGGGCATGGAAAACATAGGTATTTCTGGACCGGATCAACGAATTGTACAAGACTGCAGAGTCCTTTATTGTCAAGGGGTTCTTCAAAACTTCATCGTAGTTGCCGCTTGGCGGCTGGTTGTAAGATAAGGGCAAACCTTCAAGTGTATCAAAAGGTCTGACAATGGTTTTGTCAAGAAGACGCTGCTCCTTTTCGATTTCCTCTCTCCTGGCCAAAGTGATTCGGCGTCGCATACGGGGAGGCATGGTGGCTAGCGTTCCTGGTAGGTGTGGTGTTTGTTCCTTCGATAGCAAAAACTCATATGTGAA
The DNA here is from genome assembly GCA_030558395.1 of Danielia reshetovae. NCBI lineage: Eukaryota > Fungi > Ascomycota > Pichiomycetes > Serinales > Metschnikowiaceae > Danielia > Danielia reshetovae. The sequence continues at coordinate 887,646 of JAJMSL010000001.1, read as the reverse complement.
AATGTCGTCACGTGACTCGTACCTATAAAGTGCTTTCTAGCACGTCTAGTCCCTGATTGAACAACTTCAACATGATCTCCAACTCGTGGGCCAATTTCGCCTTGGGTGTGCTATCCGTAAACAACTCGGCGGAGATGGCTGGAATCGTTGGAAACTTGGCTACTGGTTTCGCATTCACCGGGGTAGAGCTGGAGTTGCTGAGACTGCGGTTCCGTGGCAGGAAGAAGTTTCCCGTATTGGGGGCAACGACACTCAGTGGGGTAGGCTTCGGGCCCAACATGGGTGCAAGCTTTTTTTGCTGACCTGGAACCTGTCTCTGGCCAGCCACACCGTTGGAGCCATGGTCCGCATTTCTGAGTTCCAAATCATCCCCCAATTGGCTATCTCTCTCTGTCACTGGAGTCATGGATGCAACGTTGTTGAGCAAAGAGGGGTTGATGCCGAACTGGTTGACGTTTTCGTTCTTTCCCTTTCCCTCCAAATCTTCGTTGGTCAACGCAGACAAGAGGTTGAAGGAACTCGAAGGGACAGGCATCTGGATGCGTAGCGGGGGCTTTTCTTTCTTTGACTTATTGAGTGCACTGCTTGTGGCTGCCGTCGCTGCCGTGGTTGCCGATGCGTTGCTGTTGGCACTTACTGAGCTGGGTGTAGAAGCAATGGAGGCAGATTTGGTCAGTTGTGTTGGAGACTCGCCGTTCAACTTAAAGTTGATTGGCTGGAGCAATGGGTTGCTGCTCGAGTGGAGTGCTCTCATCGACTTGGAGGGGCTGCTGTTCAAACTGGTTTCAGCTAACAACGCTGCTGCTGAAGGTGGAGCAATGGGAGAAGGCGTTTCGCGGGTCATCTGCGAAGCCAAGTGGTGTGGAGTAACATGCGAAATCGGCAGTGCCTGGTCGGAATGCAGCAATTGCGAGCTGGTGGAGCCATGGGTGTTGGAGATGGTTTTCTTGCGAGGACGGCTGCTTCCTGGCGAATTATGTCTGGGTTCCAAGGCAGCAGAAGCTGACTGGGAATGCATCAATGTTGGAGGTTTGTTGAGTCTTGGGAAGGTGTCATGCAGTGACACCTGGACGTACAGATTCAGGCGACCCTGTGCTCCAATCAAGTGTGTCAGACTCTGGTTTCCACGCAGGGCCGTGCCGATTTTCGCCATGCTGTCCATATCTGGAATCTCGATGGTGGGCGATTTCACAGGCAGTTCGCTCATGGAGAGGGGGGGGACGCGGGGAAGGTCGTAGTTGTCGTTGGAGGTGGAGTAGGGTTCCAATTCAGGAGAGCCTTCCTCTTCGAACAAGGACATAAGCGATTTGGGGACCGCGGCGGAGGGAGTAGCCCCTTGCCTGCTTCCAGTGCCCAGTTTTTCTCCTGTCGAGTAGGTGGAATTGAATCTCCCACCGGTGATGGTGGAAGGATGCATGTTGGTGTTTGTGATTGTGTCGCGGCCGTCCATTCTGAATGTCGGTTGTGTGGTGATGGTGTAATTTGTCTCGTCGTCGTGCACATATGGGAAGTGCTCGTCCAACTCACTGAGATGGATGTCGTTTTCAATAATGTACTCACGGCTGCTCAAGGAGTCAAAGTCCCATTTCACTTGGATCAGGTTCTCCGAATCCTCGGCCGCCTCTTCTGTGCTCATGAACACCGAGTCTCTGGAGGAATTGTGGTCTCTCCAAAGCAAGTAGCGAGAAATCAACTCTTTGAGGGTGCTGGTGGGGCTGTTCTTGTAGAGCCGCACAAGTTTGCACTTCAACAAGTCGTCTGCAGAAGGTCTTTCTTCGGGATTTTCATCCAAACAAAGTGCAATGCACTCCTTGAGCGCCAGGGGGTACTCTCTGCCTTCCAAGCGAGGCGGAGTCAGTTTGGCGATCATCGTCATGGCCCAAGAAGAGCCCTTATCGCAGTATGGAGGATTGCCGGTGACAATCTCGTAAATGGTGATTCCCAACGACCAAATGTCGGCTTTTACGTTGTACTGGTCGCCCTCACGGATAACCTCGGGAGCCATCCAGAACGGAGTGCCTGCCATTGTGGTTCTTTTGAGGGCATTTGCGGTCAACTGCGCAGCCACACCAAAGTCACAAAGCTGGACGTTACCCTCGTTGGTAATCAAGATATTTGCAGCTTTGATGTCTCGGTGGATCACCCCCAACTTGTGCACGCACAGAAGAGCCATGAGGATTTCTCTGAAAATCACTCCAACGTATCTTTCCTCAAAAACACCGGCTTTGAGCAAGGTCCGGACCGAGCCGCCGGCACAATAATCCATGATGATCCACAACTTGGTGTCGTTGAGGAAACTGCCGTAGTAGTGCGTGACGTTGGGGGCATGTTTGAGATCCGCCAAAAACTGGATTTCCTGTTGCACATCCACGACCTCATCGTATTTTGTATCTAGCTCAAGAACCTTGATGGCCACGACTTTCTTCGTTTGCTTGTGATAGCCCTTGTACACCACGCCAAATTTCCCCTGTCCGATGATCTCGGTTCGTTTATATGCGGAGACTGAGCTCATGGCATGTCCGAGAATAACGAATTATTCAATAAGTCGATTTCGGGGAATACGTCTCCTTTTATAGGTTCGCTTTTGTATCTCGTGTCCAGGTCCACCAATTGTGGGGAATCGAGTAGCTTGATTTATGTCTCGAAATGTCTCGATTCAAGTCTGATTTATGTCTCAAAAGGAGCATCTGCGTGTATGCAGGCACATGGTTTTACCAATTGAGAAATATGGAGAAGGGACGAGGGACGAGGATCAAAAAAAAAATAAAATTTATTTTTCGAGTCAGTCAGTCAGTTCTGGTGGAGGGGCTGGCTGTACAGTTTTGTGCATTGTTGAAGAGACCCGGGCGGACAAAAATGCCTTGGTAGCAGCAACCAGAACGTATGTGCGGCGGTGTTTTGTGCGATTTCGATGATTTTCTGAATTTCTGAAACCATAGTGAAAGTGGAGGTAAAGTGAAAGCGGAAGTTAAGCGAGAGTGGAAGTTAAGCGAGAGTGAAGTGAGAGTCAAAATGATGTGAGAGTCAAGGTAATTCAAAGGCAAAGGCAAGTCGAGAAGCCAATCGAACAAGAGTGTGCCAGGTTATGACTAACAGGTTTGTGAAGATTCGCGCAATTTATTTGCATTTCATCAAATTTCAATCGCACTACTGATAAGATGTCCAGATTTGCATCGATTAAAAGAGACACCAACGAGACCAAAATACAAATTGCGTTGTCGTTGGACGGCGGCCACATCGCCGTGGAAGAGTCGATCTTTCCAGAAAAGAAAATCGACGAACACGCCGCCCAGAACACCCTGTCCCAGGTCATCAATGTTCAAACCGGAATAGGCTTCTTGGACCACATGTTGCATGCTTTGGCCAAACACTCAGGCTGGTCTTTGATTGTCGAGTGCATTGGAGACTTGCATATCGACGACCATCACACTGCGGAAGACGTAGGCATCAGTTTGGGAATCGCATTCCACAAGGCCCTAGGTCAGGTCAAAGGAGTCAAGAGATTTGGATCCGGATTTGCTCCTTTGGACGAGGCCTTGAGTAGGGCTGTTGTGGACTTGTCCAATAGACCGTATGCCGTGGTTGAGTTGGGGTTGAAGAGAGAGAAGATTGGAAACTTGTCATGCGAGATGATTCCGCATGTTTTGGAGAGCTTTGCCCAGGGAGCAGCCATCACTCTTCACGTGGACTGTTTGAGGGGTTTCAACGACCACCACAGGGCTGAAAGTGCTTTCAAGGCTTTGGCTGTGGCCATCAAGGAGGCTATCTCCAGGACTGGGACTGACGAGGTTCCCAGTACCAAGGGAGTTCTTTTTTAGGTCCTGCTGATTGGTTCGGAAAGGACAGAATCCTGCTCAGTTTTGCTGTTGGAGTTGTGCTGACGTTGTCAGACTCGAGTCGAACATCAATTCTTCTTGGCAACTGGACTCGACGCCGTCACTTATTCCTCTGTACATAATAAAGGAAGTATTTTCCTTTGCCTTTGCTGGAAGCCTACGCTTGGAAATGAGGAGCAAATCTGACACTACCAGACCGGACATTTTCCATGTTCTTACATTGTAATCAGAAACATCTCTTACTCTTCAAGAATCGGTGTTCTTGATTTGTTTCTCTGTAATGTTGCATTTTCGTTGCATCCCCATTGCATCTATCTCTTCGCGAAATCAGAAATAAATTTATGTTGCAAATCAAGATGCAAAGAAGCTTCCACACATCCTCCATACTACAGGCTATCAAGCCCTACTCTAAACCCCATAGCTCAAGACAAGGGGTCCGGAGCTTTGAGAAAAATTTCGAATCGTCGAAGAGAAAAACCGAACAGAAAATATGGGACCAGAAGGGCATCTCCAAGGACGAATTCTTTGTCCGCAAGTACGGAAATATCAGTCCAGAGGAAAGAAAAAGACTAGACGATAAGGTGACCCGCCAAAGACTGTTGAGGGAGGCCCGCAAAAGACACGAAATGGGCGATGACTACTTCAGAAAACCAGAACCTAGAATGACGTTGAATCCGCTCTGTGAGTATGTTTTCGGCACCCATCCCGTGATAGCAGCTTTGTCTGCCGGCAAGAGAGGCGCGTACAATCGTCTCTTCATCTACAATGTCAAGGAACACACCAACAAGATTCTTCAGCTTGCGAAGAAATATGGAGTGAAGGTGGAGGAGAAGAATACCAAGGGCGAGATGAACATGCTCAGTTCCAACGGAGTACACAACGGGGTGGTTTTGGAAACGAAGCCATTGCTGATTCCACTCATAACTGAATTGGGCAAGGCCGACGGAGAAACTGGAGAGTACTCCATTTCGGAGATCGATGAGCTCCACGACACGCTGAAGGAGCACAAGAAAACAGTGGTCCGGTCCTCGGAATTCCTGCGGTATCCGCTTGGAATCTACGTGGACGGAGTCACCGACCCCCACAATATCGGAAACATCATCAGATCAGCATACTTCTTGGGTGCAGACCTCATGGTTGTGCCAGAACACGACTCGGCCCGTTTGGGACCAGTGGCTGCGAAAACTTCAGCTGGAGCTCTTGACTTGATGACCATCTATTCGACAGAGCATTCGTTGAAGTTTGTGGACAGGGCCCGGGCCAATGGTTGGAATGTAATTTGCACGAGCACAAAGCCCAACGAAGAAGAACTCGCTGCCTTGAAGAAACATGCCTCGCATTTGGAAAACAAGTTCATCGAAGCTGCTGACTTGCCTGGCCTCATGAACAATGCTCCTGTGTTGTTGGTATTCGGCAGTGAAGGAGACGGAGTGAGAACGAATTTGAAGTTTCGCTCGGACTACTTGGTTGGCCTTAACAAGGGCCGCGAAGGGGATGACATTGTGGATTCGCTTAATGTTGGAGTTGCTGCGGGAATGCTCATCAGCAAGTGTCTTGAATAGAGTCCGTTGATTGAATCTTGTAAATAGATCGGGGTGAGCATTTGATTTAATATAGAAGTGTTTGCATTTTATATTGTGCTGGTCTTCAGTTCGAACATATAATTCGCCAATTTGCAATTGTTGGATTTTCTAATTTCTAGCGGAAAAATGCAAATGAGCTGTCGCTAAGATTGATCAAGATACACTGTTCCTGAACCACGGCATCTACAGAGAATCTGGCCATATTAAAAAATCAGTAGAATCAGAAAATTCAGAAATATCAGAATCCAAAAACCTTCTAACCTCGGACCTCGCTACTCGCACTTTCAGAAATCAATTTCGCATATGTGACAAAACGAATCATGTGACATCGAATTCAACCGACACCCATCAGACTGCTTCATGACCCAACAAGCCAAAATAAACGGCCCATAGTCCCATTTGCTCCCTTGGAGAAACAAACAACCCATTCCCTGCACGATAGCGCTAGCCGAAGACGCAGCCTTAACCCCGCCATCCTGCGAAATTATCACAAGCTTCACCAGAATCATATTCATAATCCGCATTGTACACGTTTTGACAGCTACTTCATTTCTTCTCTGCTACCATGAAATTCCATCTCGTTGTCTTGGTCCACGGAGTGTGGGGCAACTCGTCCCACATGTCGTACCTAGCTGACCAGATCCAACACAAAACCCAGAGTTCGGACCCAAACGAAAAGATTGTGGTTTACAAAACAGTCAATCACTCGGGCTACTTGACCTACGATGGAATCGATGTCAATGGAAAAAGAATCACCGACGAGATTTTGGCTGAGGTGGCTCGCCTCGGCACCGATAAGGTGGTCAAGTTCTCCATCGTTGGGTACTCGATGGGAGGATTGGTTTGCAGATATGCAGTTGGCATTTTGCACCATCACAAGTTCTTTGAAACCGTGAAACCCATTCATTTCGTGACGTTCTGCACCCCGCACGTTGGGCTGTTGAACCCCAGTAATACGCTTTCGAGCCGAATCTTCAATTTTGTGGCTCCATACGTTTTGGTGCACACGGGCCAGCAGATGTGGCTTCAAGATAGGACTGCAGTCAACCACAACGTGCCGTTGTTGGTGTACATGGCCGACCCCACTTCGGTGTTCTACCAGGCTCTTTTGGAATTTGAAACGAGGTCGTTGTATGCCAACACCATCAACGATCGCAGGACAAGTTGGTACACGACGTCCATTTCGGACGTGGATCCTTTCCACTCGATGGTCAACGAATCGTTGAGTGCATACCATATGGAGTACATCCCTGGATACGAGCCGAATGTGATCGACTTCACTCGTCCGATTTCGTTCAAGAAAATCGAACGCGAGATCCAGTCGTTCAGTTTCAAAAGAATCGCCTTCAAGAGTTTCATCTGGCTCAAGGTGATTTGCAACCTTGTGCTCATCACTCCGGTTTATTCCATCTACCTGTTGGGAAATGCCATTTATCAAAGAGTCATGTTGAACCAAAGACTCCGCCATTTCTACAAAGAAAGTGCCGACAGTCTCACTGTTCTCTACGACTTGGTGCAAGAGGACGTTGACTCGGGTTCCAACGAGGTTGTTCAGACTCTTGAAGAAGATCTACACGAAAAGGACGAAGGTGAAACCTACATGAGAGCTTTCGAAGATAAAATCCGCGACCAGACAGACGACTTTGTCGAGTCCATTTTCAGTGCAGTGAACAGTGCCAGCTACTACGATTACCATTACAGTATCACCAAAGCCCCTTCTGCCCAAGGGTCAGTCGAGGATCTTCTGGAAGAGTCGAGGCTTTTGAACAAGTCCGACTTGGTTAACTTGAAGGGAAAAGCCGTGACTGGCGACTTCAAGTTGAACATCAACGAGAATCAAGAATTCATTGTCTCAAGATTGAACAATTTGAAATGGAACAAATACCCAGTGATCATTAGAAACACCAAGGCTACGCACGCCGCGGTAATTTACAGACAGGCCGACCCAACTTTCGACGAAGGAAAAGTTGTGGTTCGTCATTTCATCGAACAGGTGTTCAGGGTTTAGGATAGGATTATGACAAGATAACATTACAAAATATACACGTCAACTTTTATTCCGCTAGCACAGATTTCCTATGAGCAACCTCAGTCAACTTGCCTAGATCAACTCAACATAGTTGGCAGGGAAGATTCCACTGGCCCCATTGTTTCTGCCGGTCCACCAGTCGTCGGTGGATTCAGACTTCTTCAAGATGTCGATGACGTCTCCTTTCTTGAACGGCAAGTCGCCAGCTTGCTCGCCTTTGAACGTATACAAGGCAATGGCCTGGTTGGAATTGCCCTTTGGCCCGTTTCCAAAGTTGGGCTTGGACGACACCGGAGGCCTCGAAGGACTGGCTGTGCTGGCTCCGAGTCTGGTGTTGTTGAGCCTGGATCCCAAGTTGTCCATGTCGCTGTTTCTTCTGGCATTTCTTCCAGATCCCCCGTCGTATATGTTGTCCTCCCACGTTGATTTCCTGGAATTGGAGCCATACGAGGTATTTTGGGTGCTTCCTCTTCTGTCTTCGTCGGAGTACTCGTCGTCGGAGTAGCCATAGTCACCGGCCCGTGCTCTTCTGCTGTGCGAGCCAGCCCTATTTCTTCTGGAATGTTCAGATGTGGAGTCCGAGAAATCGTCCGGGATGTCGTCATAGTAGTCGTCGTCGTAATACTCGCCATCCACGTTGTTGTTGAACACTCGGCTCTCCAAAACTCTCATGAGAGGTTCACAGGCTGGAGGAACTTCCACCTTCCCGGACAAAATGTACCTGGCTTTGCAATTGTCCCCGTAGAACTTCCTGTTGGCTTCTCTTCTTTCTACAATTGCCGAGCCTTCCAAGGAAACACCAGCAAACAAACCTTTCGTTTTTGAGTAGGCAAAAACGGCAGAAACAGCCTTCAAAGAGGCCGTTCCGGCAGCTTCGGCGTTTCTTCCCAACGGACCCGCGGCAATCGACACGTTGGTTCCCAAGGTCACCGAGCCCATTTGAGCGAACGAGTCCACCGCAGATTTGGAATTCAAAATGAACACAAAGTCCGTGAGCTCGGCTCCAATTTGGCCTCCGACACCGGCACCGGCCGTGACAATGGCCGATGGCGGCGACCACGATCCATCAGGCAACCTGGCCACAATTACTCCGGATCCTGCCCTTCCAGAAAACAAAAATCCAGCCTTCAACACCGTCAACACGGCCAAACCTTTTGCGTTCTTCAAAATGTGCGGTGGAATCACCTGCTCGGCACTGGCCACTTGGTTGGGCTTAACAAAACTGGCAAGAATCTTTGCCGCTTTCCTAACGGGTTAGTGAGACGTGGTGAAAAAAACGTCGATACATACTTGGACTCGCTTTTCAAGCTTCTGGGGATAGGGTTGTTGATTCCCATGATCTATTATATGTTTTCGGCGCAAGAATGCTTTTCTAATGAAAAGCAAGAATGAGTTGATTGATAAGCTGAAGCCGCAATGTCAGGAGCGAGGTGTTCGGGTTTCTTCTCCGAATATCTGGGGAAGGCGCAAGTTATGTCCGAGAAAACTCAAGAATACGCCTGAAATCCCGAAAGTTGAAAATCGGTATCTCCGAACATTCTCTCACCGCAATTGTGGAATGTTGAGATGTGGTCGTTTTTCCATGTCATCTGTAGTGAAATTGTCGGAGGCTGTGTGCCAAGGTTGAATTCGTGATGCGCGACGAACAATTGAAATGCACCAATTTGCTCTTGACCAAAAAAGCAATCTTTGCTCCTAGAAACCTTTCAGATATCCACTGAACACTCAACGATTCCTCACCAAGTCCAATTTAACAGAATTGATATTCTGTGCATCAAGAATTCCTGGAAAAAGCAAAAAAAGAAAGGGGCATACTGGGAATTGAACCCAGGGCCTCTCGCATATTTGTGTAAGTTCAGAATAACAGGCACCCAAAGCGAGAATCATACCACTAGACCACACGCCCGATCTGTGATTGGATAGTGTTCATTGCTGTAGGGGTCGATTGTACTGAAATTGTCCAAAATTTCATATCACGTGCATGGTTTTTTCTATCTTATAGTTTTCTTAATTATACAATGATCGTTGAAAAAAAATGGCAACTTGATCGAGACTAACATTTCCAAAGGGTTTCCTGGAACGGAAAAGCTCCACAGCTGAGTAGGGACCTAAAATACGCCAGCGATACAGGTTCAGTGGAAAATGGGACTAGGGGAGCTAGTCGCCATCAGGAGACAGTGTCCTCCCAGAATAAAGATAAGGACATATCTCTTGGGAATTTAGAAATGAGTGGGCTGGCACATGATGTGCAGATGACAATTGCCAAAGTGGAACCAGGTGGAACACCAGTGTCTCAAATCTTCTATGTACCTTTAGTGGTAAACAAGAAAGCGATTATGGGACATGTGGACACCGGAGCGATGGGGAACTTTGTCAATCGGGAAGTTGTTGAAGGTATACAGTTGCAACTATGCCCCTCATTTGGGGTCAAAGGGGCCCACAGACAGCAGTGTGACAGATTTGTGGAGTTGATCTTCAAGTTGAATGGAGTGACATTCCAGGATATATTTTATGTGCTATCAGGTTACGACAAACCCTTGGTGTTTGGGATGCCCTTCGTGGCAAAGTACAGTGAGCAATTCGACTTTGCGAAGTGTACTTTAGCCGGTGTTAATCAGTTAGGGATCTCGTTGATTGTGTATGATGAGTTTACGAAGGAGATGCAGGCGTCCGGGTATAACATAGGGTTGTGTCAGATAGCGGTGACAAACAAAGAGTCAGAAGGGTCGTTCCAAACCGAGATGGGAAGCCTTCCCGAGTCGGTACGGCAGGTTCTTCAGGAATATTTTGGCGAGTTTGAAAACGAATTGAAGTCAACAGTGGAGGTGGGTGATCGACCGGAAGAGATGGATGCGTCCATTGAGGTGGTCCCATACGTGTTTCCTCCGCTGGTGCCTCAATATCCGTTGGCCAAACCTGAAGAGGAGGAGTAGCAGAGACAGATTAAAATAATGTTGGAAGCAAACATTATTGAACCTTCTAAAGAGATGAGATTTAATGCGCCTATTTTGTTTGTGAAGAAGGCGGTTCGTACCGTATGTGTACGGATTACCGGCTATTGAAATTAATAGCCGTGGAAAGACAGTTTGAAATGCCGTTGGTGTCGGAATTGACACGGAAATGCAGCGGTTTCAAGTATTATTCGTTGGATATGGTGAGCAGTTTTCATCAAATTAAGCTCAAGGAGGAGTCCAGAGGTTTTACAGCGTTCACAGCGTTGGGCAAGAAATGGCAGTATGCACTGTTGCCATTCGGGTATAAGCTGGCTCCGGCTATATTGCAAACGACGGTGGCCCAGATGTTAGACGGTATCGAAGGGGTTGTCAATTACATTGACGACATATTGATTTATTCGAATTCCATGGAAGAACATGTTGCGATTTTACGCAAGGTATTGGGCAGGTTCCGGCAGTTCAAGTTTAAATTGAAGCCGAAGAAGTGTCTGTTCTTCCTGGAGAAGGTGCGATTCCTTGGTTATATGGTAGTGTGACTATTCCGGACTCCCTGAGGGACTTGATAAAACGGATGAAGTTTCCTGAAACTCGGAAAGCCATGCACTCAGTGCTTGGGTTCTTTAATTATTTCCGCGATTTTGTGCCTCTGTTCGCTAAGAGGGTCACATCGTTGTATGATTATCTTCACAAACGAGTTGACATGACTGAACAAGTTCAGGAGGATTTTGAGACGATCAAACAATGTTTGGTGGATGCGTCGTTACTTCAGAAGGTCAAGGTGGGGGGTAAAATTAGGTTCGAGATTCAGACAGACGCAAGTGATAAGGCGATAGGAGGACTTTTATTCCAGACGCTCGAGAATGGGCGGTTACATGGTCCTATCGCGATGTTTTCAAGGTCGTTGAAGTCGGCAGAGGAAAACTATCCCATAAGGGAAAAAGAAATGTTGGCAATCGTGGTTGGAGTGAAAAAGTTCCGGCACCACATTCTTGGTTATAAAACGGTGGTCTATTCAGATCATCAGAGTTTGACTTTGTTGCTCAAATCTAGCAAGCCTCCGAAAAGCAGCCGTATGACACGGTGGGTGGAGAAGCTTGGGGAAGATAACCTTGGGATTGTCTATCGAAAAGGAGAAGAGAATGTGTTAGCGGATGTTTTGTCACGATAGATTGAAGGAGATGAAGTTGAGATCAATGATATAGAGACTCAGAATCCTCCAATTGTGGATGAGCTTCATGTTGCAGAGTCAGCAAAGCTATCCTTGGCGACAATTCAAAACGCTTACAGTTCCGATCAGTATTTTCGGAGGGTTATCGATATATTAAAAGATGACGAGAAAAGAGCTATGGCGGCAAACAAGGCCATAGTGGAAAAGTTCCAATTGAGAGACGACATGCTCTATTGGAAAGGGAAAATTGCAATGCCGAAAAAGCTAGCGGAAAAGCTAGTAAAGGACGTTCATGACTTCGGACACTTTGGCATTACTAAGGTGTACGATTATGTCGTGAAGGACTGTTACATTTATTATACCATATAACCGATTATCATAATTTATCACTAAACCAACCATACCATAGTTACTATATCCAGCTGCGGCTCCAGCAGCGCTTCTATTCAGTACACAGTACTGAGTCTAACAATCTGCATACTGCCAGGTGCATGCCCGATTGAGCGATCTGATATTGTCTGTAAGCAGTCACCGCGTGGTAATGTTGTTACCACTGGTTACTAGCACTTCCGCCACTAATCCTTCAGCTTGGCTAAGGATCAACGTCCCTGGCGTGTACACCAACATATCCAAATCATGAATGTTAGTGTCATTAGGTAAATTGACATACTCCACACCCCCAATATTCACCGTATCGTATTGAATGGCTGATCAAACTGTGTGCCGAAAGCAGAAACAACGCCAAATAGCATCAAAATCACTAAAGCCGTCACAATTTGACTGACAGAAACATTTGATCTCTGCGCTGCAGAAGTTTTCTGCAAACCTTGTTGGTAACCACAGATGTAAGCTGATCTAATGTTATAATTGCTTCCGTTGCTGATAAAACCGCCGCCGACACCGCACTGGTAATAGTCAGTGCCATTTACCGTTGTGATATTCATAGCAGGTGATGTGTTTCGACTGCGGTGCTACCAGATGTTCTTGGTCTGATTGTCTGCACTTGTAGAAAGATATAAGTTAAAGCTATTAACTTGTGTTCTGAGTTCCTTGCTAACCTGCTTCTCTGGGAGAGCAGAACTCTTTATTTATATCCTCCAATCTCTTGGAGCATGCACCGAGCGTCCTATCTTGGAGCCGAGGTTCCTATCTTTGAAGCCGTGCGTCGAGCTTCTTATACTTTGAAGCTGTGCGCCATGTACACAGGAAAAAAAAAAGCAAAAAAAAAAGATTGGCGTATAGACAGGACTGAGACGTCAGTACTGTATACACTGTTATTAACGGGACTGTGGCAGCAGTTCCACAGCATCAATATAATTGATGCTTGGACACGTTGGACGCCTCGAACACGTTGGACGCCTTAGTTGGTGATTAGACCACATTGTTAATAATGAGGAATGTCAATCCCTGGAGATATAAATAGAGCTTATTATCCTCACTGAAATCATTAGTGGAAGGCAGTTATCCAACCCTTTTTATTTACAACTTTAATTTATAAAATATGTCTGAATTAGATACAAATCTTGAATCGTTGGATCGTTTTGTACGCTTAGTGCGACTGGAGTATGTGAAGAGAAGTTACGAAGAGGACGAGTCATTAGTGCCCTATACTGATAGGATACTACGGCAAGCGTTCTCCTCCTTTCGAGTGCGTCTTAGATCCTAGTGATCTGAGACTGCACGTTACGGGTAATAATGGGGGTGTGACGGAAGAGTTCGCTCGGCGTACCATCTCTCCTCATTCTGTGCGTGTGAAGTTTTGAATTCTGGGGGTATGTGAGATAGTGAGAATCTCGCTTAAGTTTGGGGTGCTTAACTCTGCAAGCTATCGACGGGCACACCTGTTATTCCTTATGATGAATAGTTGGTTTTTTTCTTTTTCGTTTTCCTAATTATACGATGATCGTTGAAAAAAAATAACACTCAGTGTTTCGATGACCCTTTAGGCCCTTTAGCTGCGAGCGGAATGCGGAATATCAGTGATGAGTTGATTATTCAGAAAAAACATCCGTAGCATTCTTAAATCGGAAGAGATAGTTAACCTCAAACAATTCCAACTGCTCCCGGCAACATCATTGGTATTGTGAAATTTAACTATTCTCCAAATAATACTCAAATTTCCCTTGAAAGAAGATGCGTTTCCACGATACATCCATCCAAATCTAGCTTTGAGCATCGTAAATCTGCCTGGCACTGTCTGCAATAGATTCTGGACCGGTTCTCAATTTGAATCCCAAAATCTTCTTGGTTCTGTCGTTGTTAACCTTCGATCTGTTGTTGATATACTCAAGGTCAGAACCTGGCGTACCCACTGGAAGGCTCTTGGTTTTCTCAGGAAATTCCTTGTGCAAAGTGTCCAAGATGGTCTGGTCGGTGAAAAAACCGTTGGCCAACAACAATCTTTCGTTTTTTGCAGAGTCCTTCTCAAAAGCAACCACATGGGCCTCGGCAACATCGCGAACATCAACAACTGGACCCAGGTAGGACCCTCTCTCCTTTTCAGAAGTCAGTTTTATCAAAGAGTTGATGATTTCAGAGGAGGTATTCAAGTTGTCACGAACCAACTCGTCATAGGCTTGAGGACCAAATACAAACACTGGATTTACAGTGGACAAGACAAAGTTTGGCTTTTCTTCCTTGACGAAATCCCAGGCAGCCTTCTCGGCAAAGGTCTTGGATCCAAAGTAACCGAGGACAGGGTTCTCCAAACTCTTCTCCCACGTGATGTCGTTCCAAGAGTCTTCGTTCAACTCAGCACCCTTATCTCCGTCCATTTCAAAAGAAGCAACGGCAGCGTAGGAAGAAGTTACCACAACTCTTTCGATTTGAGGTCCGTACTTCTTGACGGCACTTAAGGCACTCTTTGTGCCGTTGATAGCAGGAATGAGCAATTCGTTCTCGATGTCAGAGACATTGAATCTGAGCGGAGAAGCAGTGTGCAAAAACACAGTAGCCTCGGGATGGTTCTTGACAAATTCGTCAAAGGCCGATTCCTTTTCGAGGTCCGAGACAATCTCGTAAGAGAACTTGTCAGAGTTGACCAATTTCTTGATAAGGTCTCCCTTCTCAGTGGATCTGACTGTACCAACAACTGTGTATCCTTTTTGCAACAAGACCTTGATAGTGTGCAAAGCGATGAAGCCCGAAGCTCCCGAAATTAATACTGTGGTCATTGGGTGATTGTAAATGTTATGAATAATGAAACTAAAGCGCAATCAACCGCCTTTATATATCTGCCGTAGCCTTTCCATGCATTTCGTTTGGTTCGTTATTTCTAAGCACGTTATTTCTAAGCACTTAAGTCCGAACTTTCAGATTTGTTAAGTTTCCGCCCCGGAAATACACTAATGGCAAAAAGAAACTTACCCGGCGGCAAATAACGGGAAGTCTCGGAAAAATTGCCACTTGACATGTAATATGCACACGCTATCCGAAGATTTGGCCACCTTCATCTGTTTGACAGCAACATTCAAATCACTACGTGCCTTCTCTAATAAGTTCGCTAGTCTAAATCGAAACCGGTGATTCACATAAACAGATACCTGCTTATCAATTTCATAACACTACCATGATTCTCTCATAATCTTTACCCATTAAGGTTTTTTCGTCTCACAAGTCTTATTCAATTCTCGTCATATTTAATTCTCATTATTTATTTCATTTTTCGCAGCTAGTTTCTGTTCTCGTAGATCTGCTTGGCACTGTCCACAACTGACTCCTCCAAAGTCTTCAACTGAAATCCCAAAAGCTTCTTGGTTCTCTCATTGTTGAGTTTGGATCTGGACTCAACATAAGCAGAGTAAGTTCCAGCCTTTCCAAGCGGCACATATTTAGATTGTTCGGGAAAGTGCTTGTGCAAAATCTCCAAAATCACATCGTCTGTGAAGAAGTCGGTGGCCAAGAGCAATCTTTGGTTCTTGGTTTCTTCCTTTTCAAACGCAACCAAGTGTGCTTCAGCAACGTCACGAACATCAACGGCAACAGCCTTGTAATGGTTCCATTCTTTGTCCTCTGCAGTCAATTTAATCAAAGAGTTGATGATTTCAGAGGAGGTATTCAAGTTGTCACGAACCAACTCGTCATAGGCTTGAGGACCAAATACATACACCGGATTCACAGTGGATAAGACAAAGTTAGGCTTGTCTTCCTTGACGAAATCCCAGGCAGCCTTCTCGGCAAAGGTCTTGGAGCCATAGTAACCGAGGACAGGGTTCTCCAAACTCTTCTCCCACGTGATGTCGTTCCAAGAGTCTTCGTTCCACTCAGCACCTTTCTCTCCGTCCATTTCATAAGAGGCAACGGCAGCGTAGGAAGAAGTTACCACAACTCTTTCGATTTGAGGTCCGTACTTTTTGATGGCATTCAAGGCACTCTTGGTACCTTTAATAGCAGGAATGAGCAAGTCCTGCTCCACATCTTTGATGTTAAAGTGGAAAGGAGAAGCAGTGTGCAAAAACACAGTAGCCTCGGGGTGGTTCTTGACAAATTCGTCAAAGGCCGATTCTTTTTCGAGGTCCGAGACAATCTCATAGGAGAACTTGTCAGAGTTGACCAATTTCTTGATATGTTCACCCTTCTCAATGGATCTGACTGTACCAACAACTGCGTATCCTTTTTGCAACAAGATCTTGACAATGTGCAAAGCGATGAAGCCCGAAGCTCCCGAAATTAATACTGTGGTCATTACTGCAACAATTACAATTATTTCGTGTTATATATATCAATTGCAATGGCAACTGCAGGTAATGCAGTGGGGGTTGTTGCGTTCCAGAACCTTCCGATGGAGATTAAATCCGGCTTGTTGCCTAATTGGGTGTTGATTTCAGATGCAAAATGCAGGAAAGAAATGCGGAAGTATATCTACGCTGGCAACCCGGCAAAAGTGCGAGGAAATGCCGATGCTTGCTTTGTCAGAATACACTATCAGTCGATTAACATTGAATTTCAGTGTTTAACGAAGTATCGCCATGCTCCTTTCTCTCGTGGTATTTTTGGTTTCTTCTTTTGCCAGTAGATAACACTTTTGTGCGAAATTGGTCTGTTCCTGCTAAATTGCTTTCTTCTCTGCGCGACTAAAGCGAAAATGTTCTTCACCAACGCATTTGTTCTACTGTCACATTTTTCAGGCTCCAATTAGGTGATCAAATCAAAACACACCCACCATCCATCCTAGTGCCTGGTTGAAAATCCGACCTCCCGTCACAGGATTTATTCTAAGCTTGCTGTAATACAGACCCTGGACAGTCCCGATTCCGCGCTTTGTGAACTTCGCACGACAGAGCTTCCCAAAAAGTCACACTTATCACTGCCTACAACCACAAACACATCTATTTTCGTTACGTTCCCGATAGCCTAGCAACACGCAACTCACACGCCAGCTGATAGGTTGCCCTCGTTCACTGATCTCCGCTTTTCACCCCGCTTTTCCTTTTTCAAACAGGTCCAATGGGTGCCTGCTGCAGTTGCTTGTCGTCGTCTAGCAGCGACGGAAAGTATCCTCCGCTTCTTTTAGCCGAAAACGAACGTGAAGCCATCTCGGCTCTTTTGCAATACTTAGAAAACCGCTCCGATGTGGATTTCTTCTCCAACGGGCCGTTGCGGTCTTTGAGCACGTTGGTGTACTCAGAGAACATCGATTTACAGAGAAGCGCCGCGTTGGCTTTTGCCGAAATAACCGAAAAAGACGTGAGGGAAGTCAACCGCGATGTATTGGAGCCCATTTTAATTCTCTTGCAGTCCAACGACACCGAGGTCCAGAGAGCCGCCTGCGGAGCTTTAGGAAATCTCGCCGTAAACAACGAAAACAAGGCGTTGATTGCCGAAATGGGGGGCATCGAGCCTTTGATCAGACAAATGATGTCGTCCAACATCGAGGTGCAGTGCAACGCCGTGGGCTGCATCACCAATTTGGCCACACAGGACGAGAACAAGTCCAAAATCGCAAAAAGTGGAGCGTTGATTCCGTTGACCAAGTTGGCAAAGTCCAAGGACATCCGCGTCCAGCGAAACGCAACCGGTGCCTTGTTGAACATGACGCACTCGTTCGAAAATAGACAGGAGTTGGTCAACGCGGGCGCCGTGCCTATGTTGGTATCTTTATTATCTAGCGAGGACGCCGACGTCCAGTACTACTGCACCACGGCATTGTCCAACATTGCTGTGGACGAATCCAACAGAAAGAAGTTGGCGACGACTGAACCAAAATTGGTGGGCCAATTGGTGGGTTTGATGGACTCCCCCTCCCCCAGAGTTCAGTGCCAGGCCACTCTCGCGTTGCGGAACTTGGCGTCCGATTCCGGGTACCAGGTAGATATCGTCAGAGCAGGGGGACTACCTCACTTGGTCCAGCTTTTGACGTGCAACCACCAGCCGCTTGTTTTGGCTGCCGTGGCTTGTATCCGCAACATCTCTATCCATCCTTTGAACGAGGCCTTAATAATCGAAGCCGGCTTCTTGAAGCCTTTGGTGACATTGTTGGACTACAACGACCTGGAGGAAATCCAGTGCCATGCCATCTCCACATTGAGAAACTTGGCTGCCTCGAGCGAGAGAAACAGATTGGCCTTGTTGAACGCAGGTGCGGTTGAAAAGTGCAAGGAGTTGGTGTTGAAGGTGCCGTTGTCTGTCCAGCTGGAGATCTCTGCATGTTTTGCCATCTTGGCATTGGCCGACGACTTGAAGCCCAAGTTGTACGAGAGCCACATCATCGATGTGTTGATCCCATTGACTTTCAGTGAAAATGGCGAGGTTTGCGGCAACTCGGCCGCAGCCTTGGCCAACTTGTGTTCTAGAGTATCCAACGAGCACAAAGACTACATCCTTGACAATTGGAAGCAACCAAACGAAGGTATCTACGGGTTCTTGATTCGTTTCTTGCAGAGCGGAAGCGCCACCTTCGAGCACATTGCCTTGTGGACCATCTTGCAGTTGTTGGAATCGAACAACAACGAAATCCAGTCATTGATTAAAGAGAACGAATCTATCTTGTCGGGCATTAAGAACTTGAGCGAGGCGCAACAGGGCAGTGTCATCCCCAATAATGCGGAGCTGAGCGAATTTGACGACCCCAAAGTGGAGTTGTTCAACTTGACGCAGCAGATCTTGCAGATCTTGGGTTAGATGAGGAGACTAGAGTAGGAGAATAAAAGAGTTCTATCTAAAGAAGATATTCAACCACTGCCGTCGATATTCACGCTCACCGATATTTAGTTCTATTTAATAGTTTAATCATGTATATTCGTCAAAGAAGAACCGGTTGTGCTTTCGGGGGTTGGTCTTCAAGCAGAATCTGTGCCAATTTCTTCGTCAATTCTGGTTGCTCAGACTCCG
The DNA here is from genome assembly GCA_030558395.1 of Danielia reshetovae. Classification (NCBI taxonomy): domain Eukaryota; kingdom Fungi; phylum Ascomycota; class Pichiomycetes; order Serinales; family Metschnikowiaceae; genus Danielia; species Danielia reshetovae. Next base: position 868,747 of record JAJMSL010000001.1, on the reverse strand, counting down.
TCACCTCAGATTGCTCAGACTCCGTCACCTCAGATTGCTCAGACTCCGTCACCTCAGATTTCTCAGACCCCGTCACAGGTTGGGGTGTAGACTTCTCCAGTAGCTTAGCGTTCTCGGTTCGGAATTGCTGTTCAAGCTCTTCCAACTCCTTTTCAATAGCGTCCTCATCCACGTCCGCAGTAACCGTCAACGATTCCGAGATTTCGTTGGTGGTTGCGATCTCATCATCCAACTCCAGCTGGATCTCGTCGATGTCCGTAAACGAAACTTTCTCGTTCAAGTTCCGCAACACTGTTGTGGCTGTTTGCAACGAGTTGAAAATAGCCAAGTTATCGTGCGCTTCGTTGATGCTATCCATGATGGCATGCAATCGGCCCAATAAGTTGGTAGACTTTGACAAGGACTTGGACACATGCGACTTCTGAATGAGGACACTCTTGAGCCGAGCACCCGCATCTTTCTTCTTTAGGAGCTCCTGGATACGCTGTGGGATTTCCACGTCCAACCGGTTCTCCAAAATGCGAGTTCGTCTACTGATGCTGGAGATGCTAGACTTCAAATTGATGATGCCAATGTCGTTCTCGGTCAAGTCGGAGTTGCTTCCGAACTTGACATATGCTTTTTCAGAGTCCGCACTCTGCCTCACCACCGTCATTTTGGCAGTGTCTCTCGCAAGATACAAAAGGAGAACCTGGATGTCGATGTCCGACACTTTTGGGTCGACTTCTCGGACCAAATCCGCAAAAGCCCCGTTGTCAAGAAGCCGGGCGGAATAGTGACTGTCTTCTTCGATTTTCCTCTGCAATTCGCCGCCCATCCGGTCTCCAACTTGCACCAAATGGTCCCAAGGTATATAATGCTCTGGGAGCAATCTTCCGTTTTTATCAGCCAGGCTGAAACCTCCAAGCTTCACCATTTCCCATGCGACCTGCACCCACTTGAAGGGCGAAATGAAGTCCCCCAACTTGCGGCTAGCAAGTGGAGAGGTGTCCTTGTATATGGACCAAGGTATGTACCTTCTCAGTTTCACATTTTCGTTGAAAACCGTTGCCAAAGCCAAGGGAGCACCGTGGATTGGCAGCTTCACTATAGAAGCCACAGTACTGGGCAATGCAATGCTGGAACCGAAAGTATGTGCCTTTAAGCCCTGCATAAGGAGGTCATTCCAAGCTTGGACATTGGCTTCATATCCTTCAGGGTTTATTTCTTTTAGGCGTGTGAAGTCGGAGTACAACGAAGGAAGCCGACTCTGCTTGAACGCCGGAACCGTTTCGAAAAGACTGTTCATTGTTGGGAAGAAATAATCGATCTTGATAAGATCTCGCGGCCAGTCCTGCGCAACGAAAGAAACCCAATCGTCTTTTTCAGATTCAACTTTTTCTGCCGACCCCAAATCGAGTCCAGTAGGACCATGCGTCACATTTATTGGGTCTTTTATCACTCGGTTGAACTACCTATCAGAGACCTAACATTGTGTTTGACTCTGTTGGAGTCACCAAACACCCCTGACCGAAATCACATTTATGATTATCCGGCATGAACTCAAGTTACCGCTTTCAATTAGTAGTGCTCCGTAGAGGAAGCGGATAATATTGGAGGCGTGACACTGTGCGGCTGGGAAACTCAGCCTACAATCTTAACCCAGCCAGAGTTTGTTCTATCCTATGCGAGGGAGAATTAAGCCTGAAGGCTGAAGTTTCTACTGCTTTACCAGGCCGACGCAAGCGCCTTACTGGGCACTCCTATATTTTACTTATGTGACGTATAATCGGTTTTTCCATATCATACAGATTTCGTCATTATACAATAGTCGTTAAAAAACATAAACGATATCTTTAGTCTGGCAACTTCCGTGTTGCATTTAAATTGCCGTATTCTATTATGGACCCTGATTAGCTACTCTTGTAATCGCCGAGGCTCAACTTGCCGAGGCTCATTTCCACCAGATCTCTCAATGCATCAACCACATCTAAAATAGCAGTCGACGCAGGAGAGTCCGCATAGACGTCGAAAAAACACTCCCCACTGTCACAGCACTTTCCGATTCGCGGATCTAGAGGAACACTCCCCAAGAATGGAATATTCATGTCTTTGCATAACTGCTCTCCTCCACCTGTGGTGGGTTTAAATATCTGTGACTCCCCTTTGCAGTTGGGGCAAACGAAACCCGACATGTTCTCCACCAACCCAAGGACCTTGATGTTGGCTTTGCGACAGAAGTCGATTTCCTTTCTGACGTCCAAAAGGGCTACTTCCTGAGGAGTTGTAACGATGAGTGCACCGTCTATGCCCGATTCTTTCATGTAAGTCGTCACCGAAAGATGCTCGTCGGAGGTTCCCGGTGGTGTGTCTACAATCAAGTAATCCAAATGCTCTCCCCAGTTTACGTCCTTCAAGAACTGCTTGATCAACCCGTTCTTTTTGGCTCCTCTCCAGATAATAGCTGCGTCAGGGTCTGGAAGCATGAATGAGATCGACATCAACCCAAGATTGTCTGCCACATACACAGGAGACCACCCCGAATTTGACTGGTGTATGCTCTCTCCTTCTGCTCCAAGCATGCGAGGCAACGAAGGGCCACAAATATCCAAATCCATGGCTCCAACTTCAAGATCTTCGTCAGCCGCGAGGGCCCATGCTAACATGGACGTAAACGTGGACTTTCCAACTCCTCCTTTTCCGGACAAGACCAAGATCTTGTGCTGGATGTTTTTGAGTTTATCGGTGATGACTGGAATATCGGGATCTGGACCCTTGGGTAGAGACTCACAGATGTTCTGGTTGGGGCAGCCAGCACATGCATCTCCTTTGCCTGCGTCTTCAGACTCTGGGCCTGGACAATGCTCAGGCTCTGGTGCCTTTAGGGCTATTGAAGGTGTCATAATAACGAAAGATAAGTTTCTAAGAATCTTACTAATCTATGCGGTGTACGGGTGTGACTCGGGCCTATAATCCAACTCCAACAAAACGAGCCTCAAAGTAGCGTTTCTCATTTTCACCAAGCTTCAATGCAGTGATCTTGTGCTTGAGCCCCGTGGCCTTGTGTCTGTGCTCCAATGCAATGTCTCCAATATTTTTGGACATGGTGTTCATGGCCACTTTTGTAGTGAAAGAGTCGTCCTCCTGGAAGAGCGCAAGATTGCTGAGGAGAAACTCCAACAGCTCGCCGTCGACAGGCTGCTGACTCTCGTAATCGCCCATGGTCTCAAAGTACTTGGCAAACATCCCGGCTCCTTGGTTCCATCTGGGTATTATGGCTCCTTCGTCTGGGAAACTCCGAATCATAGACTTGAGCCTTTCCTTCAGCGTGTAGTCATCCAGGGTGACCACCATTGGACCAAGCTTCTGAGTGATGTTGTCATGGGCATCCTCCCATAATTCGGCCTCCATAAGGGCATCTCCTTTACCCCAGAAATCTTTCGTGTTGGATTTGTCAATGGCAATTGCTTCATACACCAAACTGCGCGGGATCTTAAGAACAGTGACCAAGTAGTCCTCCTCGTCGTACTTGCCTCCTCTGATGTTTCTCACGTTGGAAATGACAACTTTCCTCAAGAGGTCCTCGACCTTTGCGTCAATAGAGTGTGTTGAATAGACGTAGATGGCTTCCTTCCACAAACCAACGCCCTCCAAAAACTTGCCAAAGGCTTGACAAATGGTGTCGTTAGAAGCTCCGCCTGACACGTCTTTCAGACTCAACACCTCGTAAACGATCCACCGAAGCTTTTCACTGAGTTCCGATGCCTGAATACTGTGAACAGCAGCGGAAACACCACCTGCCGCGTAGCTGGAAAAAGCTTGTAAGAGATCGCTGAAGTTGTCAGCACCAGGCCGTGGAGCCACGCTTTCTAGCGTGTGTGCAAGTTCTTCTGCAGGGTTTCCGTAATAAACATGAAGCCCAAGTGCAACACTGTATGGAAGGTCAGCAGTCACTTCATTGAAATTTCCAGCCAATATTTGGAACACCTTGAGAACAGGAACTGGAATGAATTGTGCTGCTCCAGTTTCATTCCAGCTACTGAGCTGGTTCTCCGCAATTTTCTTAACTGCTTGGTCATTTGAATCAAGCAAAGTCAACAAAACGGACAAATGCGTGTTATGAGAAGCAATTGCCAACTGAGCGGCCGCCTTCAAGTCTCCTTTGCACACGTTCAAGAATATCGTCTCCAACGGGTCATCTGTGTTTGAAATTACTTCAACAGAATGTTCGTTGTAGCTTTTCAACCATGTCGAAAAAGCCTTTCTCTTCTCTATGTTCATAAGACGACTCACAAGCTTGGAGTTTGTGGGGTCCACCAGCTCATAGGCTTTAAAACTGTCAAGGGAAATTGTGTCAAACAAGATTGATGCAAGTTGAAGAATTCGCGAATCTCCATCAGGTGCATCAATGGTAGCAAGCTCTTTGAAAGTCAACGTTGGGTCAAGTCTTGCAAGTGGGAACTTATTGCCACGGAGTGAAACGCTGGACTTGAGCAACAAATTCTGTACAAGTTTTGTCATGGATACAGCATCGAAGTCCTCAGGAATGTCCACTAGCATTTTGGAATCCTTAGACTCCTTGATGGGGGTGGAAATCTGATTAATGTCAACTGAACTATGGTTGAAATCCGCAAACAAAATGTCATTCACAGTTCTCAAGGACAGCTGTTCCTTGCGGGGTAAGGCCAAGTATGGAGTCAAGGCAGAATCCAAGTCATTGGAGAGCTCCAATTGGAGCAACCAATCACTTGACGTAGCCAACGTAGGCTTACCGCCAAACTTGTTGAAGATATCATCTTCATTTATCTCAGGTTCATATGCCTTCTCATCCACAAGATCGTTGATGTCGGTGTTTGGTGGCAACAAGCTAACAATTTGCTTGAGATAGTCGTAGTTCTTTGCCTCTTGAGGGTAAAGTTCAAGGGCCAAATTGTTGGGCGAACCAGAATCACTGGAGCTGTCGGAATCCACAGTGATATCGCTGACGTTGGCAGCCAAGGCATTGGCAGATTTGTCATGCTTGTATAAATTGACCTGGCGATCGATCTCCTGCTGGACAATTTGTTGTTTCACGGTCAACAGACCACCAGACTGGTTCGTGGTAGTGTTGTAATCCCAACCTCCGGGCAAGCCCGTAGTGTGGTTGCCGATCTTTTGTCTCTTCAATTCTTTGTTGTATGCTTCGTTTTCATACATCCTGGAGTAGACCAAAGAAGCTTCTTCTTCATTCAGGTCTTGCTTCTTTTTGAGTTCGCGTAATCTCGTCATTTCCTCATTGTCTTCTTCGTTGTCGCTGTTGTCGCTGTCATCAATTAATCCCCACACACTGAAGTGCTTAACTTTGAAAGTCCAGTTGTTAGTGATAGGGTCGAAAGTAACAAACTCCATTCCTGTGAATTTCTGCAAGCGTTTGATGTGTTCAGCTTTGGTATGGCTCTTTTTAGGTGGGGCTTTGATTGTGATCGTTGCAGGAACATTGAGCTCAAATCCTATGCCTGGCTTATCGGCGCCTTCGACGTCGTAGACACGAACAACGGAACCGTCAATTTTCACGATGTTACCAAATAACGTTTGGCCAACTGGCACTTCGTTCTCTTGGCAACGGATGAAGAGGCCGGACAAGTCGACAGGGTAGTTGTATGCGATCTGACCATGGCCAACTCTGCCAACAATGAAGTTGTCAACTTGAGATAATTGTGCTGGTGAAAAGGCCGACAACTCATTGAGAGAGGGAGAACACCAGTAACCGTCGTTTGTTTTGATGTCATCTTGATCAACAGCTGGAGGGTTGTCAGTATTGTAGCTTTCACCACCCATCACCTTTTCAGAGATTTGTTGAGCGGGTTCTATTTCTTCATTTTCACTAAGCTCTTCATCTGTCAAGGAGCTTGAGATCAAGTTTCCCGCTTGGAGCGACAGTGTGAGAATGCGTCTTCTCTTTGCGTTGAACACCTTGTCAGCATTAATCAAGTGGAACTTCAGAGGCTTGGATTTGATGACCAACTTCCTGATTTCCCCAACATTTCTGTTATCGACGGGGAGGTTGAAAGGCTTCTTGTACACCTTCTTGATACCCATGTTCGATTTCGGATGAGGAGCGTCTTTCACAACGTTCAGCTGAGTGAACAAACCTTTGAGTCTCGAGATATTAGTGTCTCCGGAAGAGTCTGTAGATGCACGGAATATGTTGAACGTTTGAGCCAACTTTCCAAGCAACGACGTTCTTGGATGCAGTGACTTTGAGTTGACTTCCACATGGGAGAAGTTCCTCTTCTTTTGGGGAGCAAACAAAGACCCCGTGATCGACAGTGGCATCGAAGCGGTTGTGTTGTTTATAGTGGACAAAATGGTGTCCGAATTGTACGGATTTGGATTCATCGTGGTAGTAGATCCCGTGTTTCCATTGGAGTTTCCAAAAAGACCTCCAGAAGATGTGCCAGGGAGAGCACTGGATTTATTGAACACGGAAGAAGTGTTGGACGCACCAAAAAGTCCTCCCGTGGGTCCTCCTGTGGCTGCCAGGTTTCCAAACAATCCACCTGCTGGCTTGGGTGCAGTAGAATTGGAGCTTCCAAATAATCCCCCAGCATTGGTGGAGTTGGAGAACAAACCACCCGTGTTGGAGCCCAATCCTGCATTGGTGTTCACCCCCCCGGAGTTCGTGTTTAACCCAGTATTGCTATTTTGAGTGTTGGCTCCAAATAATCCTCCAGTATTAGAACTGGTGTTACCAAACAATCCTCCAGTATTAGAACTCGTACTTCCAAATAATCCTCCAGTATTAGAATTCGAATTTCCAGACAATCCTCCTGTATTAGAACTCGTACTTCCAAACAATCCTCCTGTGCTTCCCCCAGTGGGTCCTGAATTGATATTTAAAGTGGGAGCTTGGGGTTTGCTTCCAAAAAGTCCGCCAGAAGCGGCCTGATTTCCGAACAAGTTGGAAGATGTGGCTCCAGAGGTGTTCTGCAGCGCCAAAGCTCCTCCAAAGAGTCCTCCAGCAGCAGGCTTAGTGCCCAATTGGCCACTGGCATTATTTGTGTTGGTGGAATTCCCAAAAAGTCCCCCTGCAGATGCACCAGAAGTGGCACCAAAACCCGTTGAGCTGCCCCAATTCGTTCCACCTGCGTTCATATTGGATGGCTCGGAAGATGACTCGAAAACAAAACACCTTCAGAAAAATTTAAGAGAGCATACGATCTATGTGCAGGTCACACATACCAACCAAAGAACCTTTACTATCTATATTTCGGCCACGTCAAGCTTCATGTACGACTCTGCGCAGAACCAGAACTTGTCGAACTTGCGCAAATGTGGCTTGGCCTGGTACACGGCGTTGGGGATTCCGACGTCCACAACGTAATGCGACACCTCGTCCAATCCTGCCCCAATATTCCGGTTATTATATGCGTGGAGCAACCCGGTTATGGGGAGGCCCATGGAGACGACGTATCTGCTGTGAAGTTGGAGTTCTGGGTCCAGAACCGTGCCCGAACCGCCGTCGAGGCCGGCTGGCGTGTCGAGAGAAAGAACCTTCGACTTCTGTTTTGGCTCGTTCGCCCACTCAATTAGCCTTTTGAGCGAGTCCATACTGGAGGTACTGTAGAAAAGGTCGGGCAAGTGGCCCTCGAACCCCTGTAAGCTGTCGATGATCAACTCGACGGGCGTTTCGAGCTGGTTGTTCAAGATGTCCAGAAGGACACTGAACTCGGCCGTGACAACCTTGCCTCCGCATTTCTCGAACAAGAGGCACTGGCGCTGCAAGTCCTCTTCGAAATCGGTCTCGTTGATCACGTAAGCAAGCACTCTGACACCGTGGTTGGTCAAATGGCGGCCCACGGCAAAGGCTCGGCTCGAGCACCGGCCATTGCCGATCAAAAGCAACACCAACGGCGGCAAATTGTGGTTTTTCTTGTTGCTGAGCCGCACAGAGCCCCCGAGAATGTTCTGCACGATCAAATTGTACATGCTGGAGGCACCCACCTCAATGGAGGTGTTCAGGTCTATGGCAAACGACTCCAACGCGGCTCGCTCGATTTCAAGAAGTTGTACGGGCGACGCCAACGGCACACTGGAGGCGTTTTCAAACACAAACTTGTGCGACTTGGCCACCTGGGTTTCTCCTCTTGCGAGCGAAACTCTGGGGTTGTTTTTGCTGGTTCCGACAGGCAGAGCCGTCCTGGTGGCGCCCGAGCCAATGCTGTTCCAGTTGTCCTTCTTGTTGGTGATGACCATCTCGTCGTTTTCGAACTTGTCCTTCGCTGGTTTCTTCAATTTGTTCACATTGTCGATTTTGTTGTGGCCAACGAGTCTGTCCTGCAAGCTCACGGTGTCGCTCTTCTGGATCTCGGCAAAAACAGTCTTCTTGTCGAACATGGCCAAGTTAGCGGCAAAGTCAAAGTCCTGCGAGGCTTTGATATCCTGGATCTCGCTTCCAAAGTCCGTCTGCTTGGCCAATCTGGGCGTTCCGCTTCTGCTGCTTCCCTTCGACACAGACACGATGGCGTCGTCGATCTGGTCGATGGCCTTATTCTTCTTTTTCTGTGGCTTCAAGAGGTCTGGCAACTGCACCACCTTCAAGTCCTTCACCAGCACATTGCTGATGGTTTTGTTTCCGAGGGTGATCAGATTTCCGTCCACGTGCGAGATGACTCCCTGGGCCAGGGTTCCATCGTTCAACTGGAGGAGCACTTTGTAGTTGAGGAATTCGGTCATGGGAGAGTGAAAGCACATCTTCCAGCGAGATTTACTTGTCTTCGAGATGTACGGGTGTACCGTAGCCAACAGCCTTCGGCCAGATCAATTCAAAAAAAAATTGGGCTCGAATTCCACGAGGTGCCGTTGCATCTGGACGGCGTGCTGCGAGCAGCTGGCGTTGAGTTCGGCCACCAAAAGGGCCAATTTTCCATGTTCCAGCATCACATTCTGCCGAGCATTGGAGGAAAGTTCACCATGTAGGTACGAGTTCTGGCCCTGGAGCTCGGCGATCTGCGTGTCCTTGACAGCGAGCATGTCCTTCAAGTACTTGATTTCAAACGTCTGCTTGCCGCTTTCTCGCTCGAGGTACCGGATGAGCGAGGTGACGGAATTATCCGGGGTCTGTGAATCCTCTAGCTGGGCCGTCAACCGCTCGATCTGCTCCTTGAGGGTGTCTATAACGGTCTTGTCCATTTCCTTCAACTTGTCCCAGTCGACCGGCGCCGAGGTGATGGCCGAGGAGTTGGCTTTCGCTACGGTCTTCATTTTTTTCACCTGGCTGGCATAGTTGAGAGTTTGGTGAGTTTCCTCGTAGTCACCGGGCGAGACGCAGAAGATCATGGCCGTTTTTGAGTTGCCGGCTAAATTTTCCCGAAGCAAGTACGTCAAGGTGGAGTCTCGGTACGGAACCACCTGCTTGCCTGGCTGGGCAAGAATATTGATGCATCTGCCCAATACGGTCAACGACTTGTTGATCTGCGTTCCCTCTTTCATCCTTTCCGCCTGTCCAAACACCTTGGTTTTGGATAGACGCTCGGACCCGGCCAAGTCCACGAGTTTGATGTTGGATACCATTTCCTCCACTGCGTCACCCAAATTTGCCGGTTCGTCCGAGGAAAAACGGGTTTGTTTCAACGTGAATGTGATCACAGCATGTGACCGGGAGCTGGTGTCGTTCATGAGCGTGGCTGCAACTGTTCTGTTGGCATTTCCCTTGGCCAAATGGTGAAGAAATTCGTCGTAAGAATCGACTCGGTGGTCCGCCACGTTTTCCACGTACGGACCAGACGACGGATGTTCTCTGACTCTGCACAGACGAGAACCGTCGAGGAGGTCCCGCACCTTCTCGTTGTAGATTTCCACGTACGAAAACCGGAGTTCACAGTTGATTTTGTCCCTGACTAAACTGTCCTTGTGGCGTAATATGTCGCGGATCATGAGCGGAATCAACCCTGGATCGTGCTCGTCTCCCATCATGGTGAACGTTTTTCCGGATCCCGTTTGGCCATATGCCAAGAGGCACACGTTGTAACCTTGGAAAAAATGGTCTATTAGCAGGGGTCCTGATTTCCTGTAAAACGCCAAATTGTCGGTGTAGTTGGCGTCGGAGCTGTCGAACGACCAGATGGAATCGTCAAAGACATACTTCTTCTTTGGAGTGTTTTTTCCACTTGAGAGGGGAGTTTTTAAGTAGGTGGCTCCTGGCTCGTCTGCAGGCATTTCCACCACCCAGTCATTGTCCTGTTCTCTGGGAAGAGGGGGTCTGACTCTGACGAGAACTGTGACGTTGGTGACTTCTCCCATGGTTGTTGTTGATGGAGGTAAACATTGAACCTGCAGAGATAAGTTGTTGATGTCTCCTGCAGAGACAGTCTTCTCCGGCACGAAGCAGGCTCTACAAGGAAAGGCACCCTTGAAATTCTCGAGGCAAAAGAGAACAGCGAAAGTTGAACGATTTCGTACAGCCATTCATATTTCCACTGCTCCCAATCCCAGAATTTTCGCCCAATTTTCGCAATTCCATTACTCATAGAGTGCAAGTAAGCCTTCCGCACCAATTTTAAACATCACTTCTCTATCGATTATTGTATTCTCAGGAGAAGTATAGACTAGAAAAAACCAAACTATACATTATGAGGAATGTCAGGGCCCATTGTTTATGAAGGTTTGAGCCCCGAAATTAAAACAGATTCTGACTTCCTGTAGCTTCCAGTCGAAGACTAATAGTCGATGAAAAAATAATGTTCTTTGAGCGAACTCATGCAATTTCGCACACCATTATTGCCCCTAAACATGTGCACTCGGATTACTAAGATCTAGAATGTACTCGAAACGAAGCTGATGCCAGCCGTGATTCTCTACCGGAATGTCTCTGATGCGTCCACCTCATTCATTCTCTTCACATATTTTAGACCACTAACAATTAGATTTCGGTTACACGAGGACATTGCTCGCATTACGCCGGCTATTCATCAGATGGAGGCACCGAGCTTTCGAGATTCCCGTTCTTTGCAAGGCTGCAATGTCTATTCGATCGCTAAAAGTTACCTGAAGATACACCCCTCTCTAATCGGGACTAATACCCCAGTGAACTCCATGAATAGTACAGTGATGGTTCCAAAACTAGTGGCGATCGATTCGCATAGGACTTCAGAGTATTCCTTTCAACTTTTGAACGGTTCACTGTTCAACCGTGTTGACTGAATTATTCCCGTTAGGAAAGTCTCAACAACTCAACCTAAAATCACTAAACATACCCCTCTCTAATCCGGACTAATATTACAGTTATCTGCCCCAAACCGTTTGCAATCGATTCCTAGAGAGATTTAGAGTACGCTGACATTATTTTCATCTGTTCGCGGATAATCGGTATATTTATTTTCTATCTCGTTAAGAAGCCTTTTGATCAATATCGACACCAAAAATCACCTACCGAATAGTTCCCTCCAACCCAATACCCCAGCGAGTCCATCACTTTTTCCTCAATCGCACCTGGTTGCAATCGATTCCTGTTGAGATTTTGAGGACCTTCAACTGAGCGCATATCATGTTCTTTTATTCAACAATCATTGTTTATTGGCAAAACAATATAAATACAGGAAGAACCACACCACACATCATAGGTGAATCAAATTCGCAATATTAGTTCGGAAATAACAACCTCGGTCTCTACTAACCTTGAACTTTCATGGGGCGATGAGAACGGCGTAAAGTTACAGATTTCAAACAGTCGCTCAATTCCACCACTCCGAATTCGCCCAATGCCGTCATTCTCGCACTGCCATTTTACTCCTAATTGAGAGTGGAGACTTGCGCACAAAAAAAAAAAAAGGGTCTCAATAGCCCTTCCAACCACTCTCAACAAAGCTTCTTAGATCTGCTCAAAGCTTCCAAAAGCTTCCAAAAGCTTCCAACATTAAGCATCCTCACTTTCAACATTAAGCATATTCGCATCCATTGACTGCAATTTACGAGGTTGGAGGGGTCAGCCAGACAATTGAAAACCTCGGTCACATGACTTGACAGCAAGATAAGTCCTTCTCCGCACCACCCGCATGCACTCCTTGATTCAACAAAGTGACTAGATTGCGTTTATTCAACCGTCTCGCTCTTTTCTACCACTTTTTTTTTCTGTCAAAAATGACCGAAACAATCAGCCGCCTATTCATGCCCTCGGTGCAGGCCGCCGTGGACTCCAGCGTGTCTCAGAAACGGCCGCTATTTGTCTATATTGCACCCGACTCTTCCGAGCTAATGGTCCAAAAGTTTCTTTGCTCAGAAAACCTGGAACCGGACCAGAAAATCATGGCCACCCTAGCCGCCAGCTATGTCTGTTTGCGGCTCGTGGAAAACACTTCGGAATTCTGCCACTTCCAGGCGGTTTTCCCCGCTGCGACATGCCCAAGTTTTTACATTGTTCAGACGGGCAAGTTGTTGGAGGTTGTAAAATTGGACGAATCCAAGCAGTCGTTTGCGGAACGCCTCTATAAGCACGCGCGCGAAAAACCCTTAAGCAGCCATGACAGAAGCGTGCGCAGCCACATGGCCGAGGTGGCCCGTCTCCAAAAAGAACAACGCGAAGAACGTAAGAGAATAAGGCGCCTCATCGAGGCCGACCGCAAGGAGCGCACGTGCGTCAGAAACAACACCTCCGCGGTGCCGAGACCCGTCCGCCCCGCCTCAGATACTTGCCAGCTTTCGATCCGTCTTTTGGACGGAGAAACGATAAGGGGCGAATTCCGTGCGCACGAAACGCTTAAGGACGTGCTGCGGTGGATCGAGAAGGAGAAGAACATGCTGCTTGTGCCCGAGGAAGACACGTCCATGCCGTCGTTTGCACGGCCCGAGTGTCCGACTCCGTCCCACTACGCCTTCTGCCACCCCGGAGTTCCGACGGTGACGTTTTCCGAGGGCCAGGAGCTCTCGCGGTTGAGAGACCTCGGTTTGTGCCCCCGGCTGGCGTTGATTTTGAAGCCGGTGTACGACGAGAAGGCCTTGCAGCCCGAGGCCGGTTCCCAGAGCGTGGTGGGGTCGTTGAAGGGAAAGATGACTGTAGTGCTCCACGCGTTGTACTCATTCTTCGACTACGGGGTTGACGATGCCAGCAGAGACTTGTACGAGACCGCAGACGACCACGAGCCGATATTTTTGCCCGTGGCCCCAGCGGGTCCTGTACGGCTGTCGTCGGCACCTTTGCTCAGCTTGGTGCCACAGACCGAGACCAAGGAGCCCAAGGAGGCTGTGCGTGACATTACCTTCAACACTAATGGCCGGATGACTCCCGTTCCAGGCAGCAACCTGGTTCACATTTTGCAGGACGAGGTGAAAACCCTGGAGGACACTGAATAGGCAGTGGTTCAGGAGGATAATATATGGAGAACGTGATACGGGAAGATATGGATTGGTGCGGAGATATTAGCAGTTCAGGGTATAAACAGCAGGATGAGAATACATCTGACAGTGTTGAATCTCTTACGAAATAGTGAATTTAAGGCGATGTGCTCTTCAACTCGGAGAACAAGATCAATTGTAATTCGATGTCTTTATAACAGTTTCACTCAACATTCTGCGTTCCCAGAACAATTCGTGCTCTAAAATAATTAGCATTCTCAGCATACTCTAAGATCAATATGTCCAATATTAACTTGTTAGTGTTCCGAGCACAATTTGTCTCCAAGAATAATTTCTACTCCACAATTTGAAATCCGAGCACAATAGTCTGAGAACAATTTGCACTCAGAACAATTTGCACTCAGAACAATTGTCTCTAGCATCAATCTGTCTCTACAACATCCCAAAAATTTCCATCGATTTACTAAAAATAGTCAATCCAAATCTCGCACAATCTTATCTCAAAGTAGTAACATCTTCGCACTCCAACAACATGGACCTCAAACTCTCACATTTGGAGGCCTTGCTACGGTTCCCCGGAACCAACGCCACCGTGGCAGACGCATCTGTACTTTCGTGCGGGTGCTTGGTGTCCGAGTCCCAATTCTTAGGTGGAAATCACAATTGTCCAGTGTGCCAAACCCCAGAAACCATTCTAAAATCGGTAGCACCGCTTCGAGAACTCCACAAGATTGTTCTGCAATTGGAGCGGTCGCATCCCCGGCGTCTGTCGCTGAAACGGAGCGCACGTCTATCGGATTCGAAACTTCCGTCGTTTTCCCACGACTCCATGGACTTGCTTGCGTTGTTCTGCAAATACGCCAAGGAAGAACACAACCCGGACCTGCTACCGGACCCCAAACCAGTCGAACCCTCTGAATTGTCCGTGTCTCCGTTGGACCGGTTCGTGCCGTCTCAGATCGAACGCCAGAAAACTGTGCAAACGCACCACAGCCAGATCGAAGACGTCTCGTTGCCCGAAAACTACGAGCACAACTTGCTCATGGGGCTCAACGAGAGCGAGGAGTACAACTTCAGCCGGTGCTTCCCGTTCCACCGCAAATGCACGGCGTTCCAGACGCAGCAGAACAAGTTCTCGAAATTGCTGTTCCCGTCGTCGATCAAGAAAACAAGATTCAGCGGCAGCGCCATGTGCACACTGGTCGACCCGGCCACCGCCCAAGAACGCACCGTGTTTGTGCTTATCTCCGACAAGAGGTGGGAATTGTACGAGTACACTGGTCAGAGCGGAAAGCCCGCTCTCATTGCGTGCGGAAAACTGACGGGAGAATACGGGCCCCTGCCCAGTGCGCTTCGGACATCCACCGAGGGAATGATCGTGCGAAACGAGTTCAGCGGCAGCGACAAGAACGACGAGGACGGCACCGACGATTTGGCCACAAGACTCAAGTCGTGGGTCCAGCTCACGTGCTGCTTGTCCGACAAGTTGTTGGTGATTTCGGGCACGAAGGGAGTGGTGCGAGTGCTCAACGTAGACAGCTCGATTGGGGGCATCGGAATGCCCGTGTACACGTACTTGACCAACTTCCCCATCCGGTGTGCGGCCATTGCGCCCAGCAACAATCTCGTGGCGTGTGGAATCACAGCCCGAGAACGCATGTCGGGAAAGCAGCAGCCTTTCATCATTCTCCACAAAATCGACACCGACGCTGGAAAACTCTCCAACGTCACTCCCATCACCATCACCGTGCCGTACAGGGACCCGTTGAAGATCTTGACGTTCAACGCCTCCTCGACCCACTTGATGTGCTGCACGGTCTACGAAATGCGCTACTTCATCATCCGTCTTCGTGGCGACGGAAACACCAACTACCGAAAACCACGGCTCATCTGGTCGGACGTCAGAGTGTCGCGCAAAGCAAGAATCAAGGACGACGGAGCCGGGTCCGACAACGTAGACGATTTCCTCAACGACCGCGACGACGACCAGATGATGGACAACGAGGGCATCACCGATGTCAAGTTTGGGCTTCCGTTCACCAACACCGTGGTGGTGACCACGTCGTCGCTCAAAAACAGGCCGTCGATTGTTCTCAAGCTCAACGGCCCCACGATCGACTCGCGGGTGCGAGCACCGAGAATGGGGTCTGACTTCTTCTACGACGGAGGGCTGCACGTGAGTGCTGGGAACGACAGCGACGAAGACGACAACACCAACATTGCGGACGTCGACATTCTCATGAAGGTTCCCGAGATCGGCTCGTCCATCTACAAAGTGCAGCTTTCTCCACGCGGCGACGGCATGGTTTTCGTGGACAAGAGCGGACGGCTTCTCTTGGTTTCCACGCCCAATGTGCAGCTCAACCTTGTTGGCCAGGCCCAGTCGCGCAAAATCGTGGTTCTTTTGGGAGAAGCGGCCGATTCGAACCGCTTCAACGAAGCAGCGTCTGTTGAATTTTCTACGGACGGAGGAAAAGTGTTCGTGGTCGATCGCCGTGGGCTCTTCCAGGTGTTTGACTTTACAAAGGGGATTCCCGGCGAGGACTCCGAGGTGATCAAGTGCAAAATCATCAGTGCTTAGTTGCAGGTTATTTCCATTTGCAATGAAGTGCACATCAGTGCTTACGTTGCAGGCTATTTCCATTTGCAATTCGGTTGGTGCATATCGCAATGCACTGCGCACATCTTTATGCGGCGTTCTCGTGTGGTGCCTGCAGGTCTTGAACATCACCTGGTAGCCACACTTTTTTCGTTTCTCTCCTTTACCACCACCAAAATGCCCGTTCCTCCAATCGCCGACGATGTGTTGGACTTGATCGGAAACACTCCGTTGATCAAGTTGAACAAAATCCCCCAGTCCTACGGCATCAAAGCCAAGGTCTACGCCAAGGTTGAGTTGTTTAACCTGGGTGGTTCCATCAAGGACAGAATCGCCAAAAACATGGTGTTGGAGGCAGAAAGGACCGGCAGAATCAAGCCGGGCTACACCTTGATCGAGCCAACCTCCGGAAATACCGGTATTGGCTTGGCCTTAGTTGGTGCCGTTAAAGGTTACAGAACCATCATCACTTTGCCAGAGAAGATGTCGAACGAAAAGGTTTCTGTGTTGAAGGCTTTGGGTGCCGAGATCATCAGAACGCCCACTGAGGCTGCCTGGGACTCTCCCGAATCCCACATTGGTGTCGCGTTGAAGTTGGAGAAAGAGATCCCTAACTCCGTCATCTTGGACCAGTACGCCAACGAGGCCAACCCCTTGGCACACTACTACGGTACCGGTTTCGAGATCTGGGAACAGACGGAAGGCAAGGTCACTCACCTCGTTGCCAGCGCCGGAACTGGAGGTACCATTTCGGGTATTTCGAAGTACTTGAAGGAGAAGAACCCTGAGATCAAGATTGTTGGTGCCGACCCCAGAGGTTCCATTTTGGCTGAGCCAGAGTCTTTGAACGACACCACCGACGGCTACCTTGTGGAAGGCATTGGTTACGACTTCATCCCGGATGTGTTGAACAGAAAGCTGGTTGACGAATGGATCAAAACCGACGATGCCGAGTCGTTCAAGTTGGCTAGAAGAATCATCAGAGAGGAAGGTATTCTTGTCGGAGGCTCCTCTGGTTCTGCCTTGCAGGCTGCTTTGCAAGTTGGAAAGGACTTGACCGAGGAAGACACCTTGGTTGTGGTTTTCCCAGACTCGATCAGATCTTACTTGTCCAAGTTTGCTGATGACGAATGGATGAAGACCAACGGCTTCGAGGTCGAGGAGAACAACAAGGCTGCCACCCAGACCGACGACTTCTTGTCCCTCAAGACCATTCGGGACTTGGTCGCCGACAAGCCACCTGTGGTGACGGTGACTTTGGCTGACACCGTCGGAAAGACCTTCGAGTTGTTGCAGTCCAACGGTTTCGACCAGTTGCCAGTGTTGAGTCTGAACGGGAAGTTGATTGGTTTGATCACTTTGTCCAAGATCTTGAAGTCGTTGTCCACGAAGAAGGTGCAGGTGACCAACTCGATCAGAAGTGTGTTCTTGGACTTCAGAAAGTTGAACGACTTTGAGAAGTCCTTCAGCATCACCAAGAAGTCTGGATTCACCAAGAAGAGCTACGAGGCCATCACTCTAGACACACCTTTGGCCTTGTTGAACAAGTTTTTCGAGACGCACTCCAATGCCATCATCACCGACGAAGACTTGAAGCCCGTGCAAATTGTCACCAAGGTGGACTTGCTCTCCTACTTGACGAAGAACCTCTCCTTCAACTAGAAAACGTCTAGATTGCCAAATAATACACACACCCATCTATATACATATGCAACGGCCCTTCTACGAGAATTTCCATCTGTTTCCACAGTTCTCGCATGTACAGAAGGTGGTCAAAGGCTCATCCGCAGATCTGGTTTGCATCTGGTAGTAACTCACCTTCTTATGCTTGCACTTACCACACGTAAATCTATCGGTCACGGCTCTTTTCTCCGTCGCACCCTGCGCATCGAAAAGATTCTGCTTGTGCAACTTTTCGATTTCCTTTTTCAAGGCTTCGGGAGCCATTTCGTTGGGAGACATGGTGATGAACTTGTTGGGTGTGATGTGGCCCGTCAACAACCGTTCTCTCAATTCCGGGTTCTTTTTGTTTCTCAAGTTCATCGTGTACGTTCTCAACTTGTTTCTGTAGCTGTCGTTGACGTTGGAGTATTCTGCCCTGAACGCTTCACTTTCGATTTCTGTGGCCACAGCCAAGATGGCTTTACTGTCGTCGTCTCTTTCTATAGCCAAAGCAGTGTATAATGCACTGATAGAAGCATTCCGCGTCGTGTTATCGTAAAGAGTTGTGTTGACACCGTCTGTTTTGGGGTTTCTTGGGCCACTGTGGAATTTTCCACTGGTGGAACCAACTACTGGCTTGGCTGGGGCTGGTTCCTTAGCCTTTTTGGCGTTCTTCTCGCCCTGCACCACTTCCTTCCATTTCTTGATCATTTTCTTAACCAACGAGCTGATTTCACTGTTGTTGTTGGATCTGTACTTGTTCACCGCAACACCCACCTTGGTTTCCCTTAAGAGCTTCTCGGTTGGGTGAACACCGTCATTCAATATGTTCAAAAGCTTCAAGATTGTCGCTTCATCGCTGGATTTTTCCAAGTTCGACACGGTCGATCGAATTTCCTTAGCGTCCATGATGAGTGGTTGTTCTGAGGTAGAATTGATTTTTGCGAGAGGCACACCCTTACACCAGGCAAGAACCAGAACAGAACTTTCTGGAGTTCGTTTGGAGGGAGAGGGATTCGGATGTTCGGTCTTGTTGGTGAGGGATTATTTCTGTTTTTTCCATATTCTGGCTCTACTTGTGTTCTTGGAGGAAGTGCCAGGCCACAAAGACCAAAGATTCGAAATATACGAGAATGAAACTTCTGAAACACCAGCTGCAAGTTCCCACCTCCTCCCAAGAAGGCAGTCAAATTCGAAGAAGGCAGTCAAATTCCAAGAAGGCAGTCAACTTCCAAGAAGGCATTCAATACTACCACTCAAACCGTAATCCACGATTTCTGTTTGCAAGACCTGCACACTTCACCAAACTTTCAACTCTCACATCTTGAACTCTCAACTTACACCTCTTCACATCGATGGATTTTGAAGCTCGAAGCGTCTACATAGGAGGAATCCCCTTCGACCACACCGAAGAACAGGTGGCGGATATTGCCAAATCTGTCGGCCCTGTTAGTGATCTCAAACTTTTGTTTGACCCAGTCACTGGAAAATCCAAAGGATATGCATTTGTCCGTTACGGCGACCACGAAACGGCCTCTTCGGCCGTCAGAAACTTGAACAACATGAACATAGGAAACAGGTACCTTAAGTGCTCGTTTTCCAGCGAAGACCAGGCTTTTCCAGAAGCATTCATGGCAGATGTGCCCAATGGAAAACTACCGCCTTTACCCCTCGGTGCGCAGTTGTATCAAAACCAGAGTGCGCAACAGTCCATTTCGGGTGTTTTGTCGTCTTTGGATCTGGAAAGTGCTGCCCGGGCGATGAAAGAAGCGAAAACCATGAGTTTGGAAAATCCTCTTCTCATGAAGAAGTTGCTTGACCAATGCCCGCAGTTGTCCCACGCGTTGGTAGAAATGAGTCTTATGACTAACTTGACCAACAAGGACACCATAGAATTGTGTCTCAACCGAAGTCAGCCAGAATTGCGTCAATTGACGTTGGACCATGTTCATTTATTGAGACTGATCAACGACATGACCGAAGAGGATATTGGAGTACTCGATGCAGACAAGAGGAAGACCGTTGGTGACATCAAAAACGAGATCAGCAAAGGATCGTATGGCATAATAGATTAGCTAGGAAAATGAATAATGAATTTATGCACTGTACTATGATCTGAGAACCAAAATGGAATCTGTAGACCGTCATAAAACACTGGGGATACTTGTTCTTTGCTTTTTTTGCCATTTGGCCCATCTCAAATATTGACTCTCACTACAGCAAGTCTGAGAATCCAACGAAAATAAACATCACAAACATCCGATATAGTGTAACGGCTATCACGGTTCGCTTTCACCGAGCAGACCCGGGTTCGACTCCCGGTATCGGAGTTTTCTTTTTTGTTCACCTCCCCAACCCTCCACTGCGAAGTGTCCATGATTTTGGTGGGTGTATCAACAAGAGCATCTGCAAAATCGGTGGACACACTACCGCATTTCCATATTTGCAGTCGCATTATTTCAATCTTCCAAACACTAGTACCATGAGAAGAAACGGAGCTCCTCTGGGACCTCCTCAATCGTCAATCCTCTACATCGGACTGATTCCTTTCGAATGGGACGAAGACAACCTCAAAGCGGTCGTGTGTGGAACAGGAAACGTGCTTGATGTCAGATTGGGATTCGACCATGTTGGCAAGAACAAGGGCTATGCATTTGTAGAGTACGAGAACCCGCAGCAGGCGCAGAATGCCATGAATCTCTTGGCCCAAGTGAAGATCATGCACCCCGGTTCGAGAATGCCGAAGAAATTGAGAATCGAGCTTTCCAAAGAAGGCTTCCGGACTGGAAACAGCGGAGACAAGGTCGTAATACCTTTCAACCCGGCCCATTTACCCAGCAGCGTTGAACTTCCTTCTGAAATTGTGGCAGCGTACCCTCAACTTCAAGGAAGAGCTGTGCAATTTGCACCTCCAGACCAATTTCAAGGTCGACCCAATTTCAACCAAGGGTTTAGCCAGCCGGCTGCAGCTGCTCCGTCCACTCCAGTAGCATCGGCTGCACTTCCAGACCAATTTGTGAAGGCCACCAGTATCCTTCCCAACGTCGGAAACCTTCCTTTTGCTACACCAGACAAGATCAGCGAAACTCTCAGTCAGATCCCTCCAGCGCAGCTTATAGAGTTGATTGCGAACTTGAAGAATATTTTGAGCAGTTCTCAAGCGTCCAGAGCTGCAGATGTGTTCCAGATCTCACCCAATTTGGCCACTTCTGCCACTCAAGCTCTCTTACTCATGGGTTTCATTGACGAGGAAGTCATCCAGGATTCCATGAAATCTGCGTCCAACACCCCGCAACCACAGGCCCCTGGATATGTGCAGCCACTGCAGCAGTACCAGAATTTTGGCCAGCCCCCACCGCAAACTTTCGGCCAACCACCTCAGAACTTTGGGCAACCTCCACAGAATTATAACCAACCTCCAGGATTCAACCAGCCTCCTCCTCAGAGCCAACAGAAATGGGCACATCTTCCTCTTTCGGCTCAGATGAAGCTCTCGAACATGCCTTCTGACCAAGCTGATTTGATTGTCCAGGTTTTGTCGTTGGGTGCTGACCAAATCAGCGCATTGCCCCCAGACAGACAAACCATGGTGACCAACATCAGGCAACAGTACATGTGAGACAGGGGGAGATGAGTAGAGGTTGGGCTGACATTAAAGGTTGCAAATGAACCTCATAGTAGCATTGCGCTTTGACTTATCACGGACTACTTGCATTAATTCCAGTGCGATGTCTCTAAGAACAGTGTTGGACTAGGGAATCCTCGATATGGGAAATTCCATGCAGATGCCAAAGGAGCAAGGATTTGGAAATTCAAGGTTTTTGAACCTACTAGTAGTACCAGTTAATACGTAGATAAAGTATGAAGCTAATAATAGCAGAAGCTACACCACTCATTGAGAAATGTATAATGAAGTTCTTGAAGCATTACGAGATATATTATGTGGGTCAGTTGATAAACATAATTAATTTTGTTCAAGATAATACATAAAGCTAATGAAACATTAAAGAAGGGAATAATAGCAAGCCAATATTGCTGATCAATATTAATATAAAAACGTAGATTATATTTATTAGTACATGTTTGCATATTAATAGTGATACAACTCATAACAAGGATTCAAATAATATGACGAAAATTAAAAAATGATGTCTTTCTCCTATACGCATTGGTTATATTTATATACATTAAATAGACATATAATAAAGAAAAATATAAGAAAACAATAGTTAAGAAAGTTATAAATTTATCCTTTTTAGGAAAAATATAAGTGAATATGTGTATAATATTCTCCCTTCGTCAGAACCCAAAGGGAAATGTAGAGGTATGTGAATGGATAAACCATAATATATTTATTGATATAGAAACAAATAAAGTATATATCTATTACCCAATATAGAATAATGTATTTTCATTGATACTAATATTATACTGACAAAAATATTCAACTGTGGAAAATTGACCTAATTCGATGAAAGCTACTTCAACATGTATTCCTAACCTATTATGAAATTAAGTGCAAAAAAAAGAATGCGAATTGGATAATATTTCAAATGGTTACCTCTATTCATTTATCTGATACTCGTAATTTCAATAAGAATAAAAATGCCACAAACATAGCAATAACTCCTAATATATGTGGTATAATATAGCATGAGTAGTGGTAAAGCTCGTTCTGGTACACTATTTTGTCCCCATGTTTTTGACTTTTCTTTCTTTCACTGTTTGGTTCAGACAATGCCAGGCGCTCGTTGATATATTTTATACACTGAAATCTCATCAAGTTTTTGAACATTTATATCTTTATAACAAAAATTTAAATAAAAATATATATGCATAAATTTGTTTAATAAATCATTCTTGTATTTGGTTATACAAAGAATGGCAACCTACAAAAGGAACCTACGAACCTACGATGTATCGCAAGCGACCATTACTTATTCAAACCAATATTATGCCTCTCACCTCAACACACAACAAAATACAAGAATGCGGACTGAACAAGTGCACAAAATCACTCACCTTGCGTGTACGTAACTGACTGAATGCACGTCACTGGCTTTATCACCACAATTCGCGACATTTTGTCTCATATCTAATGCGATCTGTCGTCTCACCACTCATCTTACCATGGACCCCCCAAACATTGGAGCAGGAATGTTCAATACTGCGGTTTTCGAAACCGACCTAGAAGGAAACGTCATATCTTCCGACGGAGACTTGCCGTTCTGGCTTCGAGATATCATTGACAGGGCATTTAATACCAGTGGCATTAGAATACACAGAAAGGTGGCCACTGCGGATGCCATTGCTTCGCTAGAAGACGTGGAAACCCCCAATTTGGAAGACGAGTCGTGCCCCATTTGCTACGACCCGTACGTCACCAACAAAAACAAGAAATTGAAGACTGACGGCAGTGTTCTGCCAAGTGTGGAGGCGGAAGATCCCAGAGTGGCCAGCCTCGACGCCATGGTGCGAGAACTCGTGCCATTTGGAGTAAAACTCAGCACTGCCACGGAGTCCTCCCAGTTCAACGACCCTTCTCTTTTCATGCCCATTGATCCTGGGGCTCAGGACCCAGTGAGATTTCCGCAAAGAAATTTGCACACATACGCCCGAGTGCCGATGGGCGAGATGTTTCCAAGCATGGGATCGAAAAAGGAACCCGCTCGAAGCCGAGACGGCCTCTCACACACCCCGGTGAAAATGCCCAACTGTAGTCATGTTTTTGGCAAACCTTGCATTATGGAATGGCTCGGTTCGAATGTCAGTTGTCCCGTCTGCCGAAAGGAGGTGGAGGCAGTGCAGGACTCTGACCCCATTTCCGTCAAGATAGCCAGCATCAAGCGCAACTGCAATTTCATCTTCACGCAAGATCCCGAGGCCATGGTCTCGCACCTTGTGGAGCACCTGACGGATGTGTTCAACCCACACCGCAGACCACACAACCCTGCCATTACTCCTCTCACGGACTCGTTGTTGTCCCAGGCCTGGGCCACTCCTAGTTACCCAGCCCATTTGGTTCCTGACCGGACGGAAACTAGCGATCCTCTGATGATCATGGCCCGGAAGTTTCCCCTTTCGTACTTTCGGACGTCACCGGTGATACATCGAGCCACCACTACGAGAGGGCCCGCTCGGACCCAGGCCCCCAATTAGTGGAGATGAAGTGCAAGACTGAAGTGTCACAGGCTGTCTTCAGTTTTTGTTCGTGCAAGTGAGTGGAGGTCGAGTCTATATACTGTAGGCTATGCCATGAATACTCAGTATCCAGTGGCCGGTTACAAACCCACCTGATCGAAAATGGGCCACTTGACACCTGGTCGAACATTATCACCGCTCAATGAATTAATACCACTCAAAAATGAACCCCGTCGAAATTTACCCCATTTAATCTAGAATTGACAATTTAATCGAAAATTAACACTACCTGAACTATTATCGTTCAAAAAAAAACTAAAATGACAATTCAGTCGATTTCACCTAATAAAAATACCTACTTCAAAATTGGCTACCTAATCGAAAAGAATCTACCTATTTCTTTTTTCAACAATCATTAAACAAAAATTTACCACACAACCCAGTAAAGAACATATAAATTCAACCGATGGGTGACTTACCATGCACCAACTGCAATTTCTCATGACTCGATACTCCGCACTTCATGCATGTGTCCTCCGCGGATAGTGGGATAGTGGACCAGGTCAAAACTGAAATTTTCTGCCTTTTTTCAAATCCAAATCAAGCACCGTAATCTTCGGAAGCCCTTCCATTTAAGCCGATTCCAGCACCCAAGTGACCCACTGAAACGGTCCATTCACGACTGAAGGAAGTCACATGACCGGCATCATGTGGGATGACTGCAACGTCGTCAGTAAAACTTGTTTTCACCACATCTCTCATTATCATCGCCCTTCGTTAAATGGATCGAGCCTTTGTATCCTTTCTGCTAGACCCCACCCAAATTCCAACACTTTCCCCCCAACTTTAGTCCAAATGTCACAAACAAGGACTATACTCAGCTACATTCATCAGAATAGCCCGCATGTGGCGCCCGTCAAGAGCATTTCCCGAGATCTCTCACCCCCATCCCGTGCCGCAGTTCTGGAGCCAGTGGAAAGGGCCCCGGAAATGCCCCGAAGAATTCCGTTATCTCAACGGTCTTTCCTCAATCAGTGCACAGATCCTCAGCTCCGGGAATCGAAAAATTCCATTCGTGACAGCGTCAGATACGCTGTCCGAGACTACAGCAGTCTCAGACTGTGGGAATATACTGTCAATCGTCACTTTCTTTCTCAAGACAGCTTGCCTCAAGTTACCGTGGAAATGGTGGAACCTGTAGTTTCCAAAAGACCACCAACACTGAGATCGCCTTCGATTCTCGTGAAAAGTGAACAATCCAGCCGAGACGAACTCGTCCAGACGTTTACAGAAGTCATGCCTATTTGCTTGCAGCAGAAATTGGGCCTCGAGGAGGAACACATGAAGTACCCCTCTGTGCAAGAAGCTTTCAATTATGCCACCAACATGTTCCTTCAAGAATTTAAATCCCCGACCACGAAAGATTTGTGCATGGATTTCATGAAGAGCACAAGCTCGGGAGATCTTCGAGATGCACTCACGGACCTCGCATACGATTTCATGGACAAGTACGAAGAACTGGCATTGGAGCATTTTGAAGACACCGTCTTTGCATGCACCACCCACGCAACGTTGACGGCAGGACCTCTGGCCACGCTAGATAACCCTGGATTCTACGACTGTTTCAGCTCCATTTGGATGTTGGACCCCCCAGATCTCTTGGAGTTTGGAGTGCATACCTTCATTGCCGAGTACTCTGGATCTGAGGACCATCCGTACTCGTTTCTCAGTTTCAAGGATGCTTGTATGAGCAAGTATGGAGAGACAGCACTCAAGATGAACATATTACGTTTTTACTACAGTTACCGGGACGAGTTGTACAAGCAACCCCGGAAGCAGAACAAGCTCACGCCGGAAAACTTGGAGCAGGTCCCTGAATTTGCAGTGTTACGAACCACGGTGCAGAGGCTCATGGAGGGGGAGGAAAAGACCCCACCTCGCACCAAGGCAAAGCTGTTGAGGTTTGCAGACGGAGTGTGAATACTATGAACATGCATTGGATTAAAGGAGGATAGGAACTTGGGGTATAGAAGTATGGAAATGGAAGTGATTGCTTTTGAAGACGTATTCTGATGCGATGGAGTCAAGGTACAATTTCAGACTGCACTGTAGCTATCTGGCTCCTTTGTTGTTCAGTTCTGGCACTCCATTGTCTAGGGTGTGCATACTTGTTATACATACTGTGAGATCTGCACATCACATATAATTCTCAAAGCCTGTCATACTCTCAGGAGTCCAACATTCACCAAAACCTAGGCAAAGTTTCGACACTGGCCAGGCCACTCCATACTGCTTGTTATTGTTGACCTCAGCAATTTCCAGCATCTTTGGCTCTACCTCTGAGCAGACCAAAACTGTCAAAATCTTGGCAGGCATCTGACTTTCTACCCCATATCCAAAATTGCGGCGCCAGTCTTTTTATGCCATGTCCAAAACAGAGGCTCCACTATTGGGTGACGAGTCTGGTCCAAAACGCAAGAGAAGAAACATCGGCTCATTCCCATGCTCCGAATGCTCTAAAGTTTTCACCCGCTCAGACCATTTGGCACGGCATTACCTAAATCACCAGCCCAAAGAAGTTTATGTTTGTGACCAAACCATAACAAACCACAGCGGCGTGAAGAGAACCTGTGGGAAAACTTTTGTCAGAAAAGACTTGAAAGAACGCCACATGAGAAGGCACTCCATGCTCCAAAACTTCGAAGAAAAAGATGACAACGACGCCAGCGAAGTGGGCAGTAATTCCAGTATTCCTGGCCCGACTGGGTCCCCGCTCCACATTTCCAATTTAATAGAGGTGATGCCCGTGCAGACTCTTCCAAACCAGCTGGAAAACCCACCCCAAAACGAGCTCCTACTACCTTTGCAGAATAGGTACCCAACGCATCCTGTTCACCCACCCTACCCCAGAAATATCCAACACCCACGGAGCCCACAACACATGGTCAATGTTCCTCAAAACATGCAGTTCATGGGTCCTCCGCAGGTGAAACAGGAACTCAATTATGCCGTAGCTCCGAAGTTCCAGGCTGGTAACGACTACATCAACTACATGAACAGCAATATACCACAGTCTCTGACGGATATCCTCTCGTGGCTATTTACGGATTCTCCTCCGGATGCCGTGCCCAGACCGGACCCAAACAGGCAGATGGATCCACGAATGATGTCGCCATATTCACAGGTATCGGCCGATCCTCGCATCAGTCAGATTCTGCAGAGTCCTCTGCATGGGCAATTTTCTCAAAGAAACGATATGAGTTCCCTTCAACTGATCCCGGATGACAGCCGACACGGGTACCAGGAAGACGTGTCTTTCACTCCGTTCTACCACAATTCCATGGCAGATTCTGTTATGAATGTTGGCTTGCAAGACCTCAACTTCTTTCTGAACAGTGACAATCCATTGGATCAAGTGTTCAGACCACAGGCAGATACTACAAATCCTCTTGCCGATAGCGGACTCCCAGCCAGCCTAAATTGGAACTTGGCCTCGACCGCCTCCTCCAGTTCCCCCACTAATACGAGCGATTCGCTCACACCCAAAGCTATTGGAGAGTACAGTCCACAATCGGAGATTTTGGACGCAGAGTCTATGGCTAAACGATTGGAGATGCACGCGCTCAAGAACGTTGCCAAAAACAAGCGTTTTTTCGTGGATAGCCTCACGTTAAACCTGATAATCAATGCCATTCCAAACGTCACCCGAGAACAGGTCCAAGCAATTTTTCCCGACACTAATGACAAATGCACTTTGGAGGACAGGATCTCATTCTACCTCTACGGTTACTGGGAAGTTTTCCACCCGAGATTTTCAATCTTGCACAAGCCTTCGTTCAGCACCAAGTCATGCCAACCTCTCTTGTTGTTGTCCATGCTTCTCATTGGTTGCATGTACTGTGCTACTTCACAACTTGATGCCGTGCACCAGAAGAAATGTCCCGAATTCAAGGTTTGCATACTAATTGCTGTTCCCTTGAGATTCACTCTTTTCCAGCATGAGGACTTCAAGTCTCCTGTTCAAGTGTGGATTTTGCAGAGTTTGAACTTGTTAGAATGGTGCGAAAAGAACTATCTTCTGAGAGGAATGCACGAGAGAGCTCATATTCATCATGGAACCACTGTCCAACTCTTGCGCAGGTCCCCTTTCCTTGGTGGAAACCCTACCGTTGCAAACAAAGTCGCAACTTCTGCTAGTGACACCAATACAAGTGCAGGTGAGGACGAGGCATCTGAAGCAAGTGACGCTGACGAAGACAACACCACCGACCAAACTCTATTTGCTAGATGGGTTGAATCAGAGTCCATGAAGAGAATCACCTTCATGACATTCTATTTAGATGTCATTGACTACATCAAGTTCCGTCATAACCCTCAAATCCCATTCTTCCAGCTTCAATTGCTTAATCTTCCATGTGACGAAGAGGCTCTTTGGAATTCTGATGAAGTAAATGGATCATTCCGCAAGATCGTCAAACGTCAGAAAAAGTTGCAACGCAGCGGGCATGGTGTTCGTGCCATCAAAGACCCGAATCATCTCAGAGCAGGCATGAACTTCTTGAGCGCTTTGAAACGGATGATGAAACTTCAAAAGATTGGCAACACAAGCCACAAGCTCTCGATGTTCACCAAAAACATTCTATTCGGAGGGTTAGTTTCCATCATGCATCAAATGCAACAAACAGAGCTACAAAATAATTTCTCGCTCTTAATGGCTTCGGACAGAACAGAGAAAAACCGCAACCAGGTTTGGAAAGAAGTTCTCACGAAAGTTCTTGACGCATGGGAAACAGACGTTTATTCGCACCATGGAGCAACCAGCAGTGATCCCTTTTTCAATACCAACAAGGGCCAGTGCAAGTACCCGATGTATCACTTGGCTCAGATCATTGGAATGGCTGATATCAACCACTACGACATAGCCATTTTCGGAGGGTCCCCCGGAAACATGAGCGTTGAGGCAACGAGCAAGGATCTTGCGATTGTGCAAAGAAAGTTGAACACCATATGGATGAGAAATCTGAAGAACTTGCATAAATCGGTCAACGATTTGGTCAACCTCAAAAGCGTGGTTCATTGCTACTGGCTTTTATGGGGAATGATGCTCTCTCCGCTCGGAGAAGACGGAAATCCAGTTGGGCCACAATTCATGTACGATTGGCGTGTTGATCATGACTACTACGACGGCATGTATGCTGTGAGTATTGCAACTTTGGTTCTTTGGTGTTATGTCTACTCTATGTGCGGTGTGGAATCGTCCACCTTCAAAGACTTGGAGGCAACCATGCTGCTTGAAGACCTGCGCAAGTATGAGAAGATTAGCGAACTATGTGCTGAAGACGGGTACCAGTATCTTTTCAGAATTCGCCAGGAGTTTACTCAAAGATTGAAAAACGAAGGCATTTTGGAGGACTACATACTTCACAGCTCCAAGTCCCGCAGTCATAAAATCCCGATGTATGATGTTGTGTCCAAGTACTGCGACATGTTACCATTGATAGCGAGCAAACAGAATATCAGTGGGCTCTGCTTTTTGGTGGGAACCAAGCTTTTAAAGAGTCAATGGCAAGTGATTCGGGAAAATGCCAAGTTGATTATCAATTGTGGCTTGCGGTCGGTGGGCAAGAAGAACATGTACTGCTCCGACTTG
The DNA here is from genome assembly GCA_030558395.1 of Danielia reshetovae. Lineage (NCBI taxonomy): Eukaryota > Fungi > Ascomycota > Pichiomycetes > Serinales > Metschnikowiaceae > Danielia > Danielia reshetovae. The sequence continues at coordinate 839,387 of JAJMSL010000001.1, read as the reverse complement.
TTCGACAATGAGTTTGAGGACTAAGTAAAGAACGTAATATTACCCATGCAGATCCTAAATACAACGATGCAAACGTATGCAAACACACTAGAAATGAAACTTGACGTTAAACCAACAACACCGCATTCACACAACCATCCCGGTCCGGCTCGTTGGTGATTTGGGCGTATTTACCCCAAACAACCTTACCACCGGCGGTGACCAAACCCAATTCGGAAACATTGACTTCGATGATGGTACCTTTCGTCAAGACACCCAATTGGGTGTACATTGGAGACTGAGGGTTCTTCTTGACACCAAGAATAGGCAAGAAAACAGTGACAGCCAACTCAGGGTGGGTCACGTTGGCCTTCTTTTGTCTCAACGCAGACGGTCTGATGATTCTTTCCATCTTCACTGGTCTACGGGTGAAACCTTCACCCACAAAGGTGTGCTTTGTGATCATTCTCTTCCACGACTTGGTCTTTGATTTTCCAGTCTTGATGACCTTGAACATCTCCTCCTCGGAAATACCTCTCACCTTAGGCAAAGGAACAGAGAATTTGTCTGCCTTCTCCATTCTCTTCTGCTTGATAGACGTGGAAATGGCCTTGGCAGTATTGTTGGTTTGACGGTCCAACAAATACGTGGGAAGAGCCTCGCCGTCGTCCTGCTTTGGCGTGGAGGGTCCCTTGACCTTGGACTCCTGGTGGGCTCTAATTTTCTTCTTCATTGCAACCTTTTCGGAGTATCTCTTCTTGGAGAACTGCTTACCTCTCCATCCCTTCAAGCTCTGGGCATCTTTGGCGACTCTGTGGCCCTCTCTGGCCTCTCTCTTTCTCTTTCTCTCTTCGTGATCGAGTCTTCTACCGTGCTGCTTAATGTGCTGTTCAATGTATTCGTTCTGAGGCATTTTGGTGGAGTAGATGGTAATAAAAATCTTTTTGGGCCCTCATCTCATCTCATGAATTAGGCCCGTACCTCCCAAACATAATGGCCATCGGACGGCGGTCTGGCCACATGCCTCTGGTGGAACTGGAGTGGTGGCTCAGGAACTTGTTGCTGATGTACTGAGGTTCCTATTTGCCAAATGTGAAGTTCTTCGGTTGTCGTCGATATTTGGGTGCTAATATGTGGAGACGATCAAAAAGACTATAAACATAGATCACGCAGAGCTTTCGAAGATGTCCAATCTACGATCATCTTTCTGATTCGAGCTTCAGCTATAAGCCTTCGAAATTCTAAAATTGAACTGAGGTGATATCTGTTGCTTTACCCCATATCGCGATGCGCAGACTTCATACAGTTCCATAAATTTTCATACATCTTCTTCATCATGTCAACGGTAGACGAGCTATTGACGGGCATAATAGCGTCCTTGGAGCAGACCGAGGGTGCTGTCGAGGCCGTGCAAGCGAAATATATTACAGAAGGCGAGGAGTTCTTTCCCACGATGATCAAAGATCTTTTGGTCAAAAGCCAAGGACACAAGACCGAAGGAATGTCGTTATTGTCGTTGAAGAGCGGTTCCTTGTTGTCGTACGTCAACAACTTGGTGTTGGTACTTTTGAGTCACTTGGAAAGATTGGAGCAGGGTTCTAACACAGAAAAGCTTGAGAAGCTCAAATCAAATGCTGTCGAGAACACGGTCGAGCAAAGAGTCTGCTTGGAGAAAGGCATTAAGCCTTTGGAAAAGAAATTGACGTACCAGTTGGACAAGATGGTCAGATCGTTCCACCGCATGGAGGAAGAAAACTCTAAGATGGAATCGAAAATCAATGAGCAGGTGGAAAAGACAAACGACTCCGAGAGCTCCGACGAATCTTCTCTGGAGGAAGACTCGGACTCGGACGAGGATGCTCTTTCATACAAGCCGGATGCTGCTGCTTTGGCCAACATGTCTGGTAACAAATACAAAGGCAGAGCAGAGAAGGAAGATGGAAAGTACAGACCACCCAAGATCTCCTCGGTTGCTCCACCTCAAGCAGCCTTCAACGACCGTGCAGGACCCGCCAAAAGCAACAGAAAGTTGCAGAGTATGGAAGAGTATTTGCAAGAGTCGTCGGACTTGCCTCAGACAGAAAGTTCCATTGGTTCCACTATTGTGGACCATGGTAGAGGGGGTGTCAAGACCGGAAGGGAGAAGAAAAGAGAGAAGGAAATCCAAAGATACGAAGAGAGCAATTTCACAAGATTGCCTTCCACGGCCACCAAAAAGACCTTCAAGCAGAAAATGTCCGAAAGAGCAAACACCTTTGCTGGTGAAGACTGGTCCATGTTCAGCAACAAGAGAAATCTCAAGGAGGGAACTTCCAGGCAGAAAAGACAAGGAACAGCGTGGGACAGGGTCAAGAGAAGACGGACATAACTTCATTCCCTGCATTCTACAGTTTCATAAACATGTGTTGTTTCTATATAACTAATGTATAAAATCAAACAAGACGAAGTGGGAAGGGAACAATGTTTCCAACACGACTGGGTGCTCTTGAACAAAGCACTTTTTTTTTGATTTTGCTCGATTCTTTTTTTTGTGGTTTTTGAATGTTCTCTAAGGAGGGAAATGCAAGCGAGGTAAATAACAGGGCCCTGATATCAACGCGAAGGGAATAAAAATTGGGTGGCAACTGAGACCTTAGAAGCACATACTTCAACATAAGGGATGCTTGCGACTTACTCCTGCTCGAACATGTTGCCAGGAACCTTGAATTGGGCAGCATATTGGGAGTGATAGATTTGAGGTTGATTGGCAAACACTGGAGCAAAACCGTTTTGCAGATTGCGACGTATGTGATTCATCTCCTGTCTTCTGTTCTGGTTATTGTTAGGATAGTACTGCCCTTGTGTGAGGTTCCCATTTGGCATGTTCATTATGGGATAATCGCCATCATTGCTCGTAAATTCGTTAGAACTAAAATTGGTCATTGGCTGATTGAAATTAGGGTATGATACATTGGGTGGTGGAGCCGAACAGTGGTTGGGCATATGCAAGTTAGGTAACCCTGGGTTACCTAAGAAACTGGACGTTGACGACTCAAAATGGCTCGTTGGACTCCTTGGTGCCGCATTGGAATATCCAGAGACATTTCCAACGTTGTTGTTGTTCAACGTGTAGCCATTGTTGTAGCCGTATTGAGGTTGACCTTGGTGTTGTTGAGTTTGTTTATGAGTACCCAAATTTCTTTGGACAGCAGAGTTAGCGCGGTTGTATGGAATCTGGTTCTCCAAACTCATGCTGCGAGTCTGCAAGTGGTGAGGGGGCATTGAAAGGTCCGATTGAACGAACTCGCCGTTAGCATTCATGTTCTGGTTTCCCATTGGGAGATAAGACGTCCGCATCTGAGGTTGCAGATGCTTGCGTTGAGGAAGCTTGGAAACGCCATTCAAGATGATGTTAATCTTCAGTTGAATACGCTTGCCAAAGGACGAAATAATCTTGCAGTTCTGGAACCAATTTTTGATGATTTGGATCTGCAACGAGTCTGGGTTCTGCTGGTAATTCTCCGGCAACAATTGCTGCAAGCTAGGCAATAACACACGTTCACCAGTGGGCATATCAACGAAGTAAGAAACGGCAGGATTGATGAAAATATCGACCAACGTTTGGATGACGTAGTTGCCGTAAGGATCGTTGATTAGTTTGTTCATGTCCGAGTGCAAAATGTGGGAGATCAAAGTGAACTTCAAGTCGGAAAACTTGATTGACTTCGGCTCGTTGTTGTAGCAATTTTTCATCAACTTCTCGATGACATTGGAAGAGAACTTCAAGTTGCACAAGTTGTTGATGCCAAACTTGACAAAGTTGTCAAAAAGACTGCAGTTGACCTCGATCGAGTCGATGGAGATGAGGTACTGCAAGACGTAGTTACCAAACTGATCGTTGATCAATCTGGTAAAGACACTGTACTGCAAAACCTTGCTGGAAAACGCCACCAACTGGGTGGCATTCACGTGGTTCAAGCATTTCTGTAGCACGCAGCAACCGTGTTTGTGAGTCGCCACCACTAGCAAATCGTCAATGATCGAGTCGTAGATGAATTGACAGTTCTCCGGAGAGTACTTGTTCAAGATCTTCTGGATCACGTGATTGCCGTTCAAGTCCTTTATCAACTCGATGATGTACGGCTTCAAGCCCTTGATCAAGAGGGACAACTGGTAGTTATTGTTCATACGATCTATCACCTTCTGCAACGCACGGGTGCCATGCTGGTTGATGGAAATCAGGAACAAGTTGTACTGCAAAATTTCCAAAATCAAGTTGAGGTTTGTCTCGTCACAGTAGTCGATTAGCTTCTGGATCAAGTAGTTGCCAAACGGATCGATGATCAACTCGTAGAACAGAGTGTGGATCTCGTTGAAGATGGTCTCGAAATTCGACACCCGCACTGCGTGGTTGGTGACTACGTTTTCGTCAATGCGCTTCTGGAGAAAACGACATCCGTACTGATCCTTAGCCAAACGCAAGATTTCACCGTGCAACTGCGCCAAGGGAACCTTGTTGAGGGATGCCAAGTAGTCCTTGTCGATTTTCACTGGAGGTACCGGTGCGCCAGGCAGCGAGTACAGAGATGTGTGCACCTTGTCCAAATAGAGCGAATCAATGGACTGTTGGCGCAGGTGCGAGCCTTCGACCGGGGCCGAGTCCAAACTGAAATTAGGCAACGCCAAGTGGCCATTGAGCTTGTTCGCGTCCCAAATGTACAGCTTGGAGGAGGTCGTGGATGTGGTTGGAGGGGTGGTCGGTTCAACAATGGAGGAGATGGAATTGATGGACAAATTGTGGGAGTGCGATTGCCTGGACTGGGAGGCGCCAGTGGCCACGAATTTTGCTTGAGTCATGATTCACGGAGAGTGCAACGCCACGGGGAAGATATAGTACTCTGGTTATCAGCACATACACCGGAGAAGGCAGGGGAAGAGGACGAGGGAGAGAATCGGTGTCGAGGCAACGGAACCGAACAATTTAAGAAAAAAGTTGGTGGCCAGGTGTAGAAAAGACCGTGAAGAAAAAAGCTAGGCCAAAACGGAGGGCAGAGGCAGCCTGTTACACACAAGCACGACTTGTGCAAATCAACCTGTAGATAGGGGCCCAACGAGACATACTTGAGAATCGTGCACACCGATCCGACATTTGGTCTGCGAATTAGGTCTAGGCACTGCCCAGAGCACGCCAGAATAGGCCAAGGCTGAGGGCAGACGTTGTATGTTAGAGGAAGCCGACACCCACCTCCTGCAGTTCTTCGCGTTTCTCTTGTCTCGCCATTCGGCCATCCTCCCCACGCATATTATTTGTTGTGTCGGAAAGTGCGAAGCAGAGGATTAGAATGCGGTTTGCAGGGGGGACCAACAGTAGTGCGACATGCGCCTGTGAAATGCCTCAGGTAATTGACGGAGGTCATGTCGGGCATTGTGTTTGTTTGGGAGTGCACGTTGTCTTAGGTGGGATTCTGGCCTAAGAACATCTTCACGTTGGCTATCTCCGGGTTCCGGCTCCAGGTTTCCGGCAGCGTAATTCCAGGGTGCGAGTTGCGTTTTTGTTTTTTTCAACGTTGCATTTTCACTCATTCTCCGCCTCCTGTTTACCTCTACCGGCACTTCCGCAAGCGCATTCGATGAAAATGTGCACACCTCACCTCGTATACCGGTTCTGTGCGATGTACTTGTTCAACACCTCCTCGTAGAGAATGAACTCTCCCGGCGGTTTTTGTGTTGCACTGGTCAATCTCCGTGAAAGGCGGTCCACCGCTTTGGCCCTGACCATTTCCTTCCGTTCTTCTTCCTCCTGTGTGTTGGGGAAGCTTCCCACCATGAACCCCGGCGGAGACAGGTACTTGTCCATAATTTGCGACCGCACGATGTCCGTTTCCTTTGGTCCGTAGTCTTGCCACATTGGGCCGTCTTTTGATTCGCAGTCTTGCCAATTTGGGCCGTCGATTTTCACTCCGTGCCCGGCTTCTCGAAAAAAGTCCCGGTAGTTCTGTTCCTGTGCCTTGGTCATGGCCCCAGCATGGCTGTGGAGGTGCTTGGGCCGGGTCCAGGCCGCGTTTGGGCGGAAATCGTCAAAGGTCCAAGCCTTTTCGGTGATGGGATTCTGCGTCAAGTCAACTTTGAATTTCGGGTCGCTAAATTTCATGCGGTAGTAATTGCGGAGAAACTCGATGCGTTGGAGTGCCGTGTAATGCTTGGGAACTCCGTTTTCTGTATCGTCGAGAGGTTCATATTCATCTTGCGAGTCAGCCACCACTCGGTCATCTTCCTCGGCAAAAGACGCTTTCACTGGCGACGAGATTTCTCGCGGGGCTCGGTCTAGACTGGCCTTCAGGTCGCTGGAGTCGGAATATTGTGTGGGAAGCCTGTTGAACTGAGAACTGGTCAAATCGATCTTTTTAGTACGCGAACGCACGGGGGAATTGCCACCTTTGATGGGACTGGAGAGTATCTGGACCCTTTCCGCTTGGGAGTCGGTTTTCCTTTTCTTTGGGGGCGCCATGAATTTCAAGTCTGGAATGGCTCCTTCACTTTTTGTCAGGCGGGCGTTGGATCCTTGTAGCTCGCGGATCCGCTCCCGGAGCTTGCTGTTCTCTTCTGTGAGGTCACGCACTTTGGATTTGAATCCTCGGAGTTTGGCATTGAACTCATTGATGAGTTTGCTTCTGAAATCGTCGGGCACGACGTCATTTTCGATCCTCTTTAAATCCGCCACGGCAATGATTCGTTGGAGCTCGTCCTGGATATTAGCCACAGCGGTTCGAAGCTGGTTGTGGGTGTTCATCTGTGGAGATGAAGTTTTTGATTTGAGATTTGATGTTTGTTGTTGCCTGCATACACGTGAGACGCGTGCTGCAGTGTCGGCTGCAAAAAATAATTTGGATTTTGCGCGGCTGCAAACTCTATTCCCTGCATATTGTTGCACTTTCCAACGCATGCACCCGTGCCTCTCCCCCTCCTTTCCCATGGTGGTTGCCTGTAATCGTCCCAGCAACCAAATCGGCAGCGCATGTCGCAGAATTAAGGGAAAAGGGTCCATGCAGCCTCGCAATCGGGAGGTTCCAGATTTTTTTTGATTGCTGCTGTGGATCGATGCAAGCTGCTGCCAGGTATCGTGAGTCGTGGAATGGGACGACGCTTGTTCTGAAATGAGCCAGTCTCAGAAGTGAACTAGAACAAATTGCGGTTCCCTGGAATTTCGTACCCAACTCTAAATGAGAAAAGTTGCATGTCATCACATTCGCACACTCTCGCGAGAATGCCCAGCCACTTCTAATTTTACTTTCACCTCTGAACGGTTCTCCGTCTATCGAATTGAAGTGTCTTTCTGTGATTCTGATATTTCATATCAAGCACAACCATTAACCACTTGCACAGTTACCTGCAGGATACTCAAATTTTTATCATCCAAACAACATTTCTTCCACCCACTAATGTTTGGAGCCAACCAAAATACATCGTCGGCCTCATTCAGCTTTGGATCGAGCCAGCCGCAATCTGGACTTGGAACTTCCAATTCCTCCGGTGGTTTGTTTGAGCAACAGAAGAAACCAAACAATCTCTTTGGTGCTTCCTCAAACACAGCTTCTGGAGGCTTGTTCGGTGGCAACAACACTGCCAGCGGCGGCCCTACGTCCACTTTCGGTGCTGGAAGCTCTTCGCTCGGGAATATCGCCAACTCTCTCGGAAATAATCCCACCTCTCTTGGTCCTAATGCAAACACTGGATTGTTCGGCGCTGCCAAGTCGGCCTCGCCGTCATTTGGAGCTCCATCCAGCTCTGCGGCAGGGGGCTTGTTTGCCCAAAAACCAACTTCTTCTGGTTTTGGTGCCAGCACTGGAGGTGGATTATTTGGAGCCAACACTTCTCAAGCAAACAACACAGCTACAGGTGGATTATTTGGCGCAGCTCAAAACAACACGGCAGCTCAGCCTGCCCAGCAATCTGGAGGGTTGTTTGGTGCCAGCAATACGGCGTCTTCTGGCTTATTTGGTCTGAAAACAGCAACTGCACCAGCAACTGGAGGTTTGTTCAACAACTCCCAGCAAAACACAGCAAATAAGGGTCTCTTTGGATCTACTGGTGCAGGTGCCACTGGTGGCCTTTTTGGAGGCTCCAACTCCGGTACCAGTGGTCTTTCCGGTACAAGTGGTCTTTTTGGCCAATCTGGACAGACGAGTGGCCTTGTAAACAATAGCACAACTTCAGGTGGACTTTTTGGCGGGCAGCAGCAAGCACAGCAACAGCAACAAACACAGTTGACGGCAATGACCAGAGTCGGTGATCTCCCTGCCGATTTCAAGAAGGAGTTACAGGACTTTGACAAGTACATTGACACACAGCATCTTATCGCCACCACTCTCAATGCGGACCTCCAGAAACACGACAAGCTCATCAAGTCCATACCGAGCGACGTCAGCTACTTGTACACCAAGAACTCTTCCATCAAACAGGCATTAAAGTTTGATTCCAACCAACTCAAGTCCTTGAAGGCTGTGAACGATGAGGTCACCGAGGACATTGGAAACATCATGCAGTTGATCATACAGCTATCCACACCGGGTACAAAGTTGTCGTCCTCGTACCATTTGAACGAGTTTTTTGTCAAGAGAATAAAGAAGTACAGAGAAACTTTGAACACTTACGAGAATGTCATCAGGGAAGGAGACGAGGCAATTGCGGGATTAGAAAAGGCCTGTAATGAGACCATTGGCGGGATCTACAATGTGGTTGAAGTTGTGAAGAACCAGTACAACGTGTTCATGGAACTTTGCGAGATTCTTGCACAAGTCCACAGCGAGGTGGGGCGTCTTGCCTAATTGCATGCTGTCCTGAGAGGACGGAATATCTGTATTATTAGAATAAAATTCAACCTTTGATTTTGTGTGCACGTGATTACTCCAGAGTCCTGTATTGATGTAAGAGATGAGCCTAAACAGATAGTCACAACACAGCAATAAATGAATCATGTCACGAGCTGACTACCTCTCTAAATATCTCCCAGGGGGAGATGACAAGAAGCTGAAGAAAAAGTCGAAAAGGCCAAAATCCACCAAAGTGGAAGTTCCACTTATTATTGAGAACGACACCAGCAATCAACTATCACAACTTGTTCCCGAGGCAGATGAAGATGCAGAAGCATTGCTAAACAACGAGGATCCCGAGAATGAGTTTCTACCCGTTGGAATTGAGGTCTCTGGAGCCCCAAAACAGAACAAGGGATTCAAGAGAATCGACAACGGAAAAATCGTAGCTCCTGCTGCACCAGAAAATCCAGAAACAGTTTACAGAGACACATCTGGACGAATCATCGACTTGAACGAAAGACGAGCACAGCTCAAGGAAGACAAAGAAAGGAAGGAGAAAGAAGCCAAGGAGCTCCAAGAGCAGATCAACAGTGGTGAATTGAGCCGGCTCAAAGAGCAGAAATACAATGAACTGGTGGCAAAAGCCAAGAGGTTTGATGTCTCCAAGAATGATGCAGAGTATATCAACCACATGACCTCGAAGGAAAGATTCGATGACCCACTATCTGCGTTTGGTGAGACCAAGAAAGCGGAGGCCGTGTCGGAAACAGGGCGTCCCGTGTACAACAAGGGCATTAATCTTCCCAATCGGTTCAAAATCAAGGCTGGGTTTTTCTGGGATGGAATCGACAGGTCAAATGGGTTTGAGGAGTCGCTTCTCCGCAAGAGGAACGAAATCTACGTCAAAAAGTTCACGCAGAAAGCATCAGCCGAATCATACACCGAATACGATTTTGACTAGTCACTGTGGAGAATACTTGTATGCACACCAACATCGCCAGATTTGTGCGACTATCAATCGATATTACTCCATCATGTCCGCTCCACCCGAAGTTCCGGGCTTCTACTACGACCCGGAACGCAGAAAATACTTCAAAATCGTCAATGGTGACCAGCGGTACAATTCACAGTATACCAACAATGCTGTCCGGTCACGGGATAGACGCAAGGAATTTCAAAATCAGTGGGAGCCAGATGACGACCCAGTACCTGCCTTGTGCAGCACGATCGCCCAGAAATTCAAGACCTTCTCCACTTTAAGCTCACGACTACTCGATTCCAAATTGGGAACCCACTGTCTCTCCAAAGGCGTACCTACAGTGTTGGCTTTAACCGGTTGCAACGAATTTGTACGCTCCGGACATTACTCAATATGGCCCCTGACGGACGAGCTGCTAATATACTTGACCATGAAGGGACATATCTCTTTAAATCGAGTAAGTGAGGTTTTGTGGAAGGGTATGGATTTCAGAAAGGTTAATTTGGCCACAATGCACTTTGATGGTGGATCTATTCACCGTGTCAGCTCCTGGAAGGACTGGACTTATGTTCATTACGGTGAGTTGAAATTTGCTCTCCTCAGGTGGGTTGTATCTAGGGGAGCGTACCACGTGGAAGACCATACTACAAAACTCGTGGAAAGACTAATGAAGCTAGAACCGCAGGACTTCATCGATCTGGACATTCTGAGTGGAAAACTATTCGGCACCTTTCACGGCAGGCAACTACATATACTATCAGACTTGGGCTGGCACGTGTCATTGCAGCTTCCAAACTTGACCGATGCAACATCGTATTGCGTCACACCGACGACCTTCGCCATTCCCGACGACTCTATTCAGTGTATTCTCGAAAACGCTCTAGGATTCACGTCTGGGACAAAATTCTTCCTCTGTAATCGATTTGAAGAAGACGAATGGAACTTCGCTGATCACATTCACCATCTCTTTGCAGAGGAATTCGCAAAAGGATACCGTTTCATTGTGGTGACCGTCAGCACAGTTTTCATTTTCAATGTTCAAGTAGAGGCCTCTAAAACTGCTTCGACGAATTGCACTCGTATACCGATTGCAAATGACAATAACACGAAACCCATTTGCATGAAGATTGGGGACCAATTGCTCATCCAAGAATCGCAGGGAGTGTTCAGGCATATCGATTTGGAAACGAAATACCTGAGCCGCCTTGACCTCAACTCTTTCGCCAAATTCCGATACAGCAAATGGGGATACAGATTGTTGAAAGTCGACGGAAAATTCTTCTTGTGTAGTCAAACCTCTACATTCGAACTAACGAATTATGAATTGGAGGTAGTTGTATAGTTTTTTGAACGAAAAGCTATATAAAAGGAAAGTATTGTATCTCGTAATAAATTAGGTGGCATTAAAATGCAACAGTAATACAAAGAATAGTCATGGCTCATTTGTCTTCATTTAACGTTTGATGAAGGCAGAGTAGGAGTTGTAGTCGAAGTTGCCGAACTTGTAGTCGATATCCAACAACAACTTGATAGCATCCAGCGACTTGTAAACGTAGTCAGCGGGCAATCTGACCAAGGCATTGCTCAAGTCCTTTCCAGAAGAAGGCAATCCGTGTTGCTTGAACAACTGGTCCTGGTTCAAAAACATGGTTCTAGAATGTCCATTGTAAACTTGTTCGTTGGTCAAGTTGTAAACACCAGGGTAACCACTGATAGCTTTGAAGTTCGATTCCTTGGTGTTTGGAGGGTGCAATGGGAACATACTTTGCAAGAACTCATAAGAGGCCAAAGTGAAACCGAACTGGGGAGACGATCTGAACACTCTAGCCAAAGAACCCTTGAAGAAAGCACTGAAACCCTCCTCTTTCAAAATGACACCAGCAGCATGAGCGATACCTCTATACTTGATCTCGCCGTGCTTGGCCTCCAATTGTAATCTGGTCTTGATGACATCAGCAGGGGTAGTGAAGAATGCAGAAGGAGCACCGGCCATAGCACCTGACACCAATAATTGCCAGGAGCTAAGAGAGTGCTTCTTGTTTGGGTCATGGGGATCGTAGTTGAACAAATGGTACTTGAGGTTGGCGTAGGTTGGGAAGTAAATGGCCGAGAAAGGCACATCTCTCAACAAACAAGCAGATGCACCTTTGTACAAACCTTTAAGACCCAACTGCTTGACAATTTGCCCTGCGGTCAATCTTTTGTGAGGGATCTCACCGGGACCTAAGGTTTTGCTCAGAATGCCACCCTGCATTTGCAATCTGATCTTGACAATCTCCAATGGATTGGTGAAGATAACCTGACAACCACCGGCAGACATACCAGCCACGATTTCCCAAGGCATGGTGATGGAGCCATCTTCGTTGGTTCCGATTTTACGAACCAAGTCGTTAACAGTCAACTTAATGGCCTTCTCTGGAGCAACACCAACCAATTGGGCTGCCAAACCAGAGTACAAACCCTTGAAACCTTCATTTCTCACGATTTTCTTGAAGCAGTCAAAAGAGTTGTCGTAAAGACTGTTGTGCTTCTGAGCCTGCATTCTGGTCTTGACCAAATCGATGGGGTACACCACAGTGGCACCAATACATCCAGCAATGGAACCCAAGAAGAATGAGTACATCGAGTCAAAGATCGGCCACAACGAAAAGTTGTCATTCTTGACAGGCTGGGCAGCAGGGTGGTCGAAAATAGAGTACAAACTAGGCTCGTTGTTGAGGTAGTTGGGGTTCAAGAAAGAAATCAATTCCCTTCTTGGGATGGTTTCCTCGGTCTTGTTGATCAAGTGGAACAACAAGTCCAATTCCACAGTGGATACAGGCTTGAAGTTCGACGATTTCAAAAGATGGTCGTTCAAGTGGTCGTACAAGTCCTTCTTGTTGATCAAGATATCAGCCTTGTCCTTGGTAGTTGGAGGAGTGTTGACAATGACTTCGTTAAGCAAATCCACTTTGTTCAAACAGTTGTAGACGAACAAAACATTGGACAAAGTGTACTTGTCCTTGCCGAAATATTCAGGCAACGAGTCCAAATTTTTCTTCAACTTGGCAGATAACTTGTGGCTCAAGTTGGTGGCCAACAAGTGGGTCAATTCGTCCTTGGAAATGACTCCAGACTTCCCTGCAAGAATTTCGAAGGAACCGATCAATTTCGTCACAGGCAAGTAGTTGATCAAACTGACAAAGTCCGAGAAGTCGATTTCGCCGTCTGGGGCAAAGAACCGCTCCATGTAGGTCCAATTCAACTTCAACTTCTTTTGTTGGTACGCGGGATCAATGGCCTTGTTCAAGCTGTTGAGCATGTCAATGCTCTGGGCGTACGTCAATTTTTTGGACCCTTTCGAAATCAAATTGAACAACAATTTGAGCTCGCCGTCGGAGTCAGTCAACGTCTTGACAAAAGAAACAAAGTCGTTTTCGTCCACGAACCCTTTCTTGTCCTTGTCGGCGATCAAGTAGAGCAACGAATATGACTGCCTTGGCAAATCATTTGGGAAAGGCGAAAAGATGGTGACAAACTCGGGCAAGGACAAGAACTTCTTGTCTGCTGCGGCATCAAAGGATGCAAATTGGTTGAAAATTTCTTTGGCTTTTAGTTCGGAGGACATGGCTTTGGCGTGGCATATATTAGACGATGGAAGGTTGCACAGAGAAATAAAGGAACCGAAAACGAATTTTGGAAGGAGGTTCAGCACAGATGATTCTGTTCTGTAGCGGTCTATAAAAAAAACAGAATTTGGACAACAACACAAGAAAGCACCTGTGATAACTTTTGTTTTATACTATGCAAAAAGAAATCCCACGAAAATGTCGCGGCCTGGTATAAAAATTTCACCGGTTTCGCACTGGGCAACCTCTCCGCAAAATGCCTAAATTGGGTAGCGCAACGTCGCGCCAGGCATGCACAAATGTGCCGTCCTCGGTCATTAGGACCAATGACTCAGGAGTCATGCTGGCTCCTTTTTACTTTTGCGTGAACCTGGAGTTCAAAGCCGAAAATGTGGGGACCAGGTGAAACGTCATGTGCATCCTTTCGCCCGCCTTTTCAAACTTTCTTCCGGGAACTGAGTCAACTTCAAGACTCACAAGACCGAGGGGCTCCGTTCGTCCGAGAGAGGGGCACATGATCGGTTCCGGCATTCTCCTAGCGCGACCTCTGAAAAAATGACTCCAAGCCGCAGATTCACCATCTGAGGTTTAACAAATTCGCTGGCATTGCGCACTAAAGTGACTTCCATTCGGTACTGATTTCGCGAACTTTTTTCATATGTATGTACCAGGTTTCGTGCTCTTGGTGTTGCTGAAGATGGCAAATGAAACTTTTGCTTAAATCCGCAACAGGTGCAGTATATCCGAGATATTTTGGGATATTTTGCCAAGTCAAAACATCCCTGAAAGGTGGAGCTGCTTTTGGTGATAATGTTTAGACAGTATATCTTGGAGGTAACTTTGTCTTGGAAGTTAATTTTCTTCCCCAACTCGAACTGTCACTTTGCAACTTTTGCATGAATATGCGACTTTATGAAATTGCAGATCTTAACTCTTTAAAGGCACATCAGAAATGGTCATCTTTGTAGGTAAAGCTTGTTGCTTTGTTGAGTGAATATGTGAGATCAAAGTAGAAGAAGTATAGATTTCATTCCATTTTGAATCGCATGGACCAACCAGGTTACTCTATCAAAACACGACCAGTCTAAATGAAACAAGCCCGAACATACTCAGAGCACTTTCTCAATCCATTCCCTTATTAAGGAACATCATCATTAAGGATTATCAAAAATGCTTTAGTCTAATTCTTGAATCGATGGTCGTTAATCACGTGACCATACATCAGCCTATTTTCAATCGAACATTGACTTTACACCTAAACTATGGCTACCGGTGCTCCAGGTATGTAATCAAATTCTTATGGTTGCTTCCAAAACTTTGCTAACATTTAGGCGGAAACTTCAGATCGTGGACTCCCACTCCGCCAGAACGTGGGTCATTCCCTTTGGACCATTTGGGTGAATGCAAGCAGCAAATGACAGACTACCTAAAGTGCATGAAGTTCACCGAGAATAAAAACGCACCCAACTGCAGAATCTTGGCCAAAAAGTACTTGAAATGCAGAATGGACAACCAGTTGATGGACAGTTCCGACTGGGATTCTTTGGGTCTAGTCAATTTACCTGGCGAAGCAACATATGCAACCAAGGAGAAGTTCAGAGAACCTAAAGAGGTGGACGCATCGCCCGAAAAACTGTAAACGCAATCGTTGGAAGAAACATATAATCTTGTACATAGCAAATTCAGTCCATTGAATACCAATCGTAACTAGGCCTCTGGCTTTCCACGTCCTTTTCCTCTTCCTCTTGCTGGGGCACCTCTCAGCGAGCCTCTGCCTCTGTAATTTCCTCTACCATGACCCCCTCTGCCGAAATTCTCAGTTCTATCACCACTTTGGGGCTGAGGAACTGGAATGGCTTGTGGTGGGGCCTGTTGGAAAAATTGCGGAGGCAATGGCACGCCCGGAACAACAGGAATACCCAGTGGTGGCACTCCTCCATACATAGGAGGAGGCATCACGATCCCAGGAGGAGCCATGGCACCTTGGTTCATGACATTGGAGTAGATCTGGCCATAAATTTGTTTGATGGTGTTGGAGTTGTAGCTGGTCTCGTCAGAATCTTTCTTCTCGTCAGCAGGAGCTACTTCTCCACTGCTCTTCTTCTCATCAACAGGAGCAACTTCTCCACTGCTCTTCTTCAACAAAGCCAACAACTCGTTGGTTTTCTTGTGGTTCTGCTCCCTCTGTACTTTCTCGGCCTTGAGATCCACTTCTCTCTTCTTCGCCTTGTTAGCTTCAGTAGCCTTCATTCTGGCCGCTCTCTCAGCATCCGACATAGGCTTCTTGTCCTTAGATGCCTTGGAGTGGTACACCAATTGCCTGTTAGAGATGTTCAAAACCAACGACGAGTCAATAATCAAACCTCTGCTCGACTTCAACTTTCCGTTCATGTTGTTACCAGTAACAAGAGGGTAATCAAACACAACTCCCAAAGAAGTTTTATTTCCAATTGTTGTGATGTTCACGACGGTACCCTTGGTCAACTTAGGCACCTTACCAGAGTCCTGGACGTAGATGACACGGTCACCAAGATCGAACCTTTGGCTGCTCAACAAATGGTAAGAAACACTTGGGTTGATGACAGCTTCTTTTGGAACTCCCTTGATGTCTTTGTTAGTCAATGGTAATGGCTTGCTAATAAATTCATCCATGTAGGTCTCAATGGCAGCAATAGAGAACTTGGTTAAGGAGTCAGACTCCAAAGTGACCTTGACCATATCGGCCTTTGCTTCCTTTAACCAACGGGTAATTTCCTTGACTTCGGCCTCAGAGGTGACTTCAGAAATGTCAGGCATGTCTCTGCGGTCCTTCAAGTTCAGCAAAGTGCGGAAGAAATTACCAAACTTGGCACCGTAATCCCTAATCAACTGCACAGCCAACGGCGAGTATTCCCAGAATCTACCTGACTTTCTTGTGTAGCCCAAAACCTTCAAACGGCGACCATCGAATTTCATGTCCAATCCGACATTGACCTTGCGTCCTCCCTTGTCTTTCAACATGTAAGAACCGGTGATCTTCGACAAGAAGAGACCGTTGATTCTTAATTGCTTGGCCACTTCGTAAGAAGACAAGTATCTGATTTCCCTGTTTTCAATCTGCAATCTCCTCTTACCAATATCTGGTTCCAAGACAGATTGAATCTTGTCGACTCTGATATTCAACTTGTCGTTGCCAGTGTAACCAGCAATAGAGGCAGGGGCACCATAAGCAAAGGCACCCATAAAGACAACAGGCAAACCAAGAGGATACTCCTCGTCAATTGGCAAAGGAGGCTTGATGGTAAATCTTTCGTCTTCATGGACGACATTCTCAACAATCATCTGGATAGGATAAGGCTCCGACTCTTCAGCAAAAGCCTTGACGAACGCACCTTTCTGAGTTCTGACCATTCCGGTAACATGCTGCACATAAACCAATGTAGTAATTGGACCAAGGACAAGACCCTTTGTCTTTTCGAACTTTGCGCTCAAGTTTCTGGCAGTAGTGTGAAATTCACGCATCTCGTCACTTGAAAGTGGCGAGCTCACAATCTTTCTGGTGGTTCCAGACTTGACGGATTCGTACTTGTATTCAGCGTCCCACACGTCAGTGACTCTGGACTCAACCAAGAATGGCCATCTGGTGTAAACAAGCTTACCCAAAAACCTCTGGCTAAATTGGTTGATGGAAAGATCAGTCCACATGTTTTCAAGAGCCAAGATCATTGACTCGGACCTAGATGGGAAATTGAAAACCTTAACCTCGTGCAAAGACAACGAAGAGTTGAATGGAATCGTGTACAAAGTTGGGAATCCAGCCAACAAGTCTTTTCCAGTCTTGGCACCTTCTGGCAATTCAAACTTGAAACCAGGGACCATAGGAGGCAAAGTAAAAGATTGCTCGAAACACTTGTCATGTTCAAGGTCATGGAAAAATCCAGGCAAAGGAGTTGGGTAAACAGAGTCGTTTTGAGGATTGAAAATGAAGAGAATGTCCTTTCCGTAACTGTTTCTAACGGTTTCTTCTGGGGTTAACCTAGCTTCGATCGGTTTCAAAGCTGAAAGCAAACGCTTTTCATCCACAAAGCTCAACAACACCACAGCTTCCCAGGAAGCGGTTTTTCCATTAAGATCAATGTCGACTTCATGTGGGTAAAAATCGTGAATTGGGGAATTGTCATCAGTCATCAAAGGCCTGTAAACATCAGGCATCAACTTTCTGGATCTGGCAGGCAACACAGCCATCAACTGCTCAAATGGCTTGAATGGCTTGGCCTTGTCAAAATCAACCTCGAATTGGTTGTTCTTCAACATCTCGTTGATACCGATTGAAATGTCCGAGATTCTTGGCGAATAGTGGTATCTGTAGTACCAGTTCCAAGAGGCACACCCCTGGTAGTAATAATACAAGACCCATTGCAAACCTTCCACGTAGTGCTTAGTGAAATCAATCATCTTGTCTTCGTCGTGAATGGAGAACTTCAACTTGTCACGGTAATATTTGTCCTTCCAGCTGACAAACTTGGAGTTGTACAAATCTTTGGTTTCCTTCATCAAGTCGTCCGTGGCAAACAAATTAGCAGATTGATACTTCTTGATTGTTCTCTTCAAGTCACCAATTCTCTCCTTGTAGTCTTCGTCGCTTTCGTAGGCAGAAATGCCATCAACATCAATTGTGGCTTCATAAGTGTCATTGGCCTTGGAGTGAATGAGGAGGATTCCAGCTTCCAAAGCAAATTTTTTGAGGAACTCCAAATGTCTTGTCACTTCACCAGTAGGCAAACTGAGGGTGGGCAATGAGCCGCTGTTGGCCATTTCAGCCAATTCCGTAATAGGATGTTGGGCGGTTTCCAACAACCAAGGCTTTATCGTTCCCACCAACTTCTTTTCGTCCTTCAAGATCAAAAGCTTACCGGTTCTTTCTCTTTTCTTTTCTCCAGTGATTGAAATCTCCTCCAATCTCTTGTTGAACCAGTCGACATCAACGTCCTGCTTCTCGAAGTTTTCCAATTCAAACTCCGACAAGTAGTCAAGCCAGATGCCCAATCTCTTGAAGTTAATTTTACCACCATCGTTCAAGTATCCATCGGAGTGCTTCATGCTTTGCTTGAAAGCTCCGATCAAAAGAGGGAATGCACCTTTGTTGATGTGCAAATCCGGCAAATTGGGTAAGAAATCATTACCAATGACGTACATGATCAAGATGAAATCGTCCAACACTCGTTCGAAATTGTACTCGAAAGCTACTTCGCCTTCCAAGTCCAGGAACTCCAAGGCCATATACTCTCGCAACAAGGACAAATGCAACAAGTAGAACTTCTGGTTGTGGACATCTCCACTCTTGTTTTGGGAACCGGGCCCAAACGTCACCTCTTCTCTGAGCAAGGAAAAATGAGGGTCGTGAGAAACCAACCCCAACATAATCAAATCAGCATCCAAACCGTAGACACAGTGTCTCACGTTAGGATTGTACTCGGGTTGAGACTTCATGGTTCTGATGAACTGCATGATTTTGTGCTCACCTTCACCTGGAACTTCGTGGCCTGATAATATGACCTTGATGTTGGACCAACGCGAGTCTTCAGTCATCTTCTTGTGGACGAAATATTTCAAGTTACTGGTCAACTTGGCCATAAACTCTGTGCCGGGAGTGATTGCATTGGAGTCAAAGGGGTCGTCTTTGGGGATTGCCACGCCTTGCAGAATGGCTTTTTTCAAATTTTCCTCGGCCTCGTAGGCAGTTCTGAATCTTCTGGCTCGTTGCTGGTTCATTTTGGCTCTTGGTGCCACACCATCGATGGCCATGTAGAACACCTCTTTGGGCTTGATGATGTCGAATAAATGATCGATATAGTTAAAAATGGCCGCATACATCTGGTCATCAGTCATTCTCGTCAAGGTATTATCATTAGAATGCGTGCACGTGTGCAAGATGGAGTTCATGTCGAGGTACAAGTTGTCAAATTCGGGAATACGGTCTCCCTCGATCAACTGAGAGATCAAGGGCCATCTTTCGGAGATGAACCTGAAGAATTTGGGAATACCTGAATGTTAGTTGAAATTGCGGAGCACCAGAAGAAGTCTGACATACCCATGGTGAATTGAAGGTCGTAGAATCCGTATGAAAATGGAGCCCACTAGCTGTAATTGTTTGAGTAACAGATATAATTGAGGGACTTGTTCTAAACATGCGAATGGACGTCGTCGAAAAAAGCACGACTCCATGCACTACAGAGTGAAACTTGAGAGCAAAAGCATAGAAACCAAACTAAACAGCCCGATATGATACCCACGACACACCTGGCTAGACAATAAAACCAATCATCCATAGAGTGAAAAAAAAGACATGTATAACAGTCCACCTGGCCAAGCCATTGGACAAAATATTGGAACCTAGAGTAATTCCGTTACCTAGGTCCCACCGGTTTCCAGTACCTATGGGGTGTCCCGTACCGAAAGGCAAGGTATCCTTCAATGGCACTTGGTGTACTTGTACACCCGTTCTCTCGCCGGACGGCTGCTCTTGTACACGGCACGGCTCAAGTCGTCAAATCTTTTCTTTAAGCCAGTGATGCCGTGCTTATCGAAGTTCCTTTGGTACTCTGCCCAGTTGTTCCTAAGCTGTTCCAATTGCCTTCTGCTGATCTCGGCTGACCTGCTGGCACATTTCCAAGATTCTTTACTGTACTTGTTGGCATTCTTCCACGAAAACTGAGCAGACTTAGCACATTCCAGAGACATTCTGCTGGCCATGATAGAAAACTTGTGAGAAAGCCCCTGGTACCACACGGTTGACTTGTTCCAGAACTTCTCACCGTTGTGGTACATGGACTTAGCAATGGGAGCCAAGCGCAATTCGGAGGATTCAAAGGCCTCAGCCATATACTGATGGTATCTGTCTGCAGCTGAAGCCAATACCTCCTTTGAAGCTGGCCATTTCGATAAAAAATCCGTCTTCCAAGTGGTAGTTTGTTCCAGTGCTAAGTGCGACCAGTACTTAGTGGCAAGCACGAAATCATCCACAGACTTTCTTGACGAGAGTTTGGCATTCTTCCAGAACACCGGAGCTTCCTTGCGCACCACAACCCAGTACTTTGTGGTTCTTAACTTCTTGCTGTCTTCTTGAGTGAACAACTTCGCAACAAACCCAGAACGCTGTCCATCTTTCTCATATAATGCAGCAACCCAAAGTTCACGGACCTTGTCGGAAAGAGTCTCTTCCTTCTGGGGAGTCAGACTAATATAATACGAGAGAGATAAGGAACCAGCCACAAGAGTCATGAGGTAGTATAGCAAATAGTCCTGGTGACGTTCCAACGTCAGAAAGGCCGAGAACATTGCATGCTGACACAACGAAAAATCCACCGCTCCGGTTTCTGTTTTCAAGGTTGCCAATTTCTTTGAGAATACTCTTTCGTATCCTCTTCTGGAAAAGCCCTTGAAGAAGCGGTCGATTGAGTAAAATACGCAAGCAACAAAGGTGACTACGCGCACAATCCAGAAGTTTCCTGCGTCGTTGTTCACACCAAAGTTTCCTGGGGTGGTTGGCTCAAAATAATCAGACGACTCCTTGGTGATTTCTTCGAAAATAAGATCGGAAGTTTCCGGTTCCTTCTGAGCTTCACGAATCGTACACAACGACTCATCCACCTGATCCACGGAAAATGTATCTGGCAGTGAATCTGAAGGAGTGATATCTCCGATTTCAGTTTCGTCTCTCACGGAAGAAGTGGTGGTAGACTCATCTTCGAAATCTGAGGATGACGAGATAATCGACCAGTCCTCGTCATTGGAAATGGAAGTTGACATGGCAGGTGTTAGATACTGTGTATCGCAAGGGGCAAATTGTGGGGAAATGCTAAAAATCGACGGCAAAAAGGGAGGAGATCAGCGACGTGGTGGTGGAACCAGTACAAACAATGAATCACAGCAGCAGCAAAAATAGAAGAACACTCGATCAAATTGCCGTTGAGGGGGGAGTCCTTGATTTGTGAAGGCAGATAAGGTGTCAACTGGGCACGTGATGCCACAAATCAAATCTCCGGGTGCAGGTGTATGGCACACTGATTCACTTCTCTTGTTAAAGGTTGAAATATACAACATGTAGATGCGGTGGGAAGTGCTCGGGCATAGGATTACTGATGCTTCCTCTTATACGGCGAAAATGTGCCACCCTCCCCCTGCGGATCTTTGTCTCTGTTCAATGACTCCAAAAGCCGGATTCTATCGTCCATTCTGGATATGGAATCCTGCAAGGAAGTTGTGTAGGTGACCAACTCTTGGTATTTTCTTACAGAGACAAACTGGGGATTCGGCACACCAGGAGGGGGGGCATTAATCTCTTGCCAACTGTCCAGCATCGTCTTCGAAGGCTGCTGGGGGAGCCTGCTTTGGTGCCCATTTGAGTCCAGATCTGGCTGCGGCCAAGGGTGAGGAGCAAGAAATGGTGGTGGCATGTTCTGTATGGGAATTGGACCTGGCCGAGGCTGTCCATTTTGATACAAGACAGACGGAAATCGGTTATAGTTTTCTGTTGAAGGAATGCAATATTGCGCAGGAACAGGAGGAAACGGTTGGAAGCTCTGTATGAATGGGCCGAAAGGTTGCACTGTTGGAGGTGGCTCCCTGACCTTCTTGCCACGAATATCCTTGGGGTAGTCGTCATGCTTGTGTAAATTCCCATCTGGACGGAATTCTCGGTCGGACGGTAAATTCCACAGGCCCGCTTGTTCTGTCTCCAACGTCTGAAGTCCCCCTTCGAGGTGGTAATGGTGGTGATGGTAATGGTGGTGATGTTGAGGTGCTGGTAGTGATTGAGACATGTCCTTTTTCTCGAATGTCTGACAAGGATGGCAGACATCCTCGGCCTTAGCCCCAGTAGTAGTGGTCGTTGTAGTAGTGGTTGTGGTGGTATTGTACAGGTGCCTAGAGTCAGTCAGGTGCCTAGAGTCAGTCTGGTGCCTAGAGTCAGTCAGGTGCTTTGTGTCAGTGCATTTCTGGTGCTGAAAGGCTCTCCAACGATTGATATCGTAGCTCGAGTGGTTGATGTTAGGAAGACTGCCTGGAGACTCGCTGACACTTGCACCTCCAAATTTCTGGAGAGACAGACGCTGCGTGCCGTCTGAAGAAGCCAAAGTTTCATTAGTGGAATCGCTGATGACAGGCTCGCGACTCAAGTCGGCTAGAGAGCTGGAACTGCCTGAGGTTTTGGGAGTGGGTTCACTCTTCGATTCTTCACCTCCAGTGGCAGGTCCTACAAGTGGTTCTAGAACCTTGCCGGCGCAGGCATTTCCCGAGTTCACGTGCCGGGTCAAAGCGTCCGTTCTGGTAAACTGACGATCGCACTTGTTGCAAGCAAACGGTTTTTCGCCGGTGTGAAGTTTTTCGTGACGCTTCAAGTCGTGAATACGGCGAAAAGAGAGCTCACACACCGCGCAGGTGTGCGGTTTGGAGCTCAGGTGGATCAACTCGTGGCTGATCATGTTGTGTTTCCTGGTGAATCCCTGGTTGCAAGTCTTGCAGAAAAAGCGTTTATCGAGCTTGGACATTTCTTTGGGATCCTCGCCACGCTCGACATCATCGTCCTTGACTTCGTCCTTGACTTCTTCCACAACAGGATTTGTTCCCAAGACAATTCTGTCGGAATAGGACGAATCATTGGATGCGTCGTTGAACAGGTCCTTGTGTGAGGTGTTGCCGTCTGGAAGTGCCGAGATTTTTTCATTATACGGGCTCGTTCCTGGGTGTGTTGCTGGGGGATTGGATCCTAGATTGTGGATGTTTAGTCTTGAAAGTGGGGGCATATCTAAGATATGGATTGAGGTAGTAGCATAGAATGGTGGGTGCAGTACTTTGAACGACGATAAGAGTCGAGCTGTGAGTGTTGAGATGAAGAAAAGTAAAGTGAGTAATTGGAGACCTTGACGCAATGCTTCCAACATTAACTGCAAAGGAGGCAGCCGTTGGAGCACTGCGCACCTGCACGTATGAAATCAGATCGGAGCCAAATCGGTGTTGACATCTGGTCCAATTATTTGGCTGTACAGCAGAAAATCGGCCACTGCGCTCGGAGGGCCAAGTTTTGGCGCCATATTTTCTTCTCTGCGATCACCGCCAGATGTGGGTCTTTTACCGCCTGAGAAAGACAAAAGGATTGACCAATGAAAATTGGAGATGCGCGTTGCAAATGCGGCCCGCCAAGTCCGCACACCACCTTGATTTTCATGAAAGGCGGAAGCCACCAGGCAATGGACAAATAGAGGAAGTTGTTTCTGTGCTCTTTGCAGTCAAAATGTTTAGAAGAATCTGTTGAGCAGATCGGGCTAGTGGTGCTTTTCAGCCGCAAGGCCATATCATCTTCAATTGTTTGCTACGGATAAATTTTCAAATGAAACAAGCTGACATCTCAACTTGTAAGGTCCAGATGAAGATCGAATAGGATTAGCCAATTCCGCACGTGATGAGGAGGCAGGCTCAGTCATGTGACTGCATGCACATTCTCCGCTTTGGCAGACGCATTAGTCATTCGTTCAGAAGTCATTCGTTCCAGTGTGCACACCTCCCTGGCCACACTGGCAATGTTAGATCAGAATTCTGTGGTTGGAGGGCAATTCTCAGCACGTGCGATGGACAAAAGCCAAATTAAAGGGCGCACTCAACTTCGCGGTGATCGCCCTAGTACCTGTTTCCCTAGCAACTATCTTATCTTCGGAGTCGCACAATGGGGATTTTTGGCTGACATGACCGTCTTGCCACCGGAACAACAACGTAAATTCAAAATCTCACCACCGTTTTTCCACCGTATCTGCCCTCCAAAACGCATTTTCCCAATTAGATTCTAGGCGACCAGGTGGTTCTTTTTTGAGGCGCGCACATATAGACCCCTGACCTTCGGAGGTTTCAGATAATAAACCATCAGCATCCTAGACGTCCTCTTTCCAGTTTTTGCCATACACTCAGGCCGTTGATTTCGAATCGTCGTTCCTGCTGCGTTAGCCCCGCTTAACGAAAGTGCAATCTGCTCAATTCCTTGAATTCGTGCACCTTGTTTCCAAAATCCCGTTGACCACCGCCATTAATTAAAAGGCCCCGTGTTCCGCTTCAAAACGTCGGTTTCTATTTCTCTGAACCGAAATTTCATAATAGGATCGTTACCGTCTGCTTGTTGAGATATTTCACAAGAGGCGTTTCCTGACACCCCCTGAAACAACTGCTGGACAGTCCGTTTTATTAGCTGGTGAACTTTCACTTCCCATTGGATAGACTTTTTACAGATTTTGCTGCTCTCATGTCTTTGATATCAAACAGAAAGAGACCAAGAGGTTTCAGTGAAACTTTCGACTCCTCCCGCAAGGCTGCGGCTTCTGAGGGGATCCCCAACTCCTCGAGGGCACAGCTGTCAAAAGCTTTTGATACTATTTCTTCTCTGTCGAGTTCCACGTTCAACGAATCGCCCAATTTGAACCTCAACATTAGTTTGAACAGTTCTGAAACAACCGTTGGCCAAGACGGCCACCATCGTTCTTTCGCCAAGAACGTCTATGCGAGTAGCAAGCAAGATGACGAGGTCCTAGAAGAGGAAGAGGAAGACAACTTGTATGGAGAAGACGATGTTTTTGATGATGTTGTTTTCCTCGAAGAACGCAAGATCAGACCGTCTTTTTCCCGTGGAAGACAACAGAGAAACAATCTGGATCTGGTGTTGCTTTTGGAGCGTGACGTTTGGGAAGCCTACAACATGTTTAATGTCAACAATCCACCCGAACCACTGACATTTGAGATCACCCACGATGTCAATGCTGTGCCCAAGAAAAAAAGAACAAACTCGTTGCCCCAGTTACCCCAGGCCAAATGTATCTACCAGAAGATACCCAACAACTACATTCTACAACACCCGAAGGTTGGAAACATCAAAACTCACATCATTCCTCACAAGTTGAATCTACCCCCTTGTGATGATGAAGACGGGCATTACATCATCAGGATCAACGATGTTTTTGCCAATCGTTTCATCATCCAGAAGCTTTTAGGACAGGGGACATTTGGTAAAGTTGTTGCCTGCTTCGACAAGATCAACCGCGAGACGGTTGCCATCAAAATCATTCGGAATATTCCGAAATACAGAGACGCAGCAAAGATCGAGCTTCGTATTCTAACCACCTTGAAGAAGTTCGACAACGAGAACAGAAACCACTGTATCCATTTGCGAGAATGCTTTGATTTCAGGGGGCACATCTGTATTGTCACTGACTTGCTCAAGATTTCGTTGTATGATTTCTTGGAGAACAACAAGTTCATCCCGTACCCCGGATCGCACATCCAGGCCATCTCCAAACAATTGATACGATCCGTGACTTTTTTCCATGACTTGAACTTGATCCACACAGATCTCAAGCCCGAAAACATATTGTTGCATGAGGACTCGTACCAACGGAAGCAGTTGCGCAGTTCCACCATTGTGTCAAGTTACATGAACTTGAATATCAACAATGACAAACGAAGACCGGACAAAGTGCCTAAATTCCTGAGAATCTTGAACAATCCACTTATCCAGATGATCGACTTTGGATCTGCCATTTTTGACGACGAGTACCACTCTTCGATTGTTTCCACTAGACATTACAGAGCACCTGAGATCGTACTTGGAGTTGGCTGGTCCTTTCCGTGTGATATCTGGTCGGTAGGTTGCATACTCGTGGAGCTAGTGATTGGTGAGCCGGTGTTCAGAACACACGACAACTTGGAACACTTGGCCATGATTGAAAAGATCGTTGGTGAAAAGATAGACAAGGACATGGTGCGTTTCTCCAAGCAGAAGGAGAACGAGTGTGGGTTGAAGTACTTCACCAACGAGTACCTGCGTCCGTACTCCGATGGCAGCGGTGACGAGGACGATGACGACGTGATAATAGATGACGAGTCCACGGAAGATAATTCGTTGACATTGATGTTCCCCACGCCGGCTACTCCCGAGAAGTTTATCCGCAGTGTGGAGCAGCTTTCGCGGATCGATCTCTTCATCAGCGAGCGGATTGGGTTGAACATTAACGTTGACTACTCGTTGAGCGAAAACTACCAAAACAACTCCCACTTGATCAACTTTGGCAACTTTACGTTTTGGTGGTTTTTCATTGACTTGCTCCGCAAGTTGTTTGTCATCAGTCCTAATGAGCGGATGACTGCGCTAGAGGCGTTGGAGCATCCGTGGTTCAATTTGGGCATAGAAGACGAAGGCACTCTCTAGAAGGATTTTTACGGCATAATGAATAAGGCATTTCAGTGGACGTTCGGTTCGATACGAAGCACGAAATGTAATCTGGCAGGCTCGATACGAAGCAGGAGATGTAATATTGCAAAATTCAATGCGAAGCAAAAAGCAATATCGGAGGCTCGATGCAGCGCGAAATATGGTTTCCTCATTAGTCCTCTGTACTGCACACAGATAGGGCCATCCAATAGAAATTGCGTTTGCGAAAAACCTCAACTCAACTGGTCTGCAGTCGACCGGTGTGCAGCTGGACGTTCTGCAGTCTAACAGGAAAACGGACTCCTAATGACATTTTAGCGGCACACCGATATGCAACCTGCAACCATCGGCAATCTCGAGAATAGGCCCGAGAAAGCCCCAAAGGCTGACACCACAAGCCTACGCGGGACATTGTTAAGCCCGCCTTGAAGAAAAGGGGCCAGGGAATGCTCGGACGATCCAAGATTTACCCACATCTACTGCCAATTATGGCATGTGACGCCGCAGCCTCGGAGCCGCATTCATTGCAGTTGGTTTTGTAGTGCAAAGTCGCAGTTGTCTTGCAGAGATGTGGCAATGGATACAGGCAAGAGCCTTTGGTGCAGGAGCCCAAAAGAGCACCCTCGCTCGAACCAGCGGCAGCAACCGTGAATATGACACTCTGGAAACCCTCCAGCGCCTCCACTCGAAAACCGGCAAAGGCAAAACGTCCGTGCCGATTTCCTGACGATTCCCCTTAAATCTGTGACAGAATCAGAAGCTGCATGCACCTCAGCCGCAATGCGACAATTAAGCTCAAAGCGACAAAATGGGCCTAGGCCTGCGATTTGCAGAGTCCCTTTCGAGAATTTGACACTCTTTTAAGTTCGCATTTCGCCCCGATTTGGATCTTCTTTTTTCTTTTCATCGCTCGATCATACCAACTACCGTCTTTCCTTGAACCCCACTTTCCTTAATATGAGAGCCGCTGTTGTGATTTCCGCTCTCTTGGCCTCCGCTGCCGCCGCTCCTTCCGGCCGTGTCCACCAACACCACCAACATCAAGAAAAAAGAGACGTCGTCACCGTCACCGTCACCCAAGGCGCTGCCGCTGCTACTCCGGCTCCTGCCACCCAGGCTGCCTCCACCGCTGCCATCCAAGCACCTGCCTCTCCTGCTGCTGCCTCCTCGGGCTCTTCCTCGGGCTCTTCCGGAATTCAGGGAGATCTTTCCGCCTACGCCAACCCTAGTGTCGCCTTCGAGGACGGTGTGCACGACTGTGGCACCTTGCCAGCTGGCCAGGGTGTCGTTTCTGTCGACTGGATCTCGGGCTTGAACGGTGGCTACACCTCCATCATGAATTTGCAGGGTGCCACTTCTGAAACTTGCCAGGACGGATTCTACTGCTCGTACGCTTGCCAGGCCGGTATGTCCAAGACCCAGTGGCCCAGCAACCAGCCTGCCAACGGCATGTCTGTCGGTGGATTGTACTGTAAGGCTGGCAAGCTCTACCGTTCCAACACGGACTCGGCCTACTTGTGCGAGTGGGGAGTTCAAACTGCGTCGTTTGTGTCTGAGGTGACTCAGGACATCGCCATCTGTAGAACTGACTACCCTGGTTCGGAGAACATGAACGTGCCCACCTTGTTGTCTGCAGGAGGATCTGCTCCAGTTTCGGTCGTTGTGTCCGACACCTACTTCAAGTGGCAGGGCGGCCGCACCTCCTCGCAGTACTACGTTAACAACGCCGGTGTTTCGGTGGAGGACGGGTGTTTGTGGGGAACTGCTTCCGGCACTGTCGGCAACTGGGCTCCTGTAGTCTTGGGTGCAGGCCAGACTGCTGGAAACACCTACCTTTCGTTGATCCCCAACCCTAACAACCTCCAGGCTCCAAACTACAACATCAAGATTATCGGGGCTTCTGGCTCCAACACCGTGGGTGCTTGTTCTTACGTCGGAGGCTCCTACGTTGGAGGTGCCGGTTCCGATGGCTGTACTGTGACCGTGACTAGCGGAGAGGCACAGTTTGTCTTCTACTAGATTATTGTTTCGCTGTTTTGGCTTGTATGATTTCTTTCGTGATACCCGGAGCTCGCTCCGATCGTCTTTCTTTCTGTATTACTCTGTTTGTTCTGTTTGATGTTCGCATCCTGTTTATTTCGGTAATGTATGTTTCTTGTTAGTTGTTTGTTGTCTATACCCTGCGCATTTTTTCCAGCATTATCCAAATGCAACCGTCTCGCAATAACTGAGAATCAACTCCCCGTTCGTCTTGAACATTGCATGTATCTCTCCTAGCCGCTCGTCTGGAGTGGGCTGGAATGAACTCAGAACATAGATGTTTATCGTTCTTAGCTGGAGCCGTCTCATCAAGAACTTCAGCACAGTGGCTATGGTCTGTGTTGCTGCTATTTTGTAAGAACTGGGATTGATCGCGGGAGCTGACCCAATGGGTTGGAACCGGATGGAGATCTTTTCCTGGTTCTCGAGTTTTTCAACGGCAACAGTGTGTTTTTGGAGTACGACCGATGTAGACAACGGCACCTTCTCCTGTGTGGGCTCGTCTCCGAGCGAGTCTGTAGAGGACAGGTCTGGGTCTGATTGTAGAAGAGTGCTCATATGGATTTTGAGAGTGCGAATTGCAGGAGGACTAATATAAGAACCAGAGAGGAGTAAGACGAATAGATGGCTAAGAAGAAAGACAAATAAGATGACAAAAATGTAGAGCAAGAATGGGATGAACAATATAGAACAAGATGACAAGATGAACAAGATGAACAAGATGAACAAGATGAACAAGATGACAAGATGACCAACACCAACACCTCGCAGTCAATTGGAAGGCAATTACAACAGAGCACTGATCTATTTTCCTTGCCCTTAATAGTTGTCTCTTCAAGACCTCATCCAATGGCAATAGCTGGAAGAAGCACTCACCTTGCTTGTCAAATCGTGAGTGTTCTATTTTCAGACCCTCGTTGCCTGTCTCTATATCATATCAATACGCGCAAAAAACTAATTATCACCTGCTTCTTTATGTCTGACACTGAAACCGGTAACTCTCTGGACTCTGACTCCACGCTTGAAACAGTCAAGTTGGAGCATGTTCTTGCAGAACTCAAGCATGCCACAGAAGATGCCATCGAACTGGGCGACTTCTTGTCGTATTCGACTGTCCTTGACATGTATCTCACGGACCCCCTGCGCTACACCAACGAGGAAAAAGAACAATTGCTCTCTCACTTGTTGGAGATCTTGCTGCAGAACCACGCTTTGGTCTACGAAATCGGCTGGGACCTTCCTTCCCTTTTGATTCCTTTTGTCGACTCGGACTTCAATTTCAAGGGTCCTATCCGCCAGGCTCCTTGCGTGTACAAAGTGCTCAAGATCTTCGAGGTGTTGGCCCATAATGGAAATCCGAAAGAGTTGTTCTTGAAGTGCACGGAGTTGCTTGGCTCGACTAAAGCCTCGGACTCTCCTCGTGCCGAGGACTACTACAGACAAAAGTTCTACGACATCAAGCTTTATTGCATTTTCGAGTTGATCGACAGCTGCTTGCGCAGAATCCACACCTTGTACCCTTCTCGCTTCTTGGGAATGACCGTGACCAGCTTCATCAATGCCATCTACGTGAACCCGGTAGGAGACACTGACAGTGCAGATTTCCTCTGGAAACGCTTGTACAGCTTTGCTCGTAACTACACGCGACCACCGCTTCCCGAAAACCCGGCTGTTTCACCGGAGGAATTGGCTACAATTTCTGAGGACGAGGACTTCCTCCAGCGTAAGTTGCTCACTGCTTTTGTCACGGAGGCTGTCAACAGGGTTACTCACACATATTCGGTCGGCTACTCCATTGATTTCTTCAACTATCTCAAACAGAGTCCTGTGGGCGCCAAATACTCTGACTTCCTTTTGGAGATGCCCGTTCTCGACCGTTTGTTTGAGTTAACTCTTTCTTTCGACCTTGACTTGCGGTCAAATTTCACGGAGTTTGCCTCGTCGAGTCGTGCTCTTGTTCTGGGCTTTGAGGGAGAAGATGTCACTGCTTTGTTTGAGACTCTCGTTGTGGACTACCAAAAGGTTTTCGCCCAGTCTTTGGTTAGTAGTGAGGCCAATGCAGTTTCCAACTCCATGGCAGGTTCTTTGATTCTCTTCACCCACTCCGTTGGGCCGGCAAGAAGATTCGATAAGACGACAGTTACCATTTTTGATGCTTTGGCCATGACCCTCCGAATTGTGGTTCCAGGGATGATTCACACCTCCTTTACTTCCAAGGGACTCCAGGACTTTGCCCTTTTCTGGTCGTGGTATGCAGTTCACACCTCTCAAAGGAAGGAAATCGAGTTGAGCATCTCGGCCATCCCCAGGGCCATTCTCCAGACGTACTTCCAGGCATTGCTTTTCATGATTATCTCGAACAACGGTGCTCCGTACTTCAGGTTCGTAACTCTTACTCTCTTGACCAGATTGCTCTCGTTGGCTCCAGAGGAAATCGCCTACAATTTCCTTGTGGATTCGTTGCGTGATTGTCCATATGAGAACGTCAAGGCTGCTTTGGTCGGTGTGTTGAAAGAGTTGGTCACAAAGGACAAGAGCATTGAGGAAAAAGCAAGTCTTGGAGAACTGGATCTAAAGAAGGAAGAAGAGTCTGTTGGTGAAAGTTCTCAAAAGAAGGTGGGCCTCGATGACTTGGCAGAAGAATTGGAAAAGGTGGATATCAAGTCTGATGCAGCCCCTCCACCCTTGCCTAAACGAGATGTCAAGGCAAGCACAAAGTTCATCACTTTGACGGATACCAGAGTGGCGGACATCTTCGACCTTTGCGATGAAAACATCAACTCCACATTTGTGGAAGCAAACTCGCTCTTGCAATTGAACCCAGGAACGTTTCCCACGTTGGTGGCATTCCTCAATATGTTGGTGGTGCTTAAGAAGGATCCAGCCCTACAGCTGAAAACGGCAGAGTTGAATAACGTTACGGACTCGGTGCTGAGGAGAATTTCCCGCATTGAAACGCAATGGAAGGACGACCCCTCTCGGGCCTCTACTCTTAATACTGTGGGACTTTTGAATGTCACAATTGACCGTCTCAAGATCTAATATACACCATGTCATCTCTTTTTGGCACCACCCTTTTTCGATGTGGTGGCGGTCTTATCCTCCACCAAAGGACCCCAGTACACAAAGAACCCTTCCTTGGTGGTTGTAATCTCTTCTTCCCACTGGAGCTCTGCATCGTCAATGAAAGGGTCCTCGTAGTCGTATTTGCCCACCTTTCTGTTCATCTTCGCCTCGTGCTGCTTCACAAGTTGTTCCTCCGAGAGTGTCTCCTTTGTTTTCTTTTGTGGAGCATTTCCGTTGACATCCACCACTTGCAAATCATCGTCCTCGTCGTCCTCGGCTCCGTCTTCCTCGTCGTCTAGCATCTCGTCCATTAGGTCAATTGCTGATTTTGCATTCGGATGCATCACATTCCATCCGTACCTGTCCTCTGCTAGTTTTAGCACGTTAATAACAACTTCGGCCTGCCCCGGCTTTGGGTTCGTGGGGTCAAGCAATGGGATATTTAGTGCAACGATGGGTGGGGGAGGTTTCTCTTTTTCCTTCTCCTTCTCCTTCTCTTTCTCCTTCTCTTTCTCCTTCTCCTTCTCCTTCTCTTTTTCCTTATCCTTCTCTTTTTCCTTATCCTTCTCCTTTTCTTCTTTGGGTTGTGGTGACTTCGACGGTTCCAGTTTTTTCGGTTCCTCTTTGTGAACGGCAAGTTCCATGAATGTTGGTTGTCCGAGTTGAACCGGTGGTTGGGTGAACTTTGGCTTATCTGTAGTCATGGTCGGGTGGATAGCGGGCTTTTCTTGGGCTAAAACAACTTCAGGGGTCTTCTTCTTGCCCTTTGTGGCTGCCTTCTTTACGGCTTCCACCGCCTTGGCTTCTGGCTTGGTCACCTTCGCACGTTTGTTAGGAGCATCTGTTTTAGCAGGAGCTCTCTTCTTTTTCTCAACTGGAGCAGGCTGTGAGTCCTCTGCGTTTATAATTGAGGTTATGGACGTTTTGCTGGGTGTTAAACGTGGTCCCAGCCAACCTTGTGGAACGAGAACCTCGTGTTTAGGTCCCGAGGTGCCATCGGCATTTAAACGGAAACTGGTCTGAAAATTCTTGATCTGATCTGGAACAGGATTGGCCGGGAATTCTGCCAGAAGTGGCATGTATCCTCTCTGGAATGCTGGTGCCAATAGTGCTGGCAGCAAAGCTGAAGGCGACAGTAGAACTGGTCGTTTCAATTCTTCCGCAAAATCTGGAGTCGTACTCCCGTCATCATCGATAGCGATTGGTTGCGAAGGCGAATTCACTATCCCCACTCGTGTCTGGAACTGTGAGACGATGTTCAGAATGGGTCTGGGGTAAGCTTGCCAAGCTGAGGCGTCTATTGGAGGAGGACCACTAGTTGATTTTTCTTCGGAGCTTCCTAGAAGCAGCGAAATCGGCACGTTGCCTTGTGACATGCTGGTAGATAAATGTGAGTTGATGTTAGATTGTTCGCGAGAAATATGTACTGTGAGTTGCACAAAAAATATTGAAGTTGAAAACACATTTCTATTCTATGCACGGTCGAGCTGGATGGTGTTCGAGTGGAAGCCAAGCTTGCTCAAGGTCAAAAATGTGTCACTTCCGTAACCTTCCAACGAGTTCATCACAAGATCTCCATTCCAGTAGTCTGCATAGATCTTGCACATGGGCAACCCAAGTCCTAGCTTGTATTTATAAGGTCTCGTGATCAACTGTTCCAATGTCGATTGCTTGGTTGTGGTGGACATTTGGTTGATGTCACCGACGGACGTCTGCCGCAATGCGACTTGAGTATCGACAATCGAGGAACCAGCCGGGGTCACCTGTAGATTCGAGTACATTTGCAAGCCAGGGATGCGGTGGAAATTGGCCAAACTCTCTCTTGCCAATTCTGGGTTCTTTCCAAACGACCAGATAGACTCAAGCTTGTTGTGGCTGATCCCCCCACCCTGGTCAGAAATGCGGAACATCACAGTTTTTGTTGAATCGATAATGGTGATTTTGATTGGAGGGAGCTTATGGTCCGTAGAAGCTCCATGTGTGGTGATGGTGGCTTCAAACGAGTTACGCAAGATCTCTCCGAAGAGGTAGTGCAAATGAGGAACCATGAATTGAAAGCTCGTGCCCAAATCTCCCTCGATCACCAAATCGGGCATGTTGGCTCTGTTGGGAAAGTACTCAACCATGGAGTCTCTGACGAGATCTGCCACAATCTGGAAATGCTTCTCTGCATTGCATGGGTGGAAAATCTCACCTAGGTAATCTGGTGGCTTGCTCTGGTAAGGGTGTTTTTTGTAGATTTCCGTAAGAGACAAGTGCTCCTCCACAATGACTCTTCTACTGATACGAGATCGAAGCATGGAACTCATGAACAAGTCCAATTCTTGTTGCGGAAGATTGTTCAAAATCGACAGCTCAAGGGCACCCATCATTAAGTGGGACAAGTTGAAAACATGCTGGTCTAGCATTGCACTGATCACCTTGCAAAACTCGTCGTTTTCGGCCAAAGAGGTGATGGTAGGGATCTTTCTAAAAGCATTGAACAGGTGGTAGTAACTCTCGTAAATCTGGCCCAAATGGAAGTTGTTCACCACTCCAAAGGGCAAAGTCTGCAAATCTCTGATTCTCATGGCCAATCTTATGGGAAGCTCGAGCCTGACAAAATTAGCAGAGGCCAATATCTTCTGCTTGGAGAGAACTTTACCATAACCAGCCAATTGACGAAGAGAGACAGGGTGCGGTTTCTTTTTCGAATGTTGGATCAAGACATCATTTTGGTAGAAATGCTGAGGTGTGAGGATATTGGAATACGAAGGGAACGGACCCAAATCGTGCAAATGCTTAGCGATCTTCTGCTTGCTCACAAGAGAGAGGAAGTCGTCATCGATATAAGAATGCGAGGTTATGGGCGAAATATGGCGCAGATTGAGGAACCTTCTTGCCTGTCCGGCTCCCTTAAAAGCCGTCCTGAGGGTATTTGTGGATTTGGAGGACATGAAAAGAGTTGTAGATATGAATCACTCGATACTGCATGGGAAGTCAATAACTGAATCGAGGAAGACGTCGTGATTATTTCGGCCAAAATTTTGTCGATGGATAATCTGAAGTGTTTGTGCATGGGAAGGCAGCATTGGTTAATTGGGGTGGTTGGTGTCACATGTCTCCAGAGATTCTGAGGTTTAAACTATTTTGTCAGAATGTTGCGAAACTATCGTAAAGTTCCAAGCTGTATCCCAATTACGAGTTGAAATCAATTTTTCGCTGAAACTTTTTCAGCAACTTTCCTTTTATCATGTTCAACACGCTTCGTCTCACATTGTCAACCCCTAAATATTAAATGCACCAACCGCACGTGGAGGAATTTTCTTAAACCTTTCTGTGCCGAACGAGAGTTCCTAGAATGAAGATTGGAGATCATATGCTCCACAATTACCTGCACACAGGACAATCAATAAGCCAGCCACCCTGGATCACATCTCAGGTAGACCAGCCGTGGCAAAAAGTCCAGCTGGCTTCGTAATTCATTTCTTCTCTATCACCTCACAAGAAAATGAATGTTTCTCGAAATGCTTACTTCACCTCGGAGTACCTAGACCAAAAGAAGCAGAGATCTCCGAGATCAAATCTGCGCCTAGTCTCGGGAAGAGACAGCATACTCAGGACCCCGATTCCAGCAGCAAGTATTGCCCCGGAAACTCCAGAAACGGAAAAATTCGACAATCCAGATGCGTTGGAAGAAGTCAGAACTCCAGCCGAGCTTAATTACTTGACCCAAGGCCACTCACAAAGAAGAAGAAAGCAGCCATACGTGGAATATTACCCAAGAAGACAGCTGGCGATTGTTCCAGAGCACGAGGAAGTGGACGATGTCACCTTTTATTCTGAGGACTTCGACTCGTATTATGAGCGCAAGCCCAAGAAAAGGGTTCAATTTGATGGCTACTACATCGACCAGAAAAAACGGTATGACGCAGCCGAGGAAATCAAACCCACCTTATACACACACAAAACCTTCAAAGAAGTGTTCAGCAAAGACGAGGACGAAAGATTAAACCCCGTTGACGTTGTTTTTGACGATCCAGAGAAAGTCCGCGAACAAGAACAGAAGCAGACGTTTACAAGAGCAGTCCGGAAAGTCCAGAAGAAAATGGGAAGAGACGACTACAACTCATATGACTACTACGTGCAAAAAAAGCTTGAGGACGAAAGAAGAGAACAGATGAGATTAATGGAGGAAGCAGAGAACAGCCGTCTATTGGCGATAGAAGCGGCTCGATTAGAAAAACAAAATGCCAAACTAGAAAGAAAGCGATTGAAACAAGCCAAGAAACTAGCCAGGA
This sequence comes from Danielia reshetovae, assembly GCA_030558395.1. Classification (NCBI taxonomy): domain Eukaryota; kingdom Fungi; phylum Ascomycota; class Pichiomycetes; order Serinales; family Metschnikowiaceae; genus Danielia; species Danielia reshetovae. Next base: position 803,418 of record JAJMSL010000001.1, on the reverse strand, counting down.
AACAGGAAAAGCATGACCAAGAAGACGGGCTTTTTGTGGACCACAACTCTGACGACTCCGAGGACAATTACGTTAACACAGATGGTGAAATAGTTGCCGCACCACCAACGAACATAAAGAAGGCGTTAAGGATGAAGTGGAAAAACGCAAAGAAAACACTTGGATCCAACTACTTTGACAACTACGAAAAGGAAGTTACTGCAAGACAACAGCTTAAACTGGCGATCCAGGATTCACCACAGGAACACGCAGAAGCTCCCACCATAGAAGAGTTTGAGAAAATGGTTCCTGCCACCACCACACCCAAAACAACCTACGCTGGAGTTGGGCCCAATGAGAATTTCCACCCGGCCTGGAATTACTTGTTGTCGTGGCTAGTGTATGCGCAGAACCAACAGAACCAGCAGAGCGCTGCCACGCTGCAACCAGCCGATTCTGTTTTTGAGGACATTCCCGAAGACAAGATTGTGGAGATCCAGGACGACGAGTCAAGAAAAAAAACAGGTACATCCCTAATAAGTTCGGCACTCCGAGGCACCCCAACGAAGAGAAAGAAGGCAAGGTCCAAACCACCAAAGCTGAAAAATGGCGCTTTAGCTGGATTGAAGAATTACAAGGGTGTGTTTTCAAATTGGAACCAACCTGCCTCTGCATACTTTGCTGGCCAGAGAATCGCACCCGGAACCAAGGCTGTGACAGTACCTGAAGTGCAAGATCATCCTGACGCAGAGTACGAGTATCCCGAGTTTTATGAGATGGAAGTGACAGATGACGAGGGATTAAGTGAAGAGCTCTTCTACAACCCGGAAACAGAGCAGTTGGAGCCTCTTGAAAATGCTTCTCGAGTTCCTCCAACGTCAGCTTCAGCCATGCTTGTCCAGAACCCCAGATCAGCGTACATCAAAAGCTACGCTGCTGGATCACTGCAAATAATTTCCAACATCAACAAGTTGATCAAGAGCATTAAAATTATGAGAATTGTGTTTGCTCCCATAGATGCTATTGCTGCCGGTGTACCCTCGATGCAGAACGTGGTGATTCTAATCGAGTTGGTCATTTTCATCTGGATCCTCTATGAGCTTTCGCTACTTATTGATGCTCTCTGCATGACAGTGAAGGCTGTGTGTGCTCCAATGATCGCCATAGGAAGATTCATGAACCGCATCGTTTAAAGAAGATTCACAAAATAAGAAAAATTATTGATCTCATGTCTGCCTATATCACTGCGAAGTTTTTCATATCTCTTAATTACAAGCACACTAAGCGAACCATGAACATCGTACGCCAAGCACCTCTCAGGTCTCGATTGGTGCTCTCTAGTGCTAGATACTATGCTACCAGTAAGCCTGGACCAGAAATTGAGAAGACTGAAATTAATTCACCAACGGTCGAGAAGAAACTCTCTCCGGAACAAGCCAAAGCTGCAGCAGCGCAGTTGGCCATTCAATCGCTCAAAGATATGGGTTCGATGCTTTCGTCGTCCAGCGACGAGGCCGTTCAACCCATCGATACAAGACCCATTTTCAAGGACCCATCCAAGTTCGGATCTTTGAGTTTGCTCCACCAGGGCCAGGTGCTCAAAGAGCTTCAGGAGAAGTTCGACAAGAAATGGGTGAAGTTGACTGACGAGGACAAGAAACTCGGGTACTACATCGCATATGGAGACTGGGGAGCACGCAGTGACTTCACAAACTGGAGCACATGCGAGGCCCCATTGGACTTGCCTTTTGTAGTTCCGTCCACAGCAAAAACCAGCCAAAGTCCTAAAGACGTTGTCAAAAAGCTTGAGGCTGTTATTTTGGCCGAAACCTCCGTCAGAAAAAGCCAGTTTGACACCTCGAAAATGGACCCAGTCACCAAAGTCTTTATCTTCCTCACCATTCTTGTGGCCATGGCTGCCATCGCAAGAGACAAGAACACAGGAGAGGCCGGCAAACCACTTGAAATCATCGTGGAGGACCATTACGCCCGGAAGAGAGAACAGATGCAGAAGGAAAAGGAAAGATTGGAAGAGGTCCGCAAGCAGGTTGAAGAAGCCAACCGGAGAAAATGGTATTATCTTTGGTTGAGATAACTACTCAATTGTACATAGCAATCGTCACATTATATACAGCTACTCGTCGTCTTCCTCATCTTCGTCGTCTTCGTTCCAACTGTGCTCCACGGTTTCTCTCACTCTTTTGATATACTGAGACCGGTGGTCCTTGTACAAATTGGCCGCCTCGACATTGGCCGGAGACGAGATGTTTGGATCGTTCAACAACGACTGCACCGACGTCAAGATGCTCAGCACATCGTACGTGGGCGACCATCTATTTTGCAAGATATCTAGACAAAGTTCTCCACTGGCATAGACATTGGGGTGAAACATTTCGCTGACGAACTTCAACGTGGGTGGTTTGTTGGGGTATTGCTCGTCAAATTGCAACGCCAACCGGAACGTCCCATCTTCAAATGGAGTATCTGCTGGTCCTATAATTACCGCATTCCACGACATGACATTATCTGGTAGCGGAGAGGCCGAAACACCACTGGGGGCGTCCAGCTGCATTCTCTTGAAATCACGCATAAGTCTTCTTTTAGCGGGCGTGGACATTGTGAAGCAAGAAGTTGTGGTTTGATGACATATCGCTCCAGCGAGCATAAGTACGCCCTCCGATGTGTGCAGTACACGTGATTCTTGCGGTACTTTCAAGAGCTGGGGTTGTATGGGCGAATAGCAGACCTGGAAGTGAAAACAATTGGGTCTGCTGAGCCGTCTACTTGTTTGCGGTCGTCGTTGTCCAGAAGAAAAGGCCCAGTGGCCCAGTTACCACCTGCATATACAGGTCCTTATCGGTAATCTTTGTCTCGCGTTACTATAAAGAACATGCGAAACAGTAACAAAACATAAACGACTGCCCTAATCAATAGGTTTAGTCTCTGTTGTAAACACCGTTAACCAACTCATTTACATCTGCCAAGAAGTTCTCGGACTCCTTCTCGACCTTGGCAAGCAACTTGTCGAACTTGCTGCCCAAGATGGAAAAGTCAGTCTCAGCAGCCTTCTGCTGAACAGACTCACCCCAGAAGTCGGTCAAGTTTCCAGCACCATTGAAGGCCAACACGTTTGGAGTTCCATCGTCTGGAATGTCAGACAACTTGTTCTTGGAAGCGAAGCTCACCAAGTTCTTCTTCAACTGCGTGGTCGAAACACCCTTGTCAGAGACAAAGAACTCAGAAGCGGCACCAGGCTGCAAGGAAACGTAGTAAGCCAACAAACCGGCAATGTGTGGAGAGGCCATGGAGGTACCACTCAAAGTGGCAGTGGCGGTCTCGGAACCAATGTAGGTACTGACAATGTTAAGACCTGGAGCCCAAATATCGACGGTGCTGCCGAAGTTGGAGAAGTAGGCTCTGGCGTCAGAGATGGTAGAGGCACCAACGGTGATGGCCAACTCGGCCGAAGCTGGAGAAGTGTTGGCAGCGTCCTGGTTCTCGTTACCGGCAGCAACGGCGAAGTGGATACCGGCCTTAACCGCAGCATTGACAGCCAAGTCCAAAGCTGGAGACTTGCCTCCGCCCAAAGACATGTTGGCAGTAGAGCCCTTGAATCCCTTCTTGGCATTCTTAACAGCCTGCTGGTGGGACTTGGCAGCAACCTCCACACCCTTGACCACGTCAGACATGGAACCGGAACCGTTGGATCTCAACACCTTGATGGCCACCACCTCAGCCTTCTTGGCCACACCGTAGTCCTTGGAAGCAATGGTGCCTGCACAATGAGTGCCGTGACCGTTTCCGTCGGTGTCAGGGTCCCCAGATGGGATAGTGGCACCCCACTTGGCTCTACCTTCGAACTGAACATGGTCTACAAACACACCGGTGTCAATGACGTAAGAGGTAACTCCCTTTCCACCCTCGGAATCGTGAAGGTACTGGTTGAAAGAGCCCAAAGAGAGAGGAGCACGGTGGGAGAGTCTGGCCAAACCCCATGGAGCACCCTTCTGCACCTCGAACTCGTTGGCGTAGACCATGGAGTCCTTCTCGACGAAAGCCACCGACGGGTCACGGCGGATCCAGTCAATGGTGCTCTCCAAAAAGTAGCCCGAGTAACCGGACATGAGATTGGCAATGTCGAAAACATCGGTGATTCCACCCTGGGTCTCCATGCCTTGAACGGAGGCGAAAAAGGCGTCACTTGCGTCGGCCTCTCCTACCTGTTCTGCGTGTTTCATGGCCACCCATTCCTGGTGGAAGCTGGCGGCCGAAGCGTCGACGCCATTCTTGAAAACAATAATGTACTTGTGCGGAATGATTTCACGGACGTTTTCCGTGGTCATCAAGGGAGCCTGAGGCTTAGCACCAAAAGTGGACTCATGGGAGGACAAAGTTTCCTTAACTGCTGAAACAGCGTTCTGAGCCTGTTCCTTGACACCTTCCTTCAAGGTAGTAAGGCCGGAGACTTTGAAAACTTCGATAACATCACCAACGTTGGGAATGACCAAGGCATTCACTCCAAGAGTGGCCAAGATGGAAAGAGCAACAGACTGTGAAAACAACATTCTTGTCTAGAAAACTGTTCAATGGGAAGTATGTGGGGGTATTCTAGACTCGAGTGTTTCTGGTAAGCAAATAAATTGGATATCAGATAAAGAAAAAGAAGTGTGGCGGTGGCGATAAGGGCGCCTATATATGGGGTGCGGGTTGCCTGCAGTACCATTTGCTGGCTGGAAGCCCCTCGAGTAGGGTTGTCGGCTGAAAACCGAAAACTTGTGCTCCACATATGGCGTTCAGAACCGTTCTAATTTCGTTGTTATTGTGTCGTTGATGTCCCAGATCCGATATTGAGGAGTGCTATGACGAGGTCTAGTGATTGCTTTTCCACAGTTGTTGTGCACACTGGTCCGATAAGACGGGCCTGTATGTTGCCGAGTTGTCTGCCACCCAACAGATTATTCTGTGAGAAATTCGTCATAATGCCTAATCGTGTGAAATTGTCTTCTGAGAATTCCAGAAACACGTTAGCGGGTTCAAGGACGGTTTAAACAACCTATTTCAAAAATCGGTTTTAAAGACCGTTTTGGGACAACCACGTTCTGGTTGCCTCCTCTCCGTTTTGCGTGCCCACAGCTTTGTAGATCATCTCAAGTGAGTACCTTCCTTCTGACAATAGCTGCTCAACTAATTCCTTGCGTTTGTGCACGCTTTCGTTTAAGCAAAACCACACCGCAGTGGGTGGCTTGGCTATGCGTTTGGAATTGATAGGCAACTGTGGCTGAGCTATTCTGACAAGCAAGTCGTTCTGAATGTGTCCAAGCAACTCCTTGATTGATCCTTTTATCGCGTTTCCTGTAGCACATTCAACATTCGTGCACCATGCATTGCCACATCCTTTGGTTAATTGAATCATATACTTGCGTTCAATCCTGTTCTGGAGCTTTATGTTGGTGGGGTCCAAGACAGAAGCATAGAGAGGCCCGTAGCACATTTCACAGAGTCCAAGCTCGTTGGATGAAACAGCACCGTTGACGAAAACACTGACACAGTTTTCATTGGTGCATCTGGTCACAGCTTCTGCATTGAACTCGATCTTGTCCATGTAGTGGATCCGCATATGGCTTGCTAGGTCCTTGCTCTTCAAAACTTTCCCACACTGGAAACATTCCGTGGTTTTGTTTCCGCAGGCGTTCTCATGATGCGTCAAGTTGGCAAACTTGTCCTGGTACGTAGCTTCTTCCTGCGGAACGATCAAATGACAGAAAATGCACTCGTGGAGTTTGGACGGACACTCTGTCGACTTGTGCTGCTCCACAAGCTCCAAAAATGTGGCGTACTGGACTCCATTGTCACACTGCTCACATTTGTAGGGTGGAGTATGAAAGAGTCTGTCATGCTTGAATTTGAACAAGGAAGAATCTCCATGCACAATAGGGTCACACGAGTCACAGCACCAGTGAGTTGACGGGATCTTCCTGGTGAAAACTGCTCCACACGAGCATCGCACATTGTTCCTCAAACAGAATGCTTCATGGAGAGGCAACTTGGTCTTCTCAATGCACTTGAGGCAGTTTGAACATTGCACTGTTCCTGAAGGCATTGTGTCAGTGGTTTCGAGAAAAGCACCCTCCTGTATTTCTAGAGTCACAGTAGCAGGATGGTCCCAGGCAAATGGGACAACGTAGAGCCAGCAATTGCTGTCCTCAGAGCTCTTTTGCATATAATTGGATATCGTGTCTGAACGAAGGTCAATGTAAATGCTTTTAGAAGTGGTCTGGCTGTCCTGAGACATGGTGGCCCACGTGAAGTTCTCAAGAGTTACGAACTTGTCTAGACCTGCGAGAAGATCCACATTGTATCTGTCTTCACTGGAAAGCAGAATCGTGAACAGGGGGCTCTTTCGCAAGTCGATCTTGAAGATTTTAGGAACCGATTTGTTGAATGGTTCCAAGAGAACTTTCTGCGTCGAAAGAATGGGTATGTTCTCCAAGTTCGCCATGTTCTGACTGTGGTCGAGCTGCTGGGCTGCCATGATGTCATTCAATGGAACAACATCCAAATCGATGTCCGTATCGACCACAATCACAGTGTCTTCGTTTGCATCTTCAACATGCAATTCCACCACTTTTCCGGCCATAGCATCTTGGATCCCAAAGGATTCATTTCGCGTGAGGGTGGTGTAGTCACGACTAAGCAGAGATTCAAGGTAGTACTTCCAGTTGGTGATGTGTGAGTAGAACTGTGCCGGTTCTAGTTGAAGAAACGTAGCTTTCGGTAGCAGAGCCAATTCTGCAGTGACGGGGCCCGATATGCGAGAAAGCACTGATTTTGGAACGGAGATATGGTCCTCCTCGGAGGTGAACTCTTTCACTCCGACGAAGATGGAATTGTCACCATTTGTAATCTTGAAAACTAGAGGATGAGGAAGTTTCGGGTGGTCACGTAGAACTTCCTTTAGAACAGACGGCGGAAATCGGCACTTGTCTGAGTATTCCCGAAGACCGTCGGAAACGACCAAAGTGAAGTAGCGAGCCATGAAGGCAAAGTAGTTGCAAAAGGCGATTGATTAAGCTGAAGCACGAGGTACCAGTCACATGAGTACCAGTCACATGGTGCCTGAATAGTTCGCTCTATCACGTGACAAAACATTCTGCATTTTCACCTTTCTATCACCGGAAAGATGCTCCTGCATCAGGTCACATTCAGAACTGTGGTGGCTGTGTTAATTCTGGTTTGTAGAAAAATCGGGAATCCTGGTATCAAAAAGGATTGGAATCTTGGAGGATCTTCGTTTCAAGGAATCTGATCCTCATTGAATTCACAAGATCGGTATTGCCTTGTGATCTTCAGCCTGCACTGAGTGCGTTTATGCATGTAATACATCTTTGTGCAGGGGCGATAGAGCCGGGCAATTTTCCGAGAATCAATATTGCGATTGCCGTTTGGAGATGTTGCATTGTTTTCATTGGCCCTGAAAAAAATTCGCTGGACAGTCTTCATTCATTTGGCCCTCTTTGCATCACAGTTTCAAGATGCGACAACCAAAAATGTCAGTTTTACAGCGGACCAGCATCGCTGTGCTTCTTGCTGGTCTCGTGATTGTCAATTTGGTTCTCTTCAGCCGTGGCAAGTCATTTTGGTCCACGACCCCCGTTAACATTGAATCTGAAATCGAAAAGCTAGACGACAAGGACTATGCTTCGTCTTTGCTAAATGAATTGGTCGAAGCTAAGCAAGGGAAAATCTTAGAAGATTTGAAGAAAAATTTGACTGAAGAGAATTCGGAGAAGTTTCTTTCAGAAATCAGAGAAGAAATCAAAACCCAGAACGAGGAACAATTCAAGAATGACCTCAGAAAGTCCATCGACAGCGAATTCACTCAAGAATACTTCGACGTCAGGAAAAAGAATTACGAAGTCCTTGAACAGCTTCAGGGAAAGTACTTCAACGAAAACAGAGAGAAAATCAAAGACCTTCTGCTTCTCGAGGCCTTGGACCTGTTATTGAACTCCGAGACTCCAGAGAGTGCGCTTGAAATCAAGAAGAAGGTTTCCAAGATTCTCGAGAAAACAATGTCCAAGAAAGAATACTACCGCTACCTTTTGAAGGATGTCCTCGCCAAGCACAAGCCCAAAATGGATCCCTTGACTGATGAGGAAAAAGGGCCAGACCTTAAGTCATGTGCGTTTGAGATCAATCCCGTCATATATTCCAAGGAGAAGCTTTCCAGAGTCAAGTTCTCTAAAGATAGATTCAACGACTTCCAGCAACTGCACGATCTGTTGGTTGAAGTGTTGAGAAAAATGCCCACTCCTCCTGCTCACATGTTCCAAGGAGACGGAATTGTTATCAGTGGAGGCGGACCATATTTTGCGGGGGCCATGGTGGCAATTGCTCAGATCAGGGAAACGGGCTCCAAGTTACCTATTGAGCTTATGGTCAACACCGAAGACGAGTACGACGAGGAGTTGTGCAGCGAGATGAAAGACAAGTTTGAGGCCAAGTGCGTGGTTATTGAGCGTGAAATTGGCAAAGACTTGTTGGAAGAACTCGCCTTGTCGAAGTTCCAGTTGAAAATCTTGGGTCTTTTGGTCACTTCTTTTGACAACGTCATTGCTTTGGATGCCGACAACATGGCCTTGAAGAATCCAGACACCTTGTTGGATTCCGACGAATACTTGAAAACCAGATTCCTCTTGTGGCCGGATCTCTGGCAGAGAACCATCTCCACAACATATTACGACATTGCGAGAATAAGACCTGGGCAGCCAATCAAACGTCACGGTATCAAGAACAAGGACAGTGTCGAAGATTACTACCACAAGAGTCCCAACGATGTTCACTTTCATGACTTGGAAGGTGTTCCTTCCGCTGTTTCCACCGAAACTGGACAAATGGTGTTCTCGAAGAGAGAGCACTTCAGATCGATGTATTTGTCCGTTTACTACAACATGTACGGGGAGTCACATTACTGGAGAATGTTCTACCAGGGAAGTCCTGGAGAAGGAGACCGAGACACCTTCGTTCCTGCCCTTCACGTTTTCAATGAACCATACCACATCGTGGGGCGTGCAACATGGTTGGCTGGTTTCAAAGAAAAGGATGGCTCCTTCCAAGAAACTACCATTGTGCAATACGACCCAAGTACAACTCTGGTATTTGCCGAAGAGTGGAAAGCGTGGTTGGGTGAGAAAGGTATGGACACCAGGATGAAATTTGATCAAAACAACGACTACACGAGGGACCTTGTCAAGAAATTTCACGAAGAGAAGGGTGAGGCTGCCCCCAAATTGCCAGAAGTTTTCTTCCTCCACATCCACAGACCTAAGCTCAATCCGATCTTTCAATCTGATCCGGAAGGATACTTCAACTGCTTTCAACAAAGAAACCTTGGTCTTCCTGGCACATACGACGAGCATTTCGGATCCAAAGATTGGGAGCTCCTGTTCAACACCATTTCAAGATGGGTTGCATGCAAGGGACTCACCAGCAAGAAGTGGTGGGAATCCGTCGATAGAGAGCAAGACAAAGTGTGTGAAGAAATCAGTCAGTACCTTGATTTCTTGAAGAAGGACAGCGTTGACTCAGAAGCGCAGAAGTTCCAAAATATTGCATTAGACTGAACCATTTATAGAATAGAAAACATAGATATTTATTCCTCCTCCGAGTATTCAGACGAGTACTCACTGTCATCGCTGTTTTCGTCGCTATCATCTTCACTTCCCGATTCAGTTTCTGCCTCGTCGCTTTCCTCGTCCTCGGAAGTGGTGGAAGCACTAATCTCTTCTATCGAGACCTTGTACCCCTCCTTGACCAAAAATTGTTCAAATCCCTGGGCCTTTGTTGTTGGAAGACAAGTGAAGATAAGAGATGTCTTGGACAGGAACAACGGTAAGAAATACTTCTTCATGATGTACACCAAGTCTTCACCGGTGTAGGTGTTCAATTTCTCAAGGAAGTGCTTCACATACTTTGGACCTCTGTTCTTGAAAAGATTGTCAACAACCTTATTCGTGGCAGCATCGTAATTATTAGATTCGGTGTTGGCAAGTTCGTTGACAATTGCAGCAATGGAATTTTCAATACTGGTGTGGTCAATTTCGAGAGCTCCAGAAGTATAGTCACTGATGATTTTTCTTCCTGTTATCCAAGCTTGCTCGGCATCTGCACCTCTGTAGATGGAAAAGGTCAAAAATCCCGATTCAATCAATCTTCTAATACTAGCACCATAAGCAAGCCCAGTTCCACGAATACCTCTCCAGAAGGGACCTTCCACACCACCTAAGAATTCAGAAGCAAGGGCGATTTTGAAAATATCCTCATTCAAATAGTCAGTTGGAATAGGAGTTAAAGAGACTAAATGGGTAGTCTCACTTGCTGGAGTGGTGACGATGTATGCCTGCTCAGAGCACTTTTCTCCAATATCTGACTTGAATTGGAAAGCTCTTGGAAGATGTTCGAGAGAAAAGCTTGGGCTGGAGGCTTCGGTAGTTGTGAATTCCTTTGTGAATTCCGCCCACGTGGAAACCGGCGTTGGAAGTTCAGCACATCCACCAATAACGAAAACCTTCATGTTCTCAACATTGAAGAGACACTCCTTGATCTTATTGAGGTCAGCAGCAATCTCAGCAAACTTTCCGTCTTCAATCTTTGCTAACAAATTCTTGTAGAAAACTTCGGTGTTCATAGCATCTTGCGCCTTTCTAATGGAAGAATCGTTGTACACGGTACGGTATTGCAAGGAGTACATCATCAATTCGTCGTTTCTCTTCTTGTCTGGCAAAGAGTTGACAATTTTCTCGATGATGATCTTGACTCGAGACTCTTCAAAGACAGAATACTTCAAGACATTCACAAGCCAGTCAACAGCTTTCTGGTACTTCGCAGTTTCAAACTTGATCTTTACGCTAACAAGTTCCACAAACTGGTTCTCGAGACCATTGTCCAATTGACAGTGGATCAAGTCATCGTTGATTTCCGAAATCACCTTGTAGTATGGAATGTAGGTTCCGTCTGGGAGTTGAATTGACAAGCTGAAGATTTCCTCAATGATGGAAAAATACTTCAAAAGTTCTTTCGGAACAGTTGTGGATGACATTAACAAGTGGGCCGTCGCGAATCTGGACTTGTAATCTTCAAAGTGCAAGAACAAAGGAAAGTCGGCAGAGCTGTCCTTCTTGATCAAGCTGCTGAATTCATCGCCAGACTTGTAGAAGGCAGGATTGGAGTGATTCGAACCAGCCTGATACGAGTCGGTGCTGATGAAGTCAATTTTGGAGGCATCAGGTTTTCCAAATTGAGTGAGGATTTCATCTGGAATAGGAGTGTCATTCTTCGTTTGAGCGTCGTCCAATTTCTGTTGCAATTTGGCAAGACCGTCTTCCCCGTAGTGAACCTTGATTTCCTTGGATTTCTCTTTGTTTTCCTGCTTATGCTGCTTGTTCAAAGCGGAAGAAGGCCTTCCTAGAATAGTCACGGACTTGTTATCAGCAAAGTAAGTCTTGATCAAATCACACCATTGCTTGGCAGTCCAAGTGCTCAACACCTCGAATTCCTTGAGGTCTTTAGCCCAGTTGCTCAAGTCAGAACCGTCTGGATTTCCGTAAACGAACTCCAGAATAGCCACATTGGAGAAGGTGGTAGCAGCCCGCTCGGTGTTGGAAATGAACTTCAACTTTTGCTGGTTAACCACTTGCTTCATGTAGACCAAGTCAAAGTTCTTTTCTTCGGTTTGTTCCTTTATTAACTGCTTGAGCTTGCTGTCGACTTCATTCAAGCTTTCAGTAGGCACACCTCCAACGGTGAAGTTGAGACCAGTGCGAACGTAATCGTCGGTACCGTAGTCGATTTCGGTGGCCAACAGATCCTCGGTTTCCACCAAGTGCTTGTTGAACAAAGAGATTGGAGAATCTGTGAAGTACGAACCAACCATATCCACAGCCACATTGACCAATGTCTCATTGGCTTTTGGACCAACCCATCCAATCAACACCTCTCCCATACTTTCGTCCTTATCAGGAAACTCGACTTCTCTAATAGTAGTCTTCTCGAGAGGAAGTACAGGTTCGGAGTCCACAAAGGGTCTCTTGCTTGGAACAGAGGGTAATTGAGGAAGTTCATCGTCAAATTTGGACATGATGTCTAAAAGCTCTGCTTCTTCCACGGAGCCAGTGATGACCACACACAAGTTGTCCGGACGATATGCCGATTTGTGGAACTCTCTAATCTGGTCGTTTGTCAAGTGTCTCAACTCAGACATGAGACCTCCGGTTTCGGACGAGTATCCGGAATCCTTGGCATACAACTCTTTCTGCAAGTTCATGTAGGAGATGAACCACAGCTGGCTCTCGATACCTTGCATTTCACTGAAAACCACACCCTTTTCCTTTCCCTTTCCATCGATATGGTACACTTCGGTGAGACAAGCTTCGTCCGTCAAAGTGGGGTTGAGCAAATGGTCCAAGTAGATGGGGAGAAGTGTTCTGAAGCCCTCCCATCCAGCCGTAGTAAGAGTGTAAACCGTTTGGTCCACCGAAGTCCAAGCATTGGTGGAAGAAAAGAACCGGTTTCCTAAACTGTCCAACAAGCCTTTGTATGGGTATTTCTTCGAGCCCATGAACACCAAGTGCTCCAAGGTGTGGGGACATCCGGAATCATCTTTGATTTCTGTTGCCACGGCAAAGTAGCCATTGACCACCGGAGATGGCTGGTTGACGTATGTGAGTTGCAAGCCCGTTCTTGCAGATTTCCATTTCTTGATGTGAGCGGGGGCGTACTCCACACTAAACGAAGTCTGACACACGAAATTGCTCATTTTTCTAGCAAGTTTCCACGTCCGAATTGTGGTGATGAGTGTAAATTTCAGTTCCGCACTAGATAAGTTAAGCCTTGTCATAGCGAATATCAAGCCAGGAATGTCAATATTTTCTTTGCAATTCACGAACGTACGGTACTCTTGAGTAGCAGGTTTCGGAGGAGTGTCATTTGGAGTTAAATTCCAGGTTTCCTTCCAGTCTTCCTCCTGCTAATTGCACATGCCTGTCACCCAATCTTCTTTCATATTGCAAAAAGTGGTGAAAGTGCCTCAACAAGCATTCTAGCTCCTGTCAAAACAACCAATGTCTTCCAAATTCTAACAACCCACCGAAACGTCCACGGCCTGTCATCTCTCCAAGACGTGTTCCTTGCACCCGTACACCACAACATTGTTTACTAAATTCTGACCGCGAAGTAAACACAAAACTAACCTAATACCACGGCGAAGGCCAAACATCTGCATATCTTTCCAAACTCCGCCTTCATTCAACTCACATGAAATGCCCCTTGATATAACACCCATCGGCGTCCGAACGCCGTACGACTCCAAACGGCATCATATCCCCGAAGACGACAACACTTTTGCTCCTCCAGCACTCAGTGCATACAGCATAGCACTCCTTAGTGACAAAGCACAGGCTCCCGAACGTGGTCCGGAGGTTTCCGGGCTCTACGATCTTGAAATTGGAGAAAATCTTGAACTCAAGAACAGTTTGAAGAGTAAGCTTTCTGTGCACTTTAAGGAGTCCACTTACAGAACAGAAAACAGCAACAGTCACAACAGTCACAACATCAGTCACAACCTGAGCAATCACAACCTGAGCAATCACAACTTGAGCAGCCTCAGCAATCACAGCAGTTCCAATGTGCAAACTGAGGAAAACGACGACATGGATCTTTCTGGTGACTCCATGGCCAAGTCTCTGCATGTAACTACCCCGGGGTCTGTTTCTTCTGTTCACACAAGACCCAGCTCCTCCGGATTCACCAGTGTGAAACGGTCGAGACTCGCGAGAAGATTCAAGTCACTTGGCCCACCAAAACGTGCCTCTGAAGTTTCTGCAGAGCAGGTTCCAGAGACCCCATCTTTAGCGAGCCCTCCAGTTTTCAGCGCATCTTCTTCGAGCAACGGAACTGCCACTGCGACCGTACCCAATACCCCACCATATGTTGCAGGCACGTCCCCAGCCAATGAAGTGCCGGGAAGTCTAAAACGTTCGATTACCAGCGATTCCAGCTTCTTCAAGGGCCTTGAAAAACTTCGACAGGCTTCTCCCGGTCTAGATCTACTTGCCCATTCGCCTAAATCTGAACGCAAACTGTCATTGAAGCCTGAGAAGCACTCTAGCTCACACAACGTGCATGACTTTCAAGTCTTTCTTGACAAAAGAGATCGCCCGTCCGTTAACAATCCATTTCAAAAGACTCTCAGTGGTCGGACACCATTGCATAGCATCTCCCCAAGCACACTAAACGTGGAGAAAGAACACGAGGGATTCAGAAAGCCCAAGGCTCCAAGTCTCTCCTTCAGAGAACAGCCCCCAATGGCTCCAGCTCACAAGTTTTCTGCTCCAGCATCTCAACCGGTACCTCTGGTGGCTCTGGCCACTGACCTCTCGGCTCAGGTAACGCAAGAAGATTATAAGAGAAGAAAAATCATCCAAATCAAGTCTTCTCAATACGAAAAGCTCGAGCTTATGGGAAGAGGTGGATCCTCGAAAGTCTACAAAGTTCGCTCTCTTGAGAACAAGAGAGCTTATGCCATCAAGAAGGTTAGTTTCGACCAGTTCGATGACACCTGTGTGCGTGGATTCAAAGGTGAAATCGACTTGTTGACGAAGTTGAAAGACGAACCCAGAGTGGTCAAATTGGTTGACCATGCAGTCAGCGACGGCTCAATTTACCTCGTCATGGAATGCGGTGATCTTGATTTGGCACACGTGTTCCTGACGAAGTTGGGAGCGGGCAGTTCTTTAGACTTGAACTTTGTTCGTTTCCATGCAATGGAAATTCTTCATTGTGTGGAGGCCGTTCACAGAGCAGGCATAGTTCACAGTGACTTGAAACCGGCCAACTTCTTGTTTGTTCGTGGGATGTTGAAGATCATTGATTTTGGAATCGCCAACGCAGTTCCAGACCACACTGCCAACATTTATCGAGAATCCCAAATTGGCACTCCAAACTATATGGCCCCGGAGGCTTTGGTGGAGGTGAACCACACACTCAATATGCCCAACC
The DNA here is from genome assembly GCA_030558395.1 of Danielia reshetovae. Taxonomy (NCBI): domain Eukaryota; kingdom Fungi; phylum Ascomycota; class Pichiomycetes; order Serinales; family Metschnikowiaceae; genus Danielia; species Danielia reshetovae. Next base: position 788,385 of record JAJMSL010000001.1, on the reverse strand, counting down.
TGGCAGGCACTGCGTGGAAAGTGGGAAGGCCTTCTGACATCTGGTCTTGTGGTTGTATTATCTACCAGATGATATATGGACGGCCGCCTTATGGATCATACTCTGGGCAGCTGAGAATCATGGCAATCATGAACCCCCAAATCAAGATCCAGTACCCAAGCCAAGGTATTGGGGGAGTGGTTGTGCCGCTGAGTTCCATTGAGTTGATGGAAAAGTGCTTTGCCCGGAATCCGAATGACCGTTGGACTGTTGATCAGTGTTTGAATTCGGATTTCTTGAAACCAAAAGCAGTGAACAGAACTTTTGTTAGGGACCTCGTGTATTCCGCTGTTAACTTTGGGTACAACAGTAGGCAAAGCGGAGGACTCTCGGATGATGTTTACGACAAACTCGTCGAAACCGTGCTCAAGCAGATCGAGGACTTGAATTACACATAAGACAATCCTTGAGCACACAGCATATAGCATTTGCATACACAATATTGTAATCATTTATTTGGTCAGACGTTCTAGTGTACAGTTGGCCATGGAGTTTAACGAGGACCCAACTTCTCCAAAATACGAGGACCCTGTTCCTCCCATTCCTGCTTGGAAATCCACATGTGGTCCTTGTCGGCCATGATGTTGGCCAAAACGGCACCTCCTATGAACACCATGTGTCTTCTTCTTGGAGGGTCTTCAATTCTGACCTTGAACTTGTCCAATCTGGTGGAATCTCCGTGCAACACTCTGGTCAACCACAATTGCTTCAACTCCCTCTCCAATCTGGAGGGCAAGCCTGGATACATGGAAGAGCCTCCCGACAAAACAATGGCCTTGAAAAGAGAAGATCTCACGTCGACATCGGCTGACTGAATGGTGTTGAACAAAGTCTCACCAACACCTGGCTGTTCGACCTCCACCAAGTGGGGTTGGAATAAGCATTCCGGGGCTTCGAATCTTTCTGAGCCAACTTTGATCACTCGGCCATCAGGCAATTCGTATGATTCCACCAAAGTGGTCGTTTCGTTGGCCAACTTGTGGTCCAAAGCCAAGTCACACGACACGTAGCACAATTTTTCCTTTATTTGACGCACCGTTTCGAAGTCGGCTGTCCTGTTGAAGGCATAGCCTCGACGCAACAACAAACTAATCAAGTTTCTGGTGACATCTCTGCCGGCCACGTCCAACCTTTTGGTCAAATGGTTCAATACCACGGACTCGTAAACTGGCACGATATGCGTCACTCCGTCTCCGGAATCCACCACCACTCCCGAACTCAATCCTTGAGCATACAACGCCAAAACAGCCTGGATGGCCACGTAAACCCCGCCAAATTGGTACTTTTCAAACATCACGTCACACATGGTTTCTCTGTTTTTCAAGGGGTTCATAGGAGGCTCGGTTAACAAGATTTTCTTGCCCTCAGTGGGCACTTTCATCTTCTCGTAAAAGGCATAGTCCCACAAATGTTCCATGTCCTCCCAGTTTTTGATGATTCCGTTTTCCATAGGATAGGTGATTTGCAACAATGATCTGACCTCGCTGGCCTCCTCACCACACATGATGTCTTTAATTTCAATGTTGTCTGGCACCAAAGCACTTCTTTCTTCGGCTCTCAATATAGGTCTTCCGACCAACGAGGGAAATGTGTGGTCGGGAAAATTTGTGCCGGCCCTGCCGATTTTCACGAAACCAGTACCCTGGTCAAGAACTGGCTGTTAGTATTGAGGAATGGACACCGAGACTCCGAATGCCGAGTCGTCGAATAGATGAATCGTTCACTGTGTTCTGGAATCTTTCATCGGTTACATACCAATTGGGGTTCCGTCCATCTTCGGTAGCAATTGATTGGGATTTTGTGTTGGAGATAGTGTTCAGTAATGATCGGTAGGCGCAAATGGTAGGTCTGTGTGCAGGATACAATAGAAGGTTATGGCCGATTAAATCCAAACTTTTAGCGATTTATTGTTTTAGAAAAACTTTTGGGAATCAATAGGTAGAGCAAAGCGAAGTATGCAACATAGGGTGTGCTCAGTCTATGCGCAGCTGCAACAACGACTTTCGCTCTCACTGCAAAATGATGAAACAGGCTATGCATTTTTTCAGTCTAATTTCTAACTTCCTCACTGCTCTTTGGTGGGAACTAGGTATGCAAATGTGAGGTACGACGTGTGGGTCTTGATCTCCGGCTCGATACGGGTCACCTCTTTCCAGTTGAACTGCTCGTCTCCTTCTTTAATTCGTAAACCTTTCCCGAAAGGATTGTACCCTTTGTGCTTGGGTTCAGGCAGGGCTGTATCTTCGCTTTCCATCTCACTGACATCTCTCTTCTCTCCAGCAAGCATCTCCACTCTGACGTTTCTTCTGCTTTCAATGCCTTGCGACTTTCTGTTTTGAATGTCCTTCAATCTTTTCACCACGTCTTGGAGATCTCTGACCATTTCCTTCCTGGCTTCCCAACGACGGCCTGCGACTTCCACCATCTCGATGTCTGTCCATCCGTGTTCTTCGAGGGCTTCAATTGTCTTGTCCACTTGTTCGATGCACGGACTGAAACAACAAATCCCGACTCTGGAGTCTCGAGACACCACGGTAGTCAAATTGGGAATGGCTGTCCATGGAGAAGGTAAATCGAGAAAAACAGCGTCACACCATAGTTTTCCGTTCTTGGCGAATTTCTCGGGGAGGTCTTGAATTTCAAAGCCGTCGTGGCAGACGTCTCTATGCGTGATCAATGTGTTATTGTCCAAAAGGCCATGCTCGTGCAATTCTTTCTTGGCCTCCAAGAAACGAGGTTCATGGAACTCGTAGGTGAACAATTTTCCAGCGTCTCCCACAGTTCTAGCAAACGCATGCGTAAATGAAGCGGATCCAGTTCCGGCCTCGATCACTCTGGACCCACTTGTGATACTCAATCTCTGAACAATATAGGAGGAATCCGGAGTATACACAATCTGTGTCCTATGCGGAAGAGAAACCGTCCACAATTCTGGAGAGACGTGGAGAAGATGCACAAACCCACGGCCTTTGGATCCTCCCATCTGGCTTCCATATTTCATGCCTATCATTAGGTCATGTTCGAAGTTTCCGAATCTGGTGTTGAGATGGCCGCCTTTTTGGACAGTGAATGGTTTTGTGAGTCCACGGCTTATGAACGCCAAAACAAGGTCGCCTTCTTCTATGTAATCTTTGTAGGTGTAGAATGACATGTGGTTGATGTGAAAAGTCTCATCGCAGCCTGCACAGTTTTGTTCCTAGAGAGTCCGAGACAAACTGTCGAAAAGACTGCTTGAGGAAATCAGATAAGGACGCAGTGAAAAAGAGAAGTGTTCTTATCGTTTAGTTGTTCCCGTAGAAATTGGGTGGTGGAAATTGGTTTGGTTACAAGTGGGTCAAATTGGTTGACTGGTGGCTAGCTTTTGCACCTGAAGATTGTGACTTCAAGTTGAAGAATAGATGGACCAGTGATTATTATAGATCGAATAAGTTATTATTGTAGATCGACCTTGCTCTCGATAGATACATGCCACTCTTGGATACGTACTATTGTTATTCCGTTTAACATTAGTGGCCAGGGGTTCGCCAAAACTGCCACGCGAGTGCAGCACAACTCCAAATCGAAGATACTAAATCGAGTCCCACATTTCCTCTTGAAGGTAATCCCCTTCCAACTGTTCAAGTACACCAACCTCCACAGCTCTGGCTGTTGCACCCAGTGATCTTCGTGCGAAAACCAAAACCTCAAAGTCGAAAAAACGTTCACCTTCTGACCTGCAACAGCAATGTCAGCTTCCCCACATCAATCGCACCACCAGCTGCTGCTGCAGAGCACTCTGGAAACATCGTCTTCTAATGCAGAAGACTTATATTTGGAATCGTACGCATTCACCACCGCTGCAGCAATTGTGGGATCAGTGGACAGAAAGATCTTTGTTTTGTTGAGAGATGGCAGAAACTTGTTCGGAATTTTGAGAACGTTTGACCAGTTTGCCAACATCGTGTTGCAGGACACGCTCGAGCGAATTTACTTGCCAAGATCCGACGAAAACAGCCCAGAGAGGTTTGCGGAGGTCCCCAGAGGTGTGTTCATGGTGAGAGGAGAAAACGTGGTCATGCTTGGAGAGCTAGATATAGACAAGGAAGACGACCACTTGTTCAGCATGCAACAAATAGGGTTCGAGCAAGCCGAGGCTGAGTTAAAGACAATTCATGCCACCAGAGTGGAGGAGGAGAAGGTGAAGACCAGGAAGTACTTGAGCAGGGGTCTTATTCACGACTTCGTCAAGTCCGACTTGTACTAGTTGCTGGCATGTTTCATTTCTGCATATGTATTTAACGACTCTTAATCAAAATACAAAAAAGCTCACAACCTGGACAATCTGGCCAAGTTCTGGTCGTACTGGGCAAAGAACTTGTCCACTTCGGGGAACTTCTTGGCCTCGTTTCTGGCCAATTGGCCCAAATGAGCCTCGTCGGGCCCGTCGGCTATTCTGAGGGTTCTGGTCCACGCATACATCCTGGCCAACTCGGTATCCTGCGAAACACCTTCTGCTCCAAACATCTGGATGCCCCAGTCCAAAATCTTCAAAGTGGTTCTGGGAGTTTCGATCTTGGCCATGGCGATTTCGCGCAGCGCCTGTTTGGGGCTGGTGATGTCGATCTTGTGGGCAGCATTGAGCACCAATAATCGGCACCGCTCGATGTCAATTTTGAACTGAGCAAAAGTGTTGAGGAACGACTCTCTCTGGTTCATTGGCTTGCCGAAAATGAGCCTGTGGTTGGCCCGGTGGACTGTTCTCTTCAAGGCAAATTCAGCAACCCCGAGCAGTCTCATGCAATGGTGGATTCTGCCGGGGCCCAATCTGGACTGGATGATCTCAAAACCCATGCCGGGCTTGGCCAACGTCACATTTTTCATCTCATCCGCGGACACCTCGTAGTTGTCGAAGCTCACCTCACAGTGCCCATGGGGTGCATCGTCATATCCAAAAAGCAACAATGGTCTCACCACCTTGGCTTTGCCAGAAGCCACGGCCTTTTTGGCGTCCAAAAGAAGAACGGAGTGGTTTCCGTACAAGTTTTTCTGGTCGTCTGTCTTCAACATCACCAACCAGACGGCACACCGAGGGTCTGCGGCACCCGAGGCAAACCACTTTACACCGTTCACGACGTAATTTCCCCTTTCGTTCAACTTGGCAGAACACGCAATGTTCAACGCATTCGACGACGAAGTGCCCTTCTCGGTCATCAAGAATGCAGACCGAATGTGGCCCTCGAGCAACGGCAACAACCATTTTTTCTTCTGGTACTCGGTTCCGTACCGGGCCAAAATCTCCATGTTTCCTGTGTCGGGAGCACTCGTGTTCGTTGCTTCGGGTGCCACAGCGGACATTCCCAAATACTGAGCCATGAGTCCATACTCCAAGTTGGTGAACCCCCCACCTTCGCTGTACCGGTTGGACAAGAACATGTTCCAGAGCCCCAATTCACGAGCCTTTTTCTTCAACTTCTCGGTGATCTGCGGTGTGCTTTTCCATCTCAATTCGGGGTCCAACGAGATCTGGTCGTGGTAGATTTTGTCTGCGGGAAGACAGTAGTCAATGACAAAGTCCTTACATTTCTGGATAGTTTCCAATCCCTTTGGGCTGATTTTGTCCAAGAAGATGGCCGGAATTTCTTCTTTGACAGACATGATGCTGAAGAAGTGTTGGTCTGATTTTTCAACTTCCCCACACTGTTTGCAGCCGAGTGTATGTAGGACATGGGGAACAATGAGCTCCTCGGAGACAGGTTGACTCCTGTCGGCACTTTCGGGATTTCGGGAGTTGCTTCTTAGAAATGGATGTGGTTCCGGATTGGGGATTTTGAAGAGTCTGTTGGTTTTATTTGTTCCTTACTAGGTGCGAATTAGGGAACAGTCAAACAAAATTGAGAAGCCTTGAGTGTTGAAAATCACTTCAATAATTCGTCGAAGACTGCGAATGGCAGTGTATTGCAAGTTGTTTTTTCCTTTAACGATCAATGTATACTGAGGAAATCAATGAAAATAGAAAAACCTAATATGCATCATAGGTGCATTTTACGTGCCATCACAATAGTATCTGCGATTTTAGATGCGAGATTTTAGATGCGAAATAACTTGGGTCTCCTATCATTTTTTCTTGCAGAAAATTATCTTTTACCAACTTTCTATACTGAGAGAATCGTCTATTTGTCGAAACAAATAACCACACCGAAAGAATTAATAGAACAAGCCGAATTGCTAAGTCACTTCTCCCACCCTCGGTGTATTTGGAGAGAACCAAAATCTCCTGCATGCTGGTCCACCTACTCAACTACTCACTTTGGCCACTAGCTACAACACAAACCATCATGTCCGAATTCGACTCCGACGTCCCCAAAATCCCAGACTACACGTTATCGGAAAAACAGTTTTGCTTGTCCAAATCGGAGGACCGTCAGCAACATGTCGTCGACGAAATGCTTGCCACCATTAAGGAAGGCAACATGGCTCCATACTACAAGTACTTGGTCGCTGAGTTGCCGCAGCATTTCCTGTTTGACCAAGGCTTCTACGACTCCATGAATGCCAAAAATGAAGAAGAAATCACCGAGTTGAAGCTGAAAGTCCACGAGGCTGAAACTGAAGAGGAAACTGAGGTGGATCTTGTGGCCAGCACCACAAAACTCGCCGAATACTACACGACGGTCATCGACCGCCAAAATGCCGTTGCAACGTACACCAAAGCCTTAGAATTGGCCCAAGGAACCGGGTCCAAAATCGACATTTTGTTGACATTGGCCAGAATCGAGTTTTTCTTCAACGACTACCCCGGAGTATCCAAGCGTCTTGGAGAAGTCGAGCTGTTGATCGAAAAGGGAGGCGACTGGGAGCGTCGTAACAGATACAAGACCTACCGCGGCGTGTACTTGTTGGCTACCCGGAATTTCACCGAGGCGGCCAAATTGCTCATTGATTCGTTGGCCACGTTCACATCCACGGAATTGTGCTCGTACGAGCAGGTGTCGCAGTACGCCATTATTGCCGGTGTGCTCGCTTTGGACCGTGTGGGGTTGAAGTCGAAAATTGTGGATTCTCCAGAGATCTTGTCCATCTACCTGAGTGCCAAGGAATTGGAACCGTTGATCAGCTTGACCAACTCCTTGTACACGTGCCAGTACAACTACTTCTTGCAGTACTTGTTGGAGACGTACGACCAGTTGTTGTTGACCAACAAGTACTTGCTGACACATGCCAACTTCTTCATGAGAGAAATGCGGTGCAAGGCGTATGCACAGTTGTTGGAGAGTTACAAGTCGTTGTCTTTGAAGTCGATGGCCCGCAACTTCAACGTGAGCGAAGAGTTTTTGGACGAGGACTTGTGCAAGTTCATTCCAAACGGCAAATTAAACTGCACCATCGACAAGGTCAACGGAATCATCGAAACGAACAGGCCAGACAATAAGAATAGCCAGTACCACCGGTTGATCAAGCAGGGAGACTCGCTATTGACTAAATTGCAGAAGTATGGGGCAGCCGTGAAGTTGAGTGGAGCCGAGAGAGTTGCATAGAGTTGATGTAAAGTAAGAAATCATAAATGGATCTCAGATTCTTAGACAAGACTACCAATCTTACCACCAATTGTATTGAAGGCCAATCGTATTCTTGACCACCAATTCTTGACCACCTATTGTATTCTTGAATTCCTGTCATTTAGCGGCCTGTCTGCATACACACTTATCGTGGTTATCAGTCACGTTACAGGTTGCCCCATGCAAGTGCGATTCCTTGCTACTCCTCCTTAGCAAAATGAGCTCCAAAAGACGTATGGAAAAGGATGTGATGGACTTGATGATGAGCGACCACGACGTCACCCTCATCGACGACTCCATCCAGCAGTTTCACGTGATATTCATGGGCCCTAAAGACACACCTTATACCGGTGGCATGTGGAAGATCCGGGTTGAATTGCCCGACCAATATCCCATCAAATCCCCGTCCATAGGATTTGTCAACAAAATCTACCATCCCAATATTGACGAGACGTCCGGATCGGTGTGTCTCGATGTGATAAACCAGACATGGTCGCCGATGTTCGGACTTCTCAATATCTTTGAGAACTTCTTGCCCCATTTGTTGCGCTACGCCAACCCCAGTGATCCATTGAACACGGAAGCTTCCAATTTGATGACAAAGGACGAGGCCCGCTACACCGAAGTAGTAAAACGGTATGTTCAGCAGTATGCACTGGAGGCATTGGTGAATCACGAAGGAGATTTACTGGAGGAAGAAAATGAGGACGACGAGTTAAGTGACGTAGGCAGCTTGTCCAGCGACGATGATGAGTAACCAGCATCGGGTGACGGGATCCCCACAAATAGCACGGATACGAAATTTACTAGACAGAGTTTGTAGGTTCAGAGAACCGAGATTGTTGAGTGAGCTGTCCTCGAAGCAGTAGATCTCCTCCACAATTTCTGATCCAAACGGAATATCTACGTCTAGATCAAGGATGCGGATATGTCCTTATGAATCTACTAATGCCACCAGAGATCCATCTTGCTGGTTGTTGGAGGGAGACATAGTCTGTCGTCTCAGGAAGGTGATATAGTGCCTACGATTTGAACTACCTGCACCAAGAAAAGGTTTAAGAGTCCGTTTGGTTCTTTAATGCTGGGACCTGATTCGATCTTTGGATAGGTGCACAGGATGGAGAATGTTTCTTGTTTCAGATTGAGCACAATTACGTAATTTTTGCAATGTTGACGATTGTGCACGCCATTGCTGCTCCGACTTCCCAAGGAAATCACTGGAAATACTGTCGAGTTGCCAGTGCACTGTAGCTTCGACACCAGTAGCTTCTTTTTTAATTGTTCATGACCCAAAAGTGCTGAACTCTGAGCGTCGAAGAGCACCTGTAAGTTGACCCTGTCAGATCTGGCAACTCTCACTTGAAATACGTGCATCTCGAATAGCGAAGTTCTTAGACCTTGTCAAATCTTGAATTTCAGGATCACATTATTCTCGATTAAACCTCTGTAGGGAGATCTGGCTTGTCTTGACGCAAGGCACAACGTGTCCTTCTTTCAGAACACGAAGCAAAATATCGGATCAACGATTGATTGCTTCGAACAAAAATTATGCAGACGATATACGACATCTGAAGTACCTAGTCTAGTAGAATTGCTTTATCTGAAGTTTGAGTTTGTAACTTGCTCCCAAGATATACATTTCAGTACCCGGCTGAGTTCTTACTGGCTGCGGGAAAAGAATGAAAGTTGAATCTCGTTTTCGCAGCACCACTGTTAGGATGTCAGCGAGAGAGTATTCAACGGCCAAAATGAAACTCTGGGTGAATTTGGTCTTCGTATGCCTTCAAATGTGCGATATTGCATATGTCAAGATTGGTGCAATAGTGAACATATGTCTGAGTTCAACTGAAGAACCCCATCAACCAAATTGTTCAATTGGAATTACCTGGTCAAGCAGCATCCAACAACAACACAACAGTGATGCCACCATTCAGCATGAATTCCTCAAGTTGCTTAGTGGTAGCCTCCTCCAAAGTACAACGACACGAGAAAAAAATCAGCAGACTTGGTTTACCGGAGGTGCGCTCGGTTTCGTTGAGTCTCAATTGGCACTTCTCTTATCGATGAGAAGACATGGTCCACCAGTGATAAAAGCAAACACTCCCCCGGGAGCACTCATTTTGATTACAGCCACATACTATTGAGGAACCGGTCCATTTAAATACCGAGTACGACCCTTACTGGTTTCCACTGACTTTGTCTAGACCAGTGCAACATCTGGAGGTGGCTCAAAAGTGCGGCATATCTGACCCTATTCGGCCCTGAAATCGGACCCGAGTGCCGTTCCGCTCTTATTCTTCTACTGCTTGGGGTTCTGGCTCTCGATGAATCGAGGCTGGGGCTCTATTGGGCATTCCGTTTTGACTCATGCAGCCACTTAGACTTCCCAAAGTGGTCTCCAGGCCACATTTATGTGCACGCTTATCCGGTGCGAACAATAACAATTAGTCGGAAACTGCTCGATTGGCTGCGACTTGTATACTTGAAACGCCATTCCTGTTGTCTAGCTGTTGCTCTTGTTGGTTTTATATAAATAGAGTGCAAGATGTCCCAGCCAATTCTTTCCCTCAGAATGTACTCGTCACGAATCGCCAAGTCTTTGAAAAATCCAAGCCTATTCCGCGAGAACGGTTTCGTCAACGGTGCATGGGTCAACGGAGATTCCACCTTTGTTGTCAATGACCCCGGGTTCTTTCCAAAAGAGGGCTCCAAAATTGCCGAGGTGAGTTCTCACTCGGTGGAAGACTTTAACAGGGCCATTGAGGCTGCTCACACTGCTTTCAGTCTGTTTAAGAAAACCACCGCTCGAGAGAGAGCGGAATTGCTCCGCAAAATGTACACTTTGATCATGGAAAACCAAGAAGATTTAGCAAAACTCATTGTGTACGAAAACGGCAAGCCATATCCTGATGCTCTTGGAGAAGTTTCGTACGCTGCTTCGTTTTTCCAGTGGTTCAGTGAGGAGGCGGCCCATGTTACCGGAGACGTCATTCCCTCGGCCAATTCGAGTAACAGAATTTTGTCCTTTCGCCAGCCAATTGGTGTTTGTGGAATCATCACTCCATGGAATTTTCCAGCTGCCATGATCACTCGTAAATTGGCTGCTGCGGCTTCCGTCGGTTGCACTACAGTCATCAAGCCAGCATCAGAGACTCCGTTGACTGCTCTTGCATTGGCATATTTGCTGGAACAAGCCGGTTTTCCGAAGGGAGTGGTGAATGTGTTGACTTCTGAGAATGCTGCTGAGGCTGGAACGGCCATTTGCGAGCACCCACTAGTGAAAAAGGTAACCTTCACCGGCTCGACTGGAGTTGGCAAGATATTGATGAAACAGGCTGCATCGACTGTGAAGAAATGCTCGTTTGAGTTGGGTGGAAATTCTCCATTTATTGTGTTTGACGACGTGGACATCGACAAGGCCGTGGCCGGCGTTGTGGTTTCGAAATTCCGAAGCAGTGGCCAGACTTGCATCTGTGCTAACCGTATCTTTGTTCACGAATCCATCTACGATGAGTTTTCCACGAAGTTGGTGGCCGAATTGAAAAAGTCTGTTTTGGGATATGGACTCGACAAGACAACCACACACGGTCCATTGATACACGAAAGATCTCTCGCAAAAGTTGAAGAACATGTCCAGAATGCGACTTCAATGGGTGCAAAGATTTTGTTGGGAGGAAAATCCAGACCAGATTTGGGTGACTACTACCACGACCTCACTGTCTTGGGTGACGTCACCAAAGAAATGAAAATCTTCACCGAGGAAACGTTTGGACCAGTGTGCCCCTTGATCAAGTTTTCCACCGATGAGGAAGTTCTTGAAATGGCAAACGACACTGACGTTGGTTTGGCTGGATACTTCTACACAAACGATATCAACCGCATTTGGAAGTTTGGCGAAGAATTGGAGGTCGGCATGATCGGTGTAAACACCGGTGCCATTTCCGAGGCAGCTCTTCCTTTCGGAGGAATCAAGGAATCTGGTTTTGGCAGAGAGGGCTCCAAGTTCGGCATCGACGACTACACCATAGTCAAGTCGATGGTATTGGGCGGAGTTCGTTAATGGATTATGTTTTAAAATACAGTCTAGTAATGCTCCATGTTACCGTAGCCCAGGTCCTGTGGAATCGACATCGGCTCATCTCCAAAGTCGTCTGGCACATTCATGCCGTCGTCTCCATACGGTTCCAGAAACTCAAACAGAGGGTCGTCTTCTTCCACGTCCATGGCTCGGGCGTCGTTTTCTGCTTCTTCGCGTGCTCTTTCGGCCGCTTCGAGCTCCTCCTGCTCCTTTTGTCGTTGTGCTTCAGCCTCCTCTTTTATACGTTCTTCTGCCTTTTGTGCATAGATAGCTCCGTCAAACCCTTCAACATCCTCCATTCTTTCAACGGACACTTCGATATCGAGCCTGTGTTTCTTGTATGCCTCGTTGTCGTAGCTGATAGACAAGTCTGGGTACAATTCCAGGTAGAAGTTCTTCAACTCTTTGCTGTATGCCTCGCTAACACCCTTCGTGTTGTTGAGTTCCTCGTCCAACCGGAGGTTGAAGCCCTGGATTTTCTCGTCGTTTCCTTCGTTTCTTTGACACCTCTGTGTCTCTGCAATTTCCTTGCGAAGTCTTTCCAATCTGTCTGATGTCACCAAATCCTGTTCTGTGATGCGCAGAAGCTGGAACTCCTCCGGCACTATTGTTTTTCTCACTACATCCAACTCCTCTGTAAGCTTCAGCGCAAAGATAGATTTGTAAGTCAAAGATCTGAGTCCTCCTTCAATGGTGTTTCCGTTCAAAATGGAGGAAGCAAAACCAAAAGCGGCAGTGCGCTCGGAAGGCTCCTTATACTCTGTAGGCACCACATGTAGTGGTCTAGAAGCGGTGGTCACCTGTGGCTTGTAAGGTTGTCTGGCCATTCTGGGTACTGGATAAACACAGAATGGAAGAATCATAAAACGCGGACATGTTGTCCATGTGCAGGTTCTTTGCACCAGCCCTACTCAAACGTTAACATCAAAGTTCATTAAATCAGAAGAGCTCTTGGCTCCCGGCTGATGTGTCTGCGAAATGTTAGTGCTACAATGTTCCTTCCATCAAGGACTCCTCGATGCCATCAATCAACCCGTCAATGTCCTCCACTCTCAATCCACAGCTCAAACTGATCAACTTTCTGTACTTGTTCATCTTGCTGTTGATGGCACTCGATTTGACACTTTGGGTCACTTTGGCAACCAACTCGTTTCTCTTGAGTTGGGCCTTCGTCAATTCGATGGCAATTTGCAATCTCTCTTCAGTATCATCTCTTTCAATCTCCAGAGGCGAGCTAATATCGCTTTCATTTGCATGTACAAGATTCGCCAACTCGAAAGCCTGTGCCTTCTCAAGAGAGCACAATAGGTGTGATTCCTTTGCTCGGAGTTCTTGGTCAAAATTCTCGAGCTCTTGGTCCACAACCTCTCTCGCTTCCTCAAAGGTGCGGATCTCTTTGAAACCATTCTTGTTCAAGAGAACCTTCACCATTTCTATGCATTTATCGTCTTGGTCTTTCTTTTCAATTAGAATGCTTTTGACCCTCTTCCTCTCCTTCTTCAACCCGCTAATCTCTTGCGTGTATGAATCGGACAACAAGTTGATCATTCCACGCATCATTGACGAGACGTCATCCATGGGCAATTTGATGCATGGGTCAACGTCTTCTGCATCCTCGTCAAGAATGTGGCCCTGGTCATCCAATTTTGGAGGATGGGGCACGTATGGTCTGCCTGGGGATGCGGTAACAGCTTTTAAACTTGGGCTGTTTTCTCCGGTTCTTTCGGAGATTACACCCAAAACACCATGCCTAGCACCATTTTGTGGGCTAGCAACCATGTGTTTTGGTGTGGACATGGCATCGTAGTTGATCTTGGGGGTTTCCTCGACAAAAATATTTTCCTTATTCTCGTCAACAGTTCCAGCCTGTTCCTCCATGAGAATCCTCAAATGTTCTTTGCTCACACGGTCGTTAAATTCCTCTTCGTCATCGTCTTGAATTGTGGTTCTTTGGGTGTCCGGTGTCTCGGCACGCCTACTGTTGGCAGTCTGAATTGGGGTGCCCAAGCCTTGTTGGTGCTCTCTCTTTCTAGTCTCTGCCGCTTGCTGCGCAATCTCTAGAGATTGTGGTTGTTGGAAGTACGGCTGAAGCTGAGCAACTTGGCCGTTCTGAGGCTCCAGATTGTAGACAACAAGGTCGAGTTGCATTATTGTGGATTTTGCAGTCTCGTTGTTGACATTCAACAAATCATCCCTAGCCCCATTTCTCAAGAGATACTTGATAAAATGAGTGCATCCGGCTCTTGCGGCGAGATGAAGACAAGAATCTCCATTGACATCCTGATGATCAAGGACATTCTTCAAAAGATCAACTCCGGTTCCCCCGTTGCTGTTCGACATCAACGTCAATTTGTTGAAGACAATCTCAAGGTAGTACGTTAGTGCTCCGAGCTTAGACTTCACCTTGGAAAATTGACAAAGATAGTGCAATGGCGTTCTACCATTGATATCGGTGTTGATGAGACACATTTCTAGAGCATCCAAGATCTGGGGAAAGTTTCTCAAGTCGTGACAGTTATTGAACGACACGCACTTCGACAAGGGGTTCAAGCCGTAGTTGCTCACCACCAATGGATTAGCTCCCTTCGAAAGAACAAGGTGGATCAAACTCAAGTTGCCAATGGAAGCAGCCCAATGCAAGGTGGTGTGGCCCTCATCGTCAATGGCTTCGTTGATGTTGAAGTCAGATGGTGGATTATAGAGAAAGAAAGGGATTGGAGCATTGTCTTCGCTGAAGAACCGCAACAATTGGGCAGCGTGAGAAATGTCATCTTCCATTGTCAACTTACCGTGTTTGCCATCTACAGACGACATGGAAGTGTCAGAGTCTCTATTGTGCTCTTCCTGCGACCAGTTGGTTTCGTTAGTTGATTGTGACAGAGCACCCTTCTGGTGTTGCTGGTACATGAGTTGCTGGTGCGTAATGCCTTCCATCCCTCCCGGGAACGTTCCAAACTTTGTGGTGGGTTTTTCTCTTATTTGTGGGAGCTGGCCCTGTTGAAAAGCAGGTACTTGAACAGGGTAGTTTGAAAAGTTCTGAGCGAATCCGGTCATTTGCTGCAGGTTTCTGTTCATTCCATTTGCCATGAACTCCAGTTGTTGGAACGTAGGAGGCAAGTGCTGCATTGTTTGTTGCTGTGGAACATGCAGAAGATGTTGCATAGGAGCTTGGTTGGACATGTGAGAACTGTTTCTAGAAAGAGAGGCTGGATAATCCTGGGTGAACACGGCCTGTGGAGGGAGGTCGTCGTCGAGCTTCAACTTCTTGGGCGTGGTGTTTTCCTTCTTCGCCTTTTTTACGTATTTTCTCTTGACGGGAGTACCATCCTTCTGGCTGGACGCAACTGGAGGCTTCGACTTTTTTGGAATGATGAGGTTGGAGTCGCTCAAGTCAATGTATAAGACAGGCACCATTTCGGAAGTAATTCCGTATTCTGCAGCCAACTTTTGGGCATCGGGAAAAGGAATCCAGGTTCCTTGAAATCTGCCGTATCCTCCCTGGACTTTTTCATGACGGCCCTGTTGCACTCCTTTTTCGAGGATCTTGGTTCTTTTTGCCTTGGGAAAATTGCACAACTTAAGGATCTGTGTAGCATTGACCCAGTCGTCTTTGCACCTCCGCATAATAGGGGAATCATTCACCAAGCATTCGTAAACCTCAATCTAAAAGTTAGTTTGAATTGAGAACAACCTGCACCCTTTCAACAGCCGTCTGGAAGTTCAATGTTCCGGATCTAGTTATCGGACCTTCGTGGGACAACACCATGGCCGAGGAAGGAGAAAAATTTTTTGGAAAAAGGCAATACGTACGTTGGAATACGTCGCAATGTACACGGATGGGTGTTCATAGGACATGTTGACAACTCTCGGTAGTCTGGTGCTAGCAGTCTCCTGGAAAGAAAAAGGTTGATGCAACAATTTGACGATTCGGGTGTAAATTGAACGCGTACTTTCTACTGGTGTACGGGTGTTGACACCTGGTTTCATAACTCAGCCACGCGTGTGCAGGGAGAACGCCTTGTGGGAATTGAATCCGACCAGGAGATACACGGCGACCACTTCCGAGCACTTCCCCCGGAAACTTGTCTTGTGTGTGGCAACTTGTCTTGGTGTGGTTTGTTGCTGTTGGTGCGGAAGCTTGGAAATATCCTGCATCTGGGTCGGTAGTCAGGCCAGCTATTTCCTAGAACAGAAGCCTAATACTGATTGACGTATTGATCATGCATTTGGCCCTGGGAAACTTCAGGTGTTGGTGCATGACAATGGAGAGATCTTCAGGGCGGGATACAAAAGCAGAATGTGCATTTGTGATGGCTAATTGCAAATGCTAATTTTGACTTTTGATCAATTGTTGCCCTATCGATGGACAATTTGTGAATTGGCGAAAGACCTGCGCGAACTTTTCCGTCTACAACTAACTGCGAATAATAACTCTATTGATGCACTTATACAAGACCCTCAGCAGAAAGTGCTTGTGCGAGCTGGGCAAACGTAACCTTGGCTCTCTTCACAATTTCTCTGATCTCTTCCTCTGTGACGGTGAAAGCCGGCCCCAAGAGCATATGGTCGCCAGCTTCCTTGTTGCAACCTTGTATGGCCATGACATTGAGGCCGTTGGCCAAAGCAAGATCCAGGACTCGGTGGGAAACGTCCAATTCCTTGGCAAAACTCTCCTTTGTTTCCCTGTTCTTGACGATCTCGGCAGTCCAGAAACCACCAATTCCTCTGACTTCACCAATGAGAGGATTGCTGGCCAACTCTTTGGTCAAGAGCTCGCCTAAGAGATTGCCCATCTTGAACATATTTGCGGATAATTTCAAAGCCTTGATGCGTTCTTGGATCTTCAAGGCAACGTAGGTGTTCAAGGCATGGCCAGCATACGTCATTCCACCGATGACCATTCCAGATCCTGAAATGAAAGTATCTCTGATCTTGGGAGACACCAAAACACCGGCAATGGTGACGTAACCGGAGCCAAGTGTTTTGCCAATAGTCTGGATATCTGGACTCTGGCCAGGCTCCAAGAAGTTCTCCCAACAATGCAAGCCTCCATTGTTGCATCTACCCGTACCGCACATCACCTCGTCCAAGTGGAAGAGAATGTCGTACTTGTCACAGAGCCTTCTGAGACCAGGCAAGTATCCTGGGGGAGGAGGCACTGTTCCCAAAGTGGAACCTGGCAAAGTCTCCACCACAATACTGGCAATAGTCTCTGGATCCTCTTGCAAAATGAGCTTTTCGGCCTGGTCAAGCAACTTCTGAACGTATTCCTCACTGGTCAAGTCTCCCTGTTCACGGTATGGGTAACAGACGTCTAAAGTGGGGCTCTGGGAAGAAGGCAACGAGATTTCCTTGAAAGCATCTGATCTAAAGCCTCTGCTGAGAGACATGGCACCAATGGTGAATCCATGGTACGAGCACTCTCTGCCAATGAACTTGACTTTTTTTGGCTTGCCTTTTTCGACCCAGTACTGTCTTGAAATCTTCATGGCATTGTCATTGGCCTCAGAACCAGAACAAACAAAGAGAGCAGCCCCAAAAGCTCCCTTGGGAGAGTTTTCAACCAAGAATTTGGCCAATGCCTCGGCATTCTTGTTTCCAACAGCAGCAGTGAAGGAGTAAGTGCTTTTTTCGAAAGCTTCCGCAAAGAACCCTGGAACGGCTGGGTCCTTCCAGCCTAAGGCACCCACAGCCGCACCAGTAATTGCATCTATGCATTCTGTGACCTTTCCTGTATCGGGGTTTTCGATCTGGATGTGGATGCCTTGACCTCCGATAACATTTGGAGCCTGCTTCGCAACGACGGCTTGGAAGATGTAAGACTCTTGAGTGACAGACATAATTATTGATGAGACAGCCAACTCGTTCCACAGGCTGCTTTTAAGTCTCTGGGCTATTGCGGAAGATTCGAAGCGGCAACTCGTTGCGTGAACGTATTGTAAGACGTTCACTTCGAAGTCACCACACCCACTTGGCTG
Source organism: Danielia reshetovae (assembly GCA_030558395.1). Classification (NCBI taxonomy): domain Eukaryota; kingdom Fungi; phylum Ascomycota; class Pichiomycetes; order Serinales; family Metschnikowiaceae; genus Danielia; species Danielia reshetovae. The sequence continues at coordinate 770,755 of JAJMSL010000001.1, read as the reverse complement.
CGAATAAGGCCACTTCCGTATCGGGAAAGTTGGTGCGACTCGTGCAGACAATCGGCCTATCGGAGTGCACACACTTGGCTGGGTGGAATCAACGGAATTTCAATCGGTCAGAATTGGTGTGCATCAGCTTATCCGTAGTCCTGATCTGGCCAAGCGCAAGCGACATTAGCGGTTGGCCGTAGTAGCACAGGTAGCAAGAGAACTTATCCTTCAAAAACGACGGAATTTCCCGTTATCGAGAAAACGGATTGCATCAACATCGAGTGAGTCCTTCAAGTGCCTCCCTCTACCACTTTAATGGATATCGCATGGCCGAGTTTGCATGGAACTAGAAGCGCGAACTTCAGTATATGCGTTTGCAAGACATTCTGCCACTCACTCTGGAACATCTCTGGAACATCTCTGGAACATTTCTGGAACATTTCTGGAACCGGATCAATCTGAAACAAAATCGATCTGAAACATTCTAACGACCCAGTGAAGCATACTGTTTCGGTTCACACTTTTGTTGTCTGCCCGTGCGAGGAGATTTCTTGGTTGTTTTGGTTTGCATCTAGGCGATGACGTAGCCGATCTTCGATGCATTTCGCATTCTTATTTAGCGACTGAGGTTATCAGAACACCTTGCTTTCCTGGTTTGTGACCATCCCCAGATCACCAGTCTCGTCATGTCCAGAATCGGAATCAAACTGCCGTCCAACGCAAATGTCACGGGTACCATCGTAATGATGGACGACGATGTTCTCTCCTCCACACATACTGCGAACACCTCATTGAAGAAAACAAACGACGGAATCATCTTGTTTCCGCAACCTCATGATGATCCGAACGATCCTCTTAATTGGCCCACAATCCGGAAGGATCTCTGCTTCCTTATCATTGGGTTTCAGACTTTCATCGGGGGAGGACAGACTCCCATCTTGGCCGCTGGTTTCTCCTCCTTGGTGGAGGAATTCAACAAACCCTTGTCCACGATCTCGTACCTTGTCGGTGGCTTCATGATATCGCTCGGTGTTGGTTCGGTGCTTGCCAGTCCTACTGCTGTTTTATTCGGCAAACGACCCGTGTACATTTTGGGCATATTTATCTTCCTTATTGGTGCTATTGTTGCTGCATCTGCTTCCAGTTTCGGGGCTTTGATGGCCGGAAGAGTACTCACTGGTCTTGGTGCTTCGCCCACCGAGAGTTTGGCCTCGGCCAGTTTGAGTGAATTGTACTTCCAGCACGAGAGAGCCTATAGAACAGGATTGTACACCTTGTTACTTCTCGGAGGCAAGAACATCATTCCCTTGCTTTCCTCCTTGGTCTTTGAGTATTTGAACAGACACTGGCTTTACTGGATTCTTGCCATGTTCTTGGGTGCAAACCTAGTTCTCACATACTTGTTTGTGCCCGAGACTTTTTGGGACAGATCTCCAACTCCCAACAAGCGTTCTATTGAAGAAACCGAGGCTGCAAGACACGTGGCCGGCTACATTCCCCCGGAACGCAGACCTCATGCGTACGCTCTTCCCTCTTCCAACAACGTCCTCGATGTGGAAAGTTTGGCTTCCTCGCAAAATGACACCACCGGAGCCACGCAACCCGTGGGGATCACAGCCCCTCCTGCTGACACTCACAACGACAATCAGTCTGTTGCTTCGACTCCGAAATCTTTCAAAAACAGATTGGCTTTGTACTCCGGCAGACACTCAGAGGACAAGTGGTGGATGGTAGCCTTGAGACCGTTTGCATTGTACCTCTACCCTGGAGTTCTCTACGGATCACTCGTCTACTCCTTGGCTGTCTTGTGGTTGATTGTAATTTCGGAAACTGTTTCGGATATCTTCAAGGGAGAATATGGTTACTCTCAGCAAACTGTTGGTTTGTTCTACTTGGGCCCCTTCATTGGTGGAGTTCTTGGCTCGGTCGCTACCGGCCTCATTGGTGACAGACTTACCAGATATGTGGTGAAGAAGAACCACGGTATCTACGAGCCAGAGTTCAGATTATTCATGATGGTCCCTGCCACGTTTTTCATCTGCTTTGGATTGATGGGATACGGCTGGTCCGCCGAAGAAACAGACCCATGGATTGCTCCTGTCGTCTTCTTCGGCTGTCTAAGCTTTGGCTCCTCTATGGCTTCTACCACTGCGATTACATATTCTGTTGATTGCTACAAGATGTTTGCTGCCGAGGCATTGGTTTCCTTTAACTTCTCGAAGAATTTCCTCGGTTTCATTTTCTCCATCTTCAACACAGATGTCTTCAAGGTGAGGGGAGGAAAAGTGACATTTGTGATTTACGGCTCTGTCCAAATGGTCCTCAGCTTGGCTGGAATTTTCATGTACATTTACGGCAAGAAGCTCAGGGCCTGGACCGATGACAAGGAGTTGTTGAAGGCCTTGTATGTTCATCAGCCTCCGCACCACCAGCACCACCAGCACCACAAGGAAGCAGCGACCGAAGAGAAAGAAAGTCCAGATACAACTCAGGACAGTAGCCAAGAACCCAAAAAAACTAGTATTTAACGAATAATGAACCTATATCCAGTCTATTCTAGCGAGATCAAAATCAGCAAGAAGCACCGAATTTGCATTGATGTAGTTATGGAGACGACTCTTGATGTCTAGCCTGTTCCACTCTTCGAGTTCGCCAGGTTTCACTTGGGGCATTCCCAACGCTTCCACGATACATCCACTCGTCAAATTTCCGAAGATCCCAGCAACCAACCAGTCTCCGTGAGACAAATAGAGAGCAGTCACGAATCCCCCACAGAAAGAGTTTCCTCCCCCAGTTACGTCTACGACCTTGGCTTGGTCTGTATGGTAGGCAGGAAGCATTATGCCCAAATCTTTAGTCAACACATAACATCCCAATTCGCCGCATCTTAGCACAACACCTCCGTCTGGAGACATGTGTTCTAAGAATTTCAGGGCCAATTCGGCAATTCCAGCTTCTGTTTCGGGCATTTTAGGTAGACCCACGAAATCGGTTGCTTCTGTCAAATTCGGAGTGAAGACGTCCACTTTATAGAGCATTTTGTTCAACCTATCAAGGTTTTGAGTAATGCAAACTTCGGGAAAGGGCTCAAATACAAACAACGGTTTAGGTTTGCCATTTCCTTTGACTGTGTTCAAGAACAAATCGATTGTCTCTTCACACCTTTCAACAGCACAACAGAAGTGGAATGATCGCAGTTGGACCAAATTGTCTGTTTCAAGAACATCGAACCCTTCTATCCTCTTCTTTGGAGACAGGTAAACGAACGTTCTAACTCCATCTTCCCCATACACATTGGCACCTCTTGTGGTCAACCTGGAAGGATCAAGTCTGAACACAGAACCCGTGCCCCATGAGTTGATTTCATCTTCAACTTCCTGCGGAAAATCAGAGCCTTTATCGATGATTCCACATATTCTCTTCCCCAAAACCGGACCAGCTGTAATTCTTCCTCCAACTATTGCGTACGAAGCTCCACCACCGATAATGTTGTACTCAGATTTTCTATTCCAGGAATCAGGATAGTGGTTGGCATCAATAATAAATAGACCTAGCGTGGTCAAGATCGGGTCTTCCACCATGGAAATGAAGCTTGATAGGAGTTTTGGTAGATTTAGGGTCACATGACACAAATTTTTTTTTCAACGATCAATGCATAATTAGGAAAACTGAAAAGAAAAAACCAAACTATACATCATAAGGAATAACAGGTGTGCCCATCGATAGTGTGTGAATTTCTTCACACACGCAGGATGAGGAAAGATGGTAGGCCGAGCAAGCTCATCTGTATACTTTTACCCGAAACGTGCAGTCTCAGATCACTAGGATCTAAGATGCCTCGAGAGGAGGAGAACGCAAGCCGTAGTGTCCTATCGGTATAGGGCACTAAGGACTCATCCTTGTCGTAACTTCTTTTCACATACTCCAGTCGCACTAAGCCTGCAAAACGATCCAACGATTCAAGATTTGAAATCGCAAGATTTATTGGTGCAAGAAGTAGATCAAGCGAAAGAGCTTGACCGACTCCCAAATGCCTCCACCAGGACTCGGAACAATCACATTGCTCATATATGTGACCGATGATACGGTCGTTTTGGCAAGGTTGGAAATAGAGTTTGCATATAATCCTGTGATCACCTGATCGGAAATTGGAATTCATAACACCTATATTGGCCATCATGAAAATTTCGGTAAATGCAAATCACTCTTGGTGGCCAAGCTGGCTAAGGCGCGAGACTGTAATGGAATTGTAATCTTGAGATCGGGTGTTCGACTCACCCCCAGGAGATTTGTCGCCTTTATGGCCAAGTTGGTAAGGCACCTCACTAGTAATGAGGAGATCGTCAGTTCAAATCTGGCTGAAGGCATTATTTTTTTAACTAAACACAAGCTTTGACAACAAGCGTGTCAAACGAATCTCTCAAGCTAAATCTCAAGAACTCCATATCCAAAGGTTCCGTTTCTGTAAAGTCGTGAGATATTAAAAACAAATCACCCCTGTACTCGTCGTCTTTCTGGTTCGTGGTGAGTTCGGCAAACTCCCTGAAGTACGAAACATTGAGTTCCACATCAGGCCCACTCGTCCTTATGAACTCGCAAAATTGGCTTTCGAACTCCCTGGATCCATCCAATGCAGAACGAACGTAGATACGCACATGAGGATGCACTTTTGCCAATTGTGACACCAAATATAAGCAGAGTAAGTCGGTTGCGCTCAACAAGTTGTCGTGGTTCAACACGCAGTGAATGGTGATCGGCCGTTCTGATCTCATAAACTGAGTTGTCACCAAGAGTGCCACGTGAGACTTGCAATTGTCAAACAAGTACTTGGTGGACGTTTCTATCGCCTCATCCTCTTCAGCAGACGCCAACAAGCTTGCAGCAGTGACCGAAGTGAGAAGAAGACTGGAGGGACTCGATATCTGGTCGTTGATAGCCACGGCGTAATTTCTCACAGGTGCCAAGATCGATTTGGAGGAAAACTTGAGGTGCAACACACTGCTGAAAGCCTTGACAATGGCCAAGATGGACGTGGAGTTGACCTGTTCCTGCTGGTTGGAAATATGCTCAGGTGCCTCCAAAGCAGACGAGGCTTCCAACAAATGCGATGTTCTGGAGGTGAACTCACGCAAATGAATTGCCCGGATTTCGGAATTCTCCTCAGACAAGTCCTTGAGAAGGAACATGAGCAGGGGAATGGTGTCGATTTTCCTCAACAAGAGTGCTATTCCAGAGAGCCCGAAGCGAGGTAAACTTTCGATGGACAACTCCGTACTGTGACCCAACAACTTGTCTTCCGAGTCTCCCTCTCCCTTGTCCGTGCCCAAACGACGAGCAACTTGTTCTCTGTAGCTTGGAGGATACACCCAAATAGCCAACGGCGTGGTCAAAAAGGTGGTGACCAAGGTCATGACAATGAACATGGAGTAAACCCTCGACGAAATGATTCCAGCACTCAAGCCCACGTTCAACACCACAATCTCCACAATACCCTTACACGACATCAACACACCAACACCCAACGATTCTCTCCAGAAGAGACCGTTTATCTTTGCGCCCAAGAGCCCTCCGGCAACCTTGCCGAACATGGCCAAGAGAATAATACCAATGGTGTAGGCCCAGTCGATGCCTCTGTTCAAGTCGCCCAAGTTGACATTCAAGCCGGCAATGGCAAAATAAAGCGGAATCATGACAATGTGCACGATGTCCTCCAACTTCTCAGTGATTCGGATAACGTAGCCGTTGTCTCTGGGCACCACGACACCCACCATAAATGCACCAAAAATCGGATGCACACCGACGATGTCAGTGTAGAACGCAGAGATGAACACAAGAGTGACGATAAGCACCATCAGCGTCTGTGAAGGCTCACCCGAGTTCAAATCGCTGGTGAATTTTCCCAAGTAGTATCTCAAAGCCAACCGCACCGGAAATACCAAAAGTAAGAACCAGGCAAGTGTTAATAGCAAGATGTAGACGGTGTTGACCCCACTCTCGGCGTTGGTCAATGTCACCACAAGGGCCAACAAGATCCAGCCGGTCAAATCGTTGATGATTCCGGCAGACAACACAATTGTTCCCACCCGGTCGCCGATTAAGTTCAACTCCACAAGAATACGGGCCAAAACAGGGAACGCTGTGATGCACATGGCCACGGCAATGAAAACCATGTAAGTGGTGAACCTGATTTCCGGCATGTCGTTCGATGGACCTGTTCTGTACTCATTGTACAAACCCTTGGCAATGCCACATCCCAAGCCAAAAGGAATGGCCATATTGATAAGACCGACCGACAATGCCACCTTGGCGTTGTTTTTGATGTATTTGAGATCGACCTCCAACCCCACAATGAACAAGAACAAAATGATTCCGATATTGGCGAAAAGCTTCAACCCCACCAAAGATGCCGGTGGAAAACAGGTTTCTGTGAAGTTGGGAATACGTCCCATGACAGTCGGACCAAGTAAGATGCCACAAACGACCTCAGCAATCACTTTGGGCTGTTGAAGCTTGCGCAACGGATAGTGGAGTAGCTGGCACAAACAAGTGATAAAAATAGCCTGGAACAAGAACAAAGTGTACGGAGAACTGGCCGAGTACTCCAAGGGATTTCTCCCCGAAACAATACCGGCCACCGAGCTAGTCAGAATAGCCATTTTGTTGTATTTGAGGACGATTTATTCGAAGGATAATTCTGGGGTAAATCCTACTCACACTAAGATGGTGCCCGATTGTGCCTTACACAGGACGTCGCCGCGAATTCTGGGGTCGGCGAAGCACGTGCAGAATGAAGGTTGCGGCATCAGGTCTTTGGAGTCAGTTTACTAGTGTTGACAGCTGCAGGGTATGTCGCACTTTTGCATTCTCTTTCGGCGTAATTGGGAGTTGAGACGAAATGGGAGAGGCAGAGGCACAGTGTAAATTGAGTTCTTGTGTAGGTTGGCCGACCCTGGTATGGAAAGACGGATTGATGTCGCTAAAAACTGAAGGATGAATACTGAGTATTGCTCATTCGCTGTGAGTTCACTCTATCTAAGGAGATTTGCATTTTCAGCGTTTTTCCGATTCTTTCTCACCTGGTCTAGAACATTCATGGATCTAACTGGAATTGTAGGAATTAGCCGCACAGAGGACTCGGCAGACCACCTCTTATCGCCGTTCAAACGGACCGAATACGGAGAATCATTTGGAAGTTATTAGTGAGCAGATAGGGAATATGCAGGAAAATTGAGAAGGTTCCAGAAGTGCGACTTTTTTGGGTGCAAAATCTGGAATCTTCTAGCAGGCGAGCTGACAAAAGTGGCCACACTCCATTTTTCTATAAATTGCACCAACCTGTCATAAACTTTCAACTTCATCAAAAACTTAAACATACCATGTTTGCAATCAACACCACTCCAGTCAACATTTCTGCCTTGTTGGATACCTTGGGCTACCAACAGTATCAGCAACAGCAAGACAACAAGCCAAAGATTATCAAAAAGGTCGAGGCAGAGGACAAGTACCAGATCCAGATTTTCAAGAAATACGGAAACTTCAACTCTTATGAAGTCAAGGTCTTGAGGGGTACCCGTCCTGCTCGACATACGAACTTGGTCAACTTGGTGATTGAGTCTGCCGAAGATGACTTCAAGAAAGTGTTCCAGTTCAGTTTGGACGACATCGAAGTCAGCGAGATTTCCTGGGAATACTTCAAGGACGAAAACGTCTTGGTTTTGAACGTTCCTAAGAAAGTCAGGCACTGTTCCGACGATCTCGAGTCCTTGATTTCTAGCTTGTTTGGAGCACAAGCTCAGAGTCAATTGGGACATTTTGGTCCCCAATTCGGACAGTCCCCTCAGCTTGCTTACCAATGCTCTAGAGGAAAAAGCGCAAGAGAGTTGGAGCAGAGAAGAGCCGATGAACAATTGGCTGAAGCCAGAAGAGCAAGAAGAGAAGCCAAAGAACAGGCTAAGGAACAAGCAAGGAGAGAAAGGGCCAAAGTTCAAGAACTCAAAAGACAAGCTGAAGAAGCCAGAAAACAACAAGCTAGAGAAGAAGAAGCTAGAAAACAACAAGCAAGAGAAGACGAGGCCAGAAGAGAGGAAGCCAGAAGGCAGGAAGCCAGAAGAGCTGAAATCAGAAAGGCAGAGACAGAGAGAGCGAAGAGAGTCGAGCAGGAAAAAGCAAAAAGAACTGCCGCGGTTAGAGCCAGAAAGGAGGCAGAAGCCAAAGCCAGGGAAGAAGCTGAAGCATCCAGAAGCGAAGAAGAACACAGAAGAGACATTCTCAAGCAACAAGAGTTTTTGAGGCTGCTTTTCGGAGGAAATTTCCTCCCCTACGGGCAATTTGCAGAGCCCCAGCCAACAGTACCAGCTGGAGTGAGCGAGGACCTGATGTCTGACACAGATTCCATCAGTTCCGAAACCGAGACTCCAGACCAGTCTCCAAAGCAAAGCCCAATTTCGGAGAACTTACACAGATCTCCATCTCTTGAAGAGGTGGAAGACGAAGAATTTGTGATGTTTAGAAAGAAGTTTGGGGAGAATTAGCTAGAAGTTAGCTATATAATGTTATCATATTTTTTTCCTAGAAAATTCATTGTAGATATTAGTAGGAAACTGAAACTTTTAGTATTGTTATCGCAGTCCAGAAGTGTTCAGAAGTGAGTTAAATTGAATTCCAAGAGGTGTCCTGGTCTCTACAAGTTGTGCCACTTTTACGTCATGTTCTCACTTATCTGACTTGATCTCGTGACTTTCTGCGGAACTAAACTCTCAGAAGTGACAATATTGAACCCCACCAAACTTCAAAAATGCCCAATTCCATAGCTGTTTTCGGGGGCAGTGGACTCTTGGGACGCAAAATATGTGAGGTTGGTGTCCGCTTGGGCTGGTCGGTGACGTCGTTGTCTCGTTCCGGAAGGGCCCCAGTTGCAACTTCCTTCTCTGATAATTCGTGGATCTCAAAGGTCGAGTGGAAACTGGCCGATCTCCTTGATTCCAAGTCGTACCTGAAAGAATTGAAAGGTAAAACCGCTGTGGTTCATTCTGTGGGAATCCTTTTTGAGAACCAGGAATACAAGCAAGCTATCAATTCCAATTTCAACTTCCTAAACGACATCCAAAGACTTGGAAATATGTTGAAGGGGTCCAATCCCATGAAAAAAGACCCCAAGACCACCTACGAGGCCATCCAGCGCGACCTGGCCGTTCTTTTGGCCGATGCCTATTTGAAAGAATCGAAAAAACCAACATTTATCTATATTTCTGCCGATTCAAAACCTCCGATTGTGCCTGAAGGATACTTATCCACGAAAAGAGAAGCAGAGTTCGAACTTTCTTGTAAGAAAGGTTTAAGGTCCATATTAATGCGGCCTGGAATCATGTACGATGAAGGTGAACCAATGACCAATAACCGCAAATTGCTCACCAGATTCTTGGATTTGGGCTACAACGTCAAAGAAGGAGTCTTGGGTGACAAGATTCCGTTTTTGAACGGGTTGGTCCGTCCTCCGGTTTCCACCGAGAAAGTTGCATTGAAAATCTTTGAAAAAATCGAAGACCCCGATTTCAGTGGAGTGGTGACTCTAGATGAAATAGTACGGTTTTGATCTCTATCAAAAGCTATATACACCAATCTATCAGTCTAGACTCCGTAGCTAAACCCATTGACGTACTGGTTCTTCCTTCGCAAAAAATACTTTCTGCCCTCGTCCACAAAGAACACAGTACTGGTGATCATCAACAAATTGAACAAATCTCCAAAACTCAACGCCTCGGTCTGGAACACCGACTGGAAAAACGGAACGTAAATGGCACACAACTGGCCCAAGAGAGATCCCGCTACAGCAAAGTTGAACATCTTATTGGTGAGCCCAATCTCGAAAATGGACTTCGAGAAGTGACGGCACGCCAAAGCATTGAACATGTCGTAGAAAACAAAGCATGTGAATGTCATGGTGGTGTCTCTGGCCGTGATCTGGTTGTCTTGCATCTCCTTGACGAAAACGTACATGGTGCCCAAGATGATCATGCAAGCACTCTGCAACACACGTCTTATGACAACCTTGGTCAAGATTTTGTCGTTTCTCTTTCTGGGTGGCTTTTTCATCACCTCGTGGTCAACCGGCTCGACTCCCAACGACTGTGCCGGAGGTCCGTCCATCAAAATGTTAATCCACAAAATCTGCATGGCATTCAAAGGATTGGGCAATCCAAAGAACGTAGACAACGCTACCAAAGTCAATGCTGCGATCGATGTGGACAATTGGAAGGTAATAAAGTTCTGGATGTTGAAGAAAATGCCCTTACCTTCTTCAATAGCACTCAAGATGGTGGTGAAATCGTCGTCAGTAAGAACCATGTCAGCAGCTTCTTTGGCCACATCTGTACCGTTCTTACCCATGGCAATACCGATATCGGCCAATTTCAACGCGGGGGCATCATTCACACCATCTCCAGTCATGGCCACAATGTCCCCTCTTCTTTGCAATGCCTTGACAATGGTCACCTTGTGTTCTGGCGTGACTCTGGCGAAAACGGAGACGTTGTGGATAGCGTGACTCAAGCTTTCTTCGGACAAACGGTCCAATTGGTCACCTGTCATGACTGAGTCGTTGCCAGTAACTGGGATACCGATTTGTCTAGCAATATTGGCGGCAGTGGTTGGAGAGTCTCCCGTAATCATGATCACGTGGACTCCTCCTTGCATCAATCTGGAGATAGACTGGGCCACGTTGGGTCTTGGAGGATCCTTCATACCGACCATTCCGCAGAAGACCAATTCGGAAGGCACAGAGGTTTCTTTTTCGTTAATGTATTTCTGGTTGTTTCTGGCGAATCCCAACACTCTCAAGCCTTCAGTAGCCAAGGCTACGGATTTCTGGTGGATCGCTTCTCTGAGCTCGGCGGTCAACGGCTTAGCAACTCCGCTTTCGTCCAAGTATTTGGAGGACAATTTCAACACAGCTTCAGTTGCACCTTTCACATAAGTCTCACATTTGCCCATGTCGCCACTGTGGGCGCACACGGCCATGAACTTTCTATCTGAGGAAAAGGGCAATTCGTAAAGTCTTTCCTTGGTGCCCCTAACGTCGTCAAGGCCAAAATGAGGCAAGCACTCGACAAGGGCGATGTCAGATGGGTTACCCACGTAGCTCTCGTTTTCAGCAGAATAGCGCGCGTTGTTACAGAGATTTCCGACCTCCAAAACCTTGCGGATGTTGGGGGTGAGCGCATGGTGCAAGGAGTTGTCGTTCAACTTCTCCACGACCAAAAACGGCGTATTGAAAGACCCTTTGAAGTCAAAAGCCCAGATCTTGGTCACGGTCATGTGGTTTTGGGTCAAAGTTCCGGTCTTGTCAGAGCAAATCACGTTGACGCTGCCCAAGGTTTCCACACTGGGCAATCTGCGCACAATGGCCTTTTGTCTGGCCATTCTCAACACTCCAAGAGCCAACGTCACGGTGACAATGATGGGCAAGCCTTCGGGAATTGCGGCCACGGCCAAAGATACCGAGATCTGGAACATGTCCAACCACTCGCGGCCCTGGATGATTCCCAACAAGCAAATGAGCCCAATGACTATAAAACTGAACACAGACAAGTCCTTGCCCAATTTGTCCATGGCCTGCTGCAACGGGGTCTTGGGCTTCTCGATCTCGGACATCATCTCAAAGACGATGCCGAATTCGGTCTGCAGACCCGTGGCCACGACAACTCCGGTTCCGTGGCCGTCTCTGACCAAAGTACCCATAAAGGCAATCGAGGTGCGTTCGTTGACCGGAAGGTCCTTGGCCACGCACGAATCGGACACGATCTGGTCGGCCAGTTTGCGCACGGGCCTGTTTTCTCCGGTCAAGTTGGACTCGTCGATGGACAAGTGCACGGCCTCGGTCAAACGAATGTCTGCTGGGATTCTGTCACCCTGGGCAAAATGCACCAAATCGCCCGGCACCAACGCGGACGCCAACACGGTGGAGGTGTTTCCGTTTCGGGTCAACTTGGCCTCCGCAGGAACCAACTTGTTGAGCGCCTGGAGCGATTTTTCCGAGCGATATTCCTGGACAAAGCCCACGGTCACCACAATGGTGATGGCCAACGTGATGGACACGGCGTCGTCGACGTTGCCCATCCAAAACGACACGACCGCAGACGCGATCAACAACAAGATTAACGGGTCCGAGTAGAAGGACGAGATGAACTTCATCACCAAGGACTCCTCTTCTTCGGAGTTCAATTCGTTGACTCCGTGGATCAGCTGACGGTTCACAATGTCCTGATTGTCGGACAAGCCCGTGACACGGTTGGTCTGGAGCTCCGACACGGTGTCGTCGACCGAAAGTTGGGCAAATCGGATCGAGGCCGTGTAACGGCTGGGTTTTTCGTTTAGTAGCATGGGGTTTTCACTCATGGCGACTCTGGGGTTAACGGGCCTTGAGACGCGGGCCAACGATGATAAAAATGTACGGGACGGCTGTGGCGGGTGCGTTCGGAAGACTCGCTGAGCAGAAAATAGTTCTGAAATGCGTGGATTGTAGGCAGGACAGAGGACAGCAAATTGCAATACAGACCCACCAGAAGGGCTCTTTTGCACAGAGCCTCAATTATGGGAATTGCACCTCTGCCGGAAGCTGGGTTTCTACTACTCTGCTGGTAAATTGCCAGTTGGTGTGTGCGGACCGGACAAAGCCCTGGCCGACTTCGCGTCGCAAACGGCTCCAAAGTGCACACTAGGACACAAAAGTTGGATTTTTGATTTTTGCATCACATGGTGTCCAGGTGTCCACGCTTTGTTTTCGACCTTTGCCGGCCCTGGCAGAGATAACATACGCATCAATTTTCAGATGTCCGACTTTGCAGAAATGTCACAAATTAAGTCAAGAAATAAATCATGGTGCCAGACTGGGACCTCGGTACGAGTCCTGTGCCATCGCCATTCGAGTACATGTCCACGTGTTGCTAGGCCTGACTATGGCTCGCAATTTCGAGTCGCTTCCGCAAAAATGAGTACTCGGAAATGTCTTGAATTATCCGCACCGGAACATTTTACGATTTCGCAGCTGTTTCACTTTTGCAGTCTGTGTCACTTTTCGCAGTCTGTGACTCAACATTTTCGTAGTCTCTGTCGGGCACACCTCAGAAAACTCCCTCAACAATCTTAAACGCTGCCTTGGACAACCGGTTCATCACGGCCAACCCGTCTCCTCTTTCCTCCACTCCCTCCACCAAAATAACATCTACTCCCATTTCGTCCACCTCTCGAAGCAAACGAAAGAGCCGTTGTGCCATTTCCACGGGTGTAGATCCCAAGTCTCGCTCCGTGGCACCTTCAAGGCCCAATTCAGTGGCCAGTGCGAACCGTGCTGCTCGGAGAAGTGCCACCTTCTTTTCGCCAATATAAGGCTTGGTGGCCCTTCTTCCGTCTCCACAATTCACAAACAATATCACTTTCGCCGTAGGAGAGTAATGCCTGTACTTCATTCCCGGTGTTTTCACAGCCTCCATCTTGCCTGCGGTCTTCTTGGCCAAAACCACATTGGCCCATTCTCCTCCTCCAAACTTGCGAATGTCTTCCACTGAAACACCTCCAGGACGAAGCAACATCGGAGGACTCACAAGTCCGTCCACCACCGTAGACTCCACACCCACGTCACATGGGCCCCCGTCCAAAATGTAAGGGATTCTTCCCTCTAGATCGTGCAATACGTGGCTGGCCAAAGTTGGACTTGGTCGTGTGGATGCATTGGCCGATGGAGCTGCCAATGGCGTATCACTGAGTGCTATAAGTGCTCGGGCCACTGGGTGGTCGGGCATGCGCACTCCCACGGTATTTTGACCAGCTGTCACGAGCTCCAGAACTGGGGTGCCCTTTTCGATGGGCAATAGAATAGTCAACGGCCCCGGCCAGAAGTTCTCGATGAGCTGGTCGTACACTTCAGGGATCCGGTGCAGCTGCGTAAGAATTAGACGGGTGATCTGGTCAAGGGAAGAAACATGCACTATGAGTGGGTTGTCTGCCGGGCGGTTTTTCGCTCTGTAGATGGCTAAAACAGATTCGTCCGAAAGAGCAGAGCCTCCTAGCCCGTAGACGGTCTCTGTGGGGAACGCCACAACAGTTCCTGGGTTCTTGACTTCGTTTGCAGCTGTTCCAAGGTTTTTCTCAGTCGCTTCGTCAAAAATCTCGGGAACAGCTCCGCGAAAAGATATAGCGCTTTTGTTCACATTGAACACTTTCGTCTCAAACATTCTGGCTAGTTTCGTGAGCGTTTGCCGCATGCAGCGGAGGGCAGATTATGATTCACCTCATCGGACTCATGTAGGTTTTGTGCAGGCACGCATATGTTCAGGCATGTCATTGACAGAACCTCGGTTGGTTGGAGATCCTGAAACGGTTCAGATTGATGGCCAAGCTGATTTGGTGCGGGGATTTGAGGAAGGTGGGATTTCGCTGATTCTTGGGATTTTTGAAGGGATTGTTCGTTTCAAGTTTGACCCAAAGACTGCGAAATTGCGATAATTTGTGAACTACCAAGCTGACAATTGTTCCGGTTATAATGTATCAATATCGTTACTCAAATACAAGATTCTCGGTGATGATCTTCTTTTCCTCGTCACTCAACATCTCGTAGTATCTCTGGAAATCTCCAAGATTCTTGGTGGTGCATTCTTTGAAAAATTGTACCAACATCTCTTTGATTCCTTGGTCAGTGGTCTGGTCATCGTCCTCATTGTCAGAGTCCACGTACGACTTCAACTTGTCCAAAGTGGGAACTCCAAGATCCGCCATGTCTTCCCAGTCTCCATCTCCATCATCCTGTTCTGGCAAATAGTCGTTAGGATCTGGTTGCTGGCACTGGAATCCTAGCTCACTAGCCAAAAGTTTCAAGATTTTAAGCGACGCTGGGATTTGTGTGTACTGATTGGGCATGTTCTTGGACATGGATCGGGTGACAATTAAATCTCCATCGTAAGGAATGAGATCTCCATCCACAATCATCGACGAAATTCTGACATCGCTGAGGGAGTAGATCTTGCCCAAAGCAAGGATGTTTTGCTTGATTTTCTCAAAGCCTCTGGTGACCTCGAATGAAGTAAACCAGATAGGCAAGACCAACTGTAGGCCGTTTTTGGTCGCCCCAGTATCGGGATCTTCTTGCTGCAAGCTAGTTAAAGCATCAAGTAATTCTTCGGGGGAGGCGTTGAGAACAAGCTTGCAGAAAACCATGATCAAGTTCTCAATAGTAACGACTTCCTTGGCCACCACTAATCTTCTAACAGTTGCTTGAAGCAACTGGAAAAAAAAGTCTTTGGTGAGATACGACTGGAAGTTCTCAAACAACGAAATCACTATCAATCCACAGTTCATGGCTGCACTGTCCGACAGCTCCGGTGACAAGAACTTCGCGGCCACCACCAAAAGTAGATCCATTCCCGATTGGTCCCCTTCTTTATAGTCCAAGAAGGATTTGGATGCTTTTTGCAAAAGATTATTGAACACCTCTCCTCCGTTCTGCAAGATCTGGTCGTCATTTGTTCTCAATATCAAGTCCTTCAAGACAGGAAAAATGTACATGAACACTTCTTGTGGGAAGCTGTTGGAAAGATCTTCTCCTGGAGATGCACTGATTATGTTGCCAAGAAGCTCGAGAGCCATGTACAATTCTGGCGAATATTCCACGGTTAACTGGGTCAGAGCCTTGCCTATTATTTCAAGAATAGGCGGAACCAGCTTCTCGCAGACCTGAAGATATTCCCCTAATTGAACGTCCTCTAATAATGTCTGCAAGCAATCCACAGAGTCAATGGTCAACTGAATGTTGCCTGGGTCTTTGAATGAGATTTTGAAAATCAAGTCTATCACACTCTGCTCACCGGCAATCACAGCTTTGAATGCATATCTGTGGTCAATGTCGATAGCCACAGAAACGGCTTCCTGAAGCACAGGAAGAGTGTCCTCGTCGCTTTCGTCAAGCAAGGCAAAGGCCACTTCAAGAATGCTGAGTTGCAATTCATTTCCCAATCCAGACAATTGGAAACCTGCCAAGTTTTTCCACAAGGTGGCACTGACCAAGGCACTGGCTCTAATAACGTCGAGGTCAGGAGTCGCGGCCGTCGCAGCAAATGCAAAGGTGTTTTTGAACTCGTTGGCTGCAAACGAATTGACCGATAATTTCAGTGCAAATTTCTCAACAAAGCGAGGCAACAAGAGGAAAATTCTGGAGACCACAAGCGGATGCGTCAGCGCAGACACCAACGAGTTGATGCTGGACAAGAACGTGGCCAATGGAAGGTCTTTACCTACGCTTTCAGCATCTTCATTCAGGAACAAACATTCCACCAAGAACAAGTAGGATTCCTTGGTTTTCCAGTCCAAATTAGGGTTGACAGTTTCGATCTTGAAAGCGTCAAACAACTGCGTTGCATCCCTGTCGTTGAGCTCCATAAGCAAGTCCTGGATCGAGCCACGGACGGCATAGGTGATTGACAAACCTGTCATGTCAGTGACGTATGTGTTGAAATTTGCAGTGTACTCTTCGATGGTCTCTTCGGGCAAAACAGCACATTTGACCACACAACGAGCAAATTCGGCGAAGACTTCGGCCCCAAAGGACAGCGCAATGGGATGCAAGTGCTGCAACACAGACAATACCTGCATGAGCTGTTGGATATAGTTCATGATGCATTTGGCAGGGTCGTCGAGTTCCTCTGACTTCACAATGGAACCAGGCTGGTTGCCGTCCACAACCACCACTCTAAAGACATTGGAGGCATACGAAAAGTCGCGGAGAAGAGCCTGCAAGAACTCCTTGCGGATGGCAGAGCCCAACAGTTTTCTGAGGTAGACCAACAAGTGTTCGCAGACTTTGTAGATGTGCGTTTTGAGGTCCACATCAGCCAAGACCAACGAATCGGACGGCAGCAAGCTTTGCAACAACGAAAGCAACAAGGGGCCAAAGGAAGCCACGTGCTCGTGGACCGCATTTTTCCGTTCTGGCAGCTCAAGCGCCTCTGGGCTCAGTAGTGTGTCGCAAACGGTCAAATACAATTTAAGTGCACTGGTTTTGGTAGCAGCAGGCAAGTCCTGGCCCAACAAATTGGAGATGTGGGCAATAAGCTGGGCCCCCACGCCCCCCTCCCAGAACTGGTCCTCGGATATCAACATGTCAAACAAGTCCGTGAGCACAGCCAAGCCACCAATCACTGAAATCTGGTTCTGAAAGTCTCGGGTCCGGTCGTACAACGTGGTGAGTAATTCCGGCCATTCGTCCGGGTAGTCGGCCGCGGCTATTTGCACAATTACGTACGCAGCGCCCGATCTGAGCTTGGAATGGGTGCTGGAGGTGGCCAACTGGATCAAATGATCTCTGACCAATTTCTTGAGTTCCTGGTCGATAGGAGGCCCCACAAACAGTTGGAAGCCCATGGACCAGAATTTAGGTACAAGCCGCTTCAAGTGCAACAAGCACGACTGCCTGACATCAATTGGGTATTGCTCTGAGGTAGAAGATTGAATCAAGACATAGGAAACTTGAGATGGGTCCAGAGCAGCGACGCGGTTAAACTCGAGCTCAGCGCTAGTTCTAAGATTGTTTTCGGGACTGTTCTGGTCCACCACAAGCTTTAGAATGGCATTTTGCATTTTGGGTGGTTGCAGTGATTTAGAAAACCTTGATGCTCAAGCGTGGGTCACGTGACGGAGGAACGCGTTTGGAGCCATGAAGATTAGGGAAGGATGCAGTGAAATTTCTGAGAATGGGTTGGTGGGAAAGGACGATTTTTTGAGTGGTATTTCCGAAGGGCTGTTTCGAGTGGTGTTTCTGGATCCGTAGAGGCTGCCAAATGTATACTTGGATGAATGTGAGTCGAATAGCATTCCACGACAAAAAGTATTCCGCAATCGGACCTTCTCCTTGTAATCATGGATTTTTTCTTGTACAATCCTCTTCTCAAAAAAGGTTGTGGATGTGGGTGTAAAATCAATTGAGGGAAATGGAGTTGGTGGAATTTTTGTTACTGTGCGACCTCTAAACACACCTAATGTTCCGAGTCACTGTATCGGGTTTATATTCTAGGGACAGTTGGATGGACACACTTAAAAATTTCCATTGTTGTCACTATCATCAAGCTAAATGATCCTTTCGAGTTTTAAATTGCGCAATTTTGTCGTTTATCACTTCTTCCTTATTTAGTCGTACTCACAGTTCAGTGTCTAGTGGGTCTGATGTAATCGAAACTGTAGTTTTCTAGATAAAAAAGGAAAAAATGATCCAATCTCATTCTAACAGCTCCAACTGAATACACCCGGAGAACTTCAAAAGTTAGGAATTTGCGTAAAAGATGAAAACTTCAACTCGTACCACCCGAGAATTTTGAAATCGTGGAAACTGTTGTTTTTTGAATGCTCCGAATTCAAAGCCCGAGGAGAATCGCTGTACTCTCCAAACCCTGACAATGCTAAGAACCTGAACCTTTCCAGTGGCTGCAACTTGCATCTGGACATGTTATCGCGAATTTCCTGCACACACAGCCACACACACAGCACTTATCAGGAAATAAGAGAACGTACCCCAAAACCAATATGAGTTTCGACGCAATCAGTGGTCTGGACATCAATGGTGCCTTCAAGATTGCCAATTTGGCCGTGGGTGGCCTCTCCGTACGTGCTGCTTTTCTGTGACCAAAAAGCTACGAATTCGTTGTTCTAACTCGACAGGTGTTATCCGGAATCTCCCAGCTATTCAGTGGAATGTAAGTCAAATTGGTTTGGTTTTTGAGTGTTACTAACTTTTAGACAATCGGTAAGTGCTTTGTTTTAAATGTGATGGGTTTTCTAACTTTTAGTTTGTCCTTGGAATATATGTGATAGCGTTTGGAGCAGTAATTGGACTTCTTGGTACGTAGCACTCAGGCTTTCAGAATCGTCCTTTGTTTTGCTGTTTGAATCGGACATTTGGATGGGTTTCAAGTTCCAATACTAACTCCAGAATTCCGTGTTCCTAATGAGGCCCACGTCTATGGTTCCTTTCTCTTTTCCTTTATTGGAAGAGGCATATGTATGTATGATCTTTGTGTTTCCAACACTCTACTAACTTCAGTCTACACCTTAATTGGAGCCAGTATCAACGGAGCCTCGTGGTTCCGGGTCTTCTCGGGGCTATTGATCTTTATTGTTGGATTGGTTTACGTTGCTTTGGAGGCGGTGCCAAGCATTTCTCCTCCAGAAAATATGAGCCCGGAGGGAATCTCCATTGGAGTGCAAGACGAGGACATTGTGTAGGTTTGCAAAACGTATAAAATGCGAATTTCAACGTCGTGGTATAAAAGAAGTACTTGGCTGCCACAGAATGAGTTCAATGCCCCATCTAAGATGTTACATACAAAATATGACAACACAAGTTTAGCACAAAATATAAACAAGAATGACTTGCAGATAGCCAAAATTTATTACATTAGAATATCAGAACATTGCTTTCCATTGCGCAACCACATTTCAAGTGTTTTTATTGGTACACCCCAAGTATTGATTGAATCGCCTAATACTTTCTGATTCATATATCCCTTGGAGTTAGATTAAACACACGTCTATTCTTATCGTTTTGTCAACTTCAACAAACCCTCCACTTCCAACTCTTCTCTTTTGCCGAGGGAACTTATTCTAGGTTGCTGTGCTATGCAGGATTTTGGCTTCGTTTCTTTACTTCCAAACAAGCACCATAAACAGCCCCGATGCCTCTCTAGCAAAATGCAATCGGCGTCTCCTATGTCAGGTTCGACAGAAAACTCCCCACGACGAATAACGATCCCAAAGCACTCGTTCACGGCATTTCGCATCACATACTCGTCTTCTCGAGAAATCAGCGAGTTGGCACGCTGTATTTTCTTGGGCCGCGTGCCGGACGTCTGGTTAGAAGGAAAACTGACCGGTGGATTGCTTCTGGGCGCGGCAAAACGAGTAAAATCGGTGGTTTCTCGCAATTTCAATTCAACCATATCGACCATCCACCAGAGCATCTACAACTCGGTGTTGAGCGACGAGGTGAGTGACCAGGAGGAAGGCACGGACGATTTCAACTTCCATAACCGTAGAAGATTAGCGAAATCTGTACGAGATGCGTACATGAAGTCTTGGCAGGATTCAGACACAGAGGAGGAACCGGAAAGCGTAGAAATCGAGTCCGATGCTGTTTCGGACTCGGATTTGGAAATGTCCCACAGTTACTTTGAACACATCTTGAACCGACGGTCGTCTGCTTCCAGTGGCGGTTCCTGGGACTCGGAATCTCACGCATCTTCTCTTTCTTCAGTGCATGGATTTGAACCACTGGCTGGTCCAAATGGAGGTCCAACTAGATTGGTTTCTCAGTCCACCGGACCGGAAATCACGGGGCCTCCAGCAGAATCTGAGTTGAAACCTCACGTGGAACCTCAAGTGGAACCTATTTCTCTTTTGACTACTTCTAGAGCAGGATCGATAGTGCTGCTGGACATGCAGAAGGTGCGGTTTGACAAGTCAACAAAGTCCAAGCCTCGCATTTCCTTCGCTAACCCAGAGCCGGAATGCGAAACAGTCCAGAACGAATTGAGTAAAGAATATATTCTGGCTGAAAATCGACACCTCAAATCTCTCAGGAAGCTTCGAGGTTTGGCCACGAAATCAACAGGAAAAGCAAAAGCGAAAGGGTCCCGCGTGAAACTGAAGCTTGTCAGTTCGATCTTGAAAGGGTACAGACCCGGTGAAATTATTCGGATGGACAAAATGCTTGTCCTAATCGAAAAAGCTGACAGTATCACAGGCATGGATTACTACACCGAGGCCACGAATGTTGACACCAGAGTGACTGACCGGTGGAGAGAATACTACGTCCTTTTGAGGAAAACAGACAACTCTTCGACGCCGTTGGAAGTCCAACTCTTCGACGCCAATTCCCGTGACTTGGAAGGAAAACCTGATCACACTCTCGCCCTTTCTCCGAAAGTCAAAGCTGATTTCTTTTGTCGGTCGGACAAGTCCATCAGTTTGGTGGAACCGGTGAAAGACGGGGTTCGGCTATTCCTTCTCAATGCAAAATTCCAGACTGTGGCCTTCAAGTGGCTCTTCGTTGTGAAGGGGATTGTTCAGGACGAAATGGATACGACTTTTAATATCAAAATCGCTGAATTGGACATGCAATTCCGTGTGTGTGTTTCCAGAGAGATCTTGCGAAAATCCGTGGAGCTGTCTGTCCAATTCCACTTGATTGAACGCCCTTCTGGGTATCAGGTTGAATTTGATGTGATGTTGGAGTTTTTGAAAGATGAATTGTTTTCTCGCTTGAAGGGCATTGCCCCTCACCATGAAGGCGTGAGGCAGTGGCTAGCTTCCAATTCGAACCCGTGGTTTTGTTTCCGATTCTATGATCGGTTGGAATGGGTGAAAAACAACAGCAAATATTTCTACGTTCAAAACCAGGTTCAAAGTGAAAAGATCAACCTTGAATTCAGAAAAATGACCCGGACTCCATTGTTGACTGTTGATCCAGAGGGTGGTGAACTTCAGCAACCTTATCCAATTGAAGGGTTCCTTGCAAGAATCACCAACACTTCAGGGAAAGAATTTTCCAAATTCAGGGCCTTCTACCGGATCCAGTATTTCTTTACATCAGACAGCATCCTCTTTTTCTCAAACTTGTTCAATGGTGTACCTCCTTCTCCCGACAATGCATTCATGGATGACCTGAACAACAAGGAAGAGATTGCTCCCACAATTCCCGCAATCTACTTGAAGGACCCATTTCCCTTGGACAAGGACGACCACATTTCGTGGATTGATTCGCCAGAGTTTGAGAAATATGATAAATTAGCGGTGGACGAATTTGAAAGAAGGGTGCAGCAGGTCGTCAAAGCCATCGCCATCATCGACTTGTGCTCAGTTAGAGCAGTCCGGTCAATTCCTTTGAAGTCCATTAGAGTCCACCATCTTTACTACCAATCTCTCCTATGGTTCTCCAGTCCAACTCTTCTTGAAGATGAGGATATCATGGATTCGGCATTTGAGATCGAACTCCTTGACGGAAGCAGTTCGAAATTGCTTGCACCCTCCAGAATTGTTAGAGATGAATGGGTTTGGAGACTACTGGAGTTAGTAATCTACTGGAAAAACCACAGAAATGAGGAGTTGAAAAGCAAAATATTAACAAGAAACGAAAACTGGAAACGACTCGGAATCAACGAATACATGGACTCCAATATTGTCAACAAGTCTGAAGGTTTGGAGGAAGCTCTCTCTGCTGCCAATAGTCATGTTTTCAATATTGGAGGGTTGGCTATGTCAACTCCTGTCTTGATGGACGGCTATCTTTACCAGAAACACAAGAAGCATTCTAATTTCAACCAATATTACGTTATATTGTGTCCTGGATACCTCAAGTTGTTTTCATTAAACAAAAGGTCCAAAGCTACCGGAATATGGAAAAAGACCCCATATTTTGAGCATTATATGACCATTCAGATTTCGGAATGCTACGCCTACTCCGGCAATGCCACTTCGCTCGATTTAGTGGAAAACAACGCCAAAGCCCCCGGACAAAGTGAAATTCCCAGAGTATATGCTGATGGGTGGAAATCATCAGGAGAAGACTCACAGCAGTGTTTTACGTTGTGGTTTGGCAAAAAAAGAAGACTCAAGCATGAAATGGGACTAGCCCGAAATCCTGGTTCGGTCCACATGATTCGAAAACTTGGAATTACAGGAAAGAGCATGGTGTTTTTAGCACGCTCTCGTCAAGACAGAGAAGCATGGATGCACCAAATACTCGTTGAAATCAACAGGTTTTCAAAGGGTTAATGATTAATATACAATTCCCTTGTGAGAATGGATCACTTTGCTAATCATCTCACTGTCACTATCGCTATCTGACTCCGATTTCGTTTGCTGATAATCGGAGCTTGATCTCAATCGAAGAGGACTGGTTGGTCGAGAAATGCAACATGACGGACTGACATGGCCTAGCAGTTCTGAACTGTAACCGTCATCGAGAATCTCTGCTTTCTTCGAAAATGTCGAACTTGGAGTATGGTCAAAAGGAGAGAATTCAAAAGCAGATTCGAGAATGGGACTCACCTTTTTGACCAGACTAAAAGGGTTGGCCCACAGAACAGGTTTCACATGCCCAACTTCCACAAGAGGAATAGTGGACGTAATGATATCTGAAGGAAAGACCAACAGCAGGTCAGAGATGGCTATAACCCATTTTTCGATAATCGATCCGATCTCAGAATGCAACTTCAAGCACTGCATTCCGGAAGTTATTTGCAAAACAGAAGGGATCGGAGTTTCCACCTGGGTACTCAGATCCAATGGAAATATAGTGGGTTCTCTTTGTTCTGACCATATTACCAAATAATGGGTGAAGAGGTAGACATTGGCTTCTTCAAAGGACTCACAAAAGGAGCCCACCAATAGTTTATCCACCAATCTCAACGACCCTAGAGCAACTAGCAGAGACAAATCGAAGACTTTGCAATTATCTAGCATTCGTTTGATGAAAGAGTTCTTGAGATCATCAATCGGGACCTCAGCATGCATACTCAATCTCACTGAAGTCGTCTTCACAGTACACATGCTGTGAGCAGGAGAAGTCGCCCTGAAGTCCCCATCTGAGGTGGCCAAAGACGTTCTGTCCGTGTACCTGGAGAAACGATCTCGACTTTCTTCGAAAGAGGGAAATTTTGGTCTTTGAACTATTGGTTCCGATCTCGATTTCGTAATGACTGGAGCATTTGCCTTTGACAATTTCAAGGACAAAACTGCGTCGTCCACAGCCTCAGTCAAGAAATCCTGGTTCACTGGTTCAGCAAGCGGAGGAGAACTTTTGGATTTGCACAGGCGGCCCCGGCATTTGGGAAGAATGGCTTCCTTGATTACGAAGAAGCTGCTCTGAGAGGAAAGAGTTCCCTTCTTCGTGGCCATTTCAAACTCAAAAGCCAAGGCAGTCTTCATGCATTCACTGTGAACACAATCTCCACAACAACAGGAGATGATCTTCTCCGACTCGAGTCTGGTTTCAAGTGGCTCCTGGCAGATGAAGCAATTCTCTGCAGCAATAGCTCCGTCAGAGAAGGATCTGGGCATTTGGCGGGTGACGTACGGTTTCACCTTGGGCCCAAGGGCCGTGGGCCTAGGCGGCAGGATTTGTGGTGAAATTGCAGTGGTGCCATGCTTTTTTCTAGAAACAGGTGGAGGAGGAGGAAGAGCAAAGTCACCGATGAACAAACTTTGATGTTCCACTAGTGGGGTGTAGTGAGATTCCTCGTGTATATCAAGAGGAGTCAAAAATTTAGGGGCAGAAGTGCCAGGGGTGGGGATGCCGGGGTTCAGGGCAGATATATCGGTCAGAGACAGACCAAGACGTCGGAGTTTGAGACGCCATTTTAATTTTCTGGGGGGGACTTTCACACTCAAACAGGGTGATTGAAGCATGCGGCGGGAGCGTTTTACGGCGAGACGGAGCAATTAAGTACCCAGGTTTGGGTCATTAGGGCGAAAAAATTAAGATGCAAAATGTGTACGCTTGCCTAATTGGACTTAGTGCATGCATTAAGTGGACGCACATGAGTTGTTTTTCGAGTAGAATTCTGCACGTTTCCCAAATACGAATTAAATTGTGTGTGGGCAAGTTCTGCTTCTCCAAAGAGGGAAGAAGAGGGAGGGAAGAGGTCAGAGAGGGAAGAGGTCAGAGATGGAATCTGCCGCACCAGCATCGAGGTGAGAGGAATTGGATTTCCAACTGTTTCAAAATGAAAGAAGGCCAAATTGTCCGATCCCTGCAGATCTTTTTAAGATAAGCTGAAGATACGACAAATCGGGTGAGTTGAAGTCAATTTGAAGGAAGCATGAAGTCATTCTGAAGAGACTTGCTCTTTGCCACAGTTTGGAACAAAATTGAGGGAAACCCCACTCCAAGATTCAATTTTTGCCAAACTGACTTTTCATTTTTCGAGCCTTAAAAGCCGTATTTCGAACCCAGCCATGGGTCTTGGCGCATCTTTTTACGCCCTGATGTGTTTCAAAGCGATCAAGAGGCACTACCTATACACCCGTACCTCTCATAGTTATAGTTAACCTGACACTAAGCTTCTCACAACAAACAACGCCATGAGCAAAAAAGACACCGACGACGTGTTGGATTTCATCAATTCGCTTCCCGACTCCAGTCCCGGCACACCGGTTCCCAAGAAGGACAAGGCCGAGGGAAGCGAGGATTTCTTGGAGTTTTTGGACGAATTGAGTGCACACGAAAAGACCAAGCCTGGCAACTCCAAGAGCAAGTTTGAGCCCAAGAAAAGGGACGACACGAAGAAGGAAGACGAGAAGAAGGTCAGTACCGAATCAGACGCACAGAATGAAGAACAGAACGCACAGAACGATGCACAAAACCCCGAAGATGCAGAGGAGCCAGAGGACGACGTCATCGACCCCATCGCCCTGATTTCGTCGTGGTGGAACACCGAGGGATCGTCCAAAGTGTCGTCATTGTGGGGCTCAATCACGCAGAATGCACACCAGTTGGGTGAAACGACGTACCAAATTGCATCCAGCACATCTCAGCAGTTGAGCCACCAGAGGCAGAAGCTCTTGAAGGAAAGCAGCGGGGTCGTGGAAACGGAACAGATTTTGCAGATCAGCAGCAGGCTCAACCAGATCTTGACGACCATGTCGCAGCAAATTAAAGACGGCTTGATAGACAAGGAAGACGAGCTTTTGAATGTCATGTTGGTGTACGACTTGAACAACGTGGACTACTTGGACAGGGTGTGTGCGGCCAAGTTCAACAAGGTGATGGGCCAAGTGGAGGGTGGAATCAAAGTCACGGTGAATAACTTCAACCACAAACATGAACAGAGAGAGAGTGGGCTTCGCTACTACAATTTGGACATGTTCCACGGGAAGATGATTGACGGAGAGAAGTTGTGTTTCGCCAACTTGGACTCGTCCATCAAGGACTACACGAAAATCACTGATCTCGAGCAGGCCGAGCTCGAGAAGGAAAAGGAGGGGCAGGAGGCTGAAGCCGCGGTGGAAATCAACAAGTCGCATGTTTTTATCGCCATCCAGCCCATCACTACAGGGCTGGCTGAGAAGGCACCGGAACTGGAAGAGCAAAGTGGCCCTATTCTCGTGGAAACCAACAACAGCGACTCGTTTGCTTTTACGATGATCTTGAAGGACATCACCAACAACATCACCATCGTCACCAAATCACAGCCGTTCCCGTTGCGGTGGGCCAGATGGGTCGCCGGAGAAAGAGAAGACATCGACCGGATCTTCGGAAGTTCCGAGGGCGGTGACGAGGGAGTTGATCCGAGCGAATGGGTCAAGGAGTGGATTCGCGACGGGTTGGGCTTGAGTTTTGCGGTGATGGCGCAGGAGTATGTTACGAAGAGAATGGGTTTGTGAGAAATGGCATGGAAGATTTGCGAACCGGAATGTGAATCGAATAAAGGAGCATGAATAAGGAACGGCTTCATCAATCGCATCCATCTGGATCACGAGTGGAAGACGATTGCATGGAAGTGATGATTGATTGCATGGAAGTGATGATTGATTCCATGTTCAGTATTTCAAACAAATGTACCAGGCTTGATTAGCTCCACCGTACTGCCTCGAACTTTTCATTTCTCACTACCCTGTGCTTGACTACATGACTTGATATCCAAACCTTTATTACCCATTATTGCCATCTATAAATCTATTACACACGGGCGACCTAAAAGAGGTCGGCAAACTCAGCCACGTGTGGGTGCACAGCATATACCATAGCGGCAGCCTGTGAGCGGGAAGAACCCGCGAATTTTCTCAGCCGAAGCGGCACCTCGGAAGGCTCACTTTTCTCGATGTCAGGACCAATGTGCTCGTGCTTGACGCTGCTTCCCTGCATGCCGCACGAGTAGTAGTTGGCCATGATTCTGTCCAAGCCTTCGTCGTCAACGGCCACCAACTGGTTGGCCCAGTCCACAACAAAAGGAGCCAATTCGTCAGGGGTATGGTGCGCCACCTTGTCGAGATACGAGTTCTCCGACACAAGATCCATGTCGGGCACAAACTGCTTTTGTTTGGCAGATTTCTTCACTTCCACGTCACAGAACAGGTGATCTTTGGAGAGGAGCGCAGGGAATATTTTCTCGAACCCGCGGGCATTTTGTGGATGCACGTTCATACACTCTTCGTGGATGAAGTGGTAGGTGCGGTACAGGGGCAACTTGTTGACGCGAAGGTCCAAAAGATAGCGAGAATCGTGTTTGGCGAGACGACCAAGCAAATGGCGCGAGATCTTCGAGTTTGTGTTGTGGAATATGGTAAGCGTGGGCTTTGCGGGCACCGTGAGAAGACGAGCGAAACGAAGCATGTTGAAAAGTAGTACGGAAAAGAAGCAGAGGCAAGTGGTTTTATATTTGCACCCTATACGATAAGGGAGGGGTATGGCCTGCACACAAAGGAGGAGATAATCCGGCGCAGTTGGGTTCTGGTGCCAACAGACGGTTGTGTGCAGTATACACCTGGCATCTCATTTTTTTACTCCCCTCGTGTCCCCTCTCTGACTCTTTCTCCTATTGCTGAATGCGTACAAGTTCGCGGTAACCTTCATTTATTTGGGAGGCAAACACAGCCTCACCCCTCACTCACGTGTACCTCTGCACCGTTTAGGATTGGAGTCGCTATTTTCAGAATATGTTGTGGAAATGTGTTTTACGCGAGGCCCTGTTTGGTTTTCGTTTGTAGGTTGTTGATCTGACTACTCACTCAATTTTTCGCAAATTTCGCCACTGTAGCAATATCGGCTATTTTTTCCCTACTTCCTTTCACTGGTAACACCTGCTTATCGGCCGTTGCTTGCTGTCTCCCATCAGACACGTGCCGCGAGTTTTTCCGGTGCCAGAGGCACTCTAATCTTTGCGACGGAATTTTTTTGATTTTCCAGGCTTCCGTTCTGAGGTATCGCAGTTCCAAGATGGTTTTCATGCCCTCTAGGTTTCGAAATAGTCCCGGTTTCGGATCTCTGTCTCGGTTTCGAAGCTGTCTCGGTTTCGAAATCCCTTGAAATAGTTCCTGTGGAACTTCTAGACCAATCCTGTATGCGCGCCACAATTCTCGGCCGCTTCGGAGTTGGGAAGCTTATCTGCCCTGCAAGTAGGATAGATTTCTATTTCCAGAATCTTCGGGAGGGGATTCGAAATGAAGATGATTTTGTGAATGGTGATAACGATCCTTGGAAGTCTCTTTGGGCATATGATTGGGTTTTGTGGCGTAGTGATTTTTCATCGTGGCGTTCTGAAATTGCATAGTATCGTAGTGTCTGTGCGGTATGTGCCTATGGAGTGAATGTGTATGTGGCATTTTGTGGATCTGTTGACTTTTCGCTTGACAGGTGATGCACTTTTGTGCACAGATAAGACGCGGTGCGCAATCTGCCGCAGCATGGACCCACATGAAGTGGTTAAAATCGTATTTCCCAATTTCTACCCGATACTAGCTATCTTTCCAGGCTTTTTCTATTGAGCTTGTAACCTTTAACGTCTAAAAATGTCAAATTCTTGACTTCACATATCATCCCACTTTGGGAACGGTGATGACAAGGACTTGTTGCTGGTAGCAATGTGAACTGCTTCTATGTTAGGGTGGGTCTGATAAGATGCCCAAACGACTCGATCAGTATTGATAGGAATCCGATTTCTCAACTACTGCATATGCAAACCTTTCTAGCAGACTCATGAGATTTCGCGACTCCTGCTAATCTTCTCCAAGTCAGCATTTGCATCCTCCCCGAGTCAATAATTCAGCACTTGGGTACTAATATCGTCCGTAGCTGTACCACATTTACACCTCATAACCAAATATCTCCGGTCTTCTATGGCTGAAAACAGGCAATTCCCTCCTGATCTTCTCCAAATGCTCCAAGTTAAGGTCTCCCTCGACCAATTGGTAATAATCTCCCTCAGCATCCACTTCACTTCTTTCTGTGTACTTTTCGCCTAGTCCCACCACCTCTCCCCACGGTCCAATAATTACCGATTGCCCGTAACTGACTCTCTTCTTTCTTTCCCCGTCGTGGTCCTTCAAATCAGCGTAGACATCGTGTTCACCACATTGTGCAGCCATCACCACGTAACACTGCGAGTCAATTGCCCTGGCCCTTCCTAGCTCAAGCCAATGTGCTTCCCCTGTTCTTGTGGTGAACGCAGAAGGGAAAGTGATGATGTTAGCTCCGAGTTTGCGAAGCCTCAAAGCCAACTCTGAGAATCTGATATCGTAGCAAATAGCAAAACCAACCTCGAATCTGCTGTACGCACCGTCATTGACCTTGAAAGGAGGCAAAATCGCCTGGCCCGGCTCCACAGAGTTGCTTTCCTTCAAAATGGGCCCGTCTTTAATGTTGATATCGAAAAGATGAAGCTTCTGGTACCTCTGGACAATTTCGCCCCGGTTGTCGATCCACAACTGGTTGTTTTGCACCTTTTTGCCTGCGTTGTCACCCAGAGCTGGCTCGTGCACGCCAACTGCAACGAAAATGCCCCGATCGGCCTCTGGACCCGTACTTTCCAGGTACACCTTCTTGATTTCAGCCTGGATGGCCAGGAGAAACTGCGAGTGCGTATTTTCAGCCAAAGCAACCGAGTGGCTGGCATCGCGAGAGATGTAGTCGGCCGCTTCAGGAAGAAAAAGAACCTTTGCGTTCGAAGCAACTGCCTTCGTGATAAGTTTCTTGACAATTCTGGCATTCTGTGCTAGGTCAGACAGAGAGCACATCTGCCCACAGGCAATTTTGATGGTGGACATGTGGGAGCTGAAGAAGCGTCTGAGATTGTTTCTGGAAGTTTTTCTGAGGACTGTGGCGAATGGAGTTGGGAACAAAAGGGACATGGTTCCGATATCGGGTGTGCAGGTAAGGGGATTGTTCTCGCATACTGATATAGATGGACTTCAAGATTGGACTTCAGCAGTTGAGGAGATGTGCAAGAACCCGGTAAGTCGAATCAGTCTTCAAATTCGTGGAGATGAAGAAATCGGCGAAAAGGAAGCGGAGATTTCCCGGAGTGGGGCCGTTGCCATCACGTGACTCGAAGCCAGGTCAACCAAGTCGAGAAATTGCAAGGAACGGGGATTCCCCAACGAGAAAAATGACAAATCGCCGGGTCCAGCGACATGACAGAATCTGGATTAGTTCCCCTTTGCTCCCCTTTGCTCCCCTCCGCTCCCCTCTGCTCCCCTCTGCTCCCCTCCTACAAAGATTATGAACAGGTCACGTGAGGTAGACGAGTCAACTGACAACAGTTAGGCTAGAACAATGCAACAGAACGGATTAAGGTGTCACATACAGGAGGTGAGGGTTTTTGGAACAACAGTGGTTCTTTTCAGTCCTCATTTTTATCTGGTGGTCCCGGTGGCCCGAAACCTTACCATTCTACAGGAATGTCGTAATGCATAAACTCCGTTCATATGTAAATCAATCCTGTTTCCTAAACCTTGTTAACTGGACCTGCAGTAAACACTTCTTCCGAGGAAAAAACGGTTGGCTCGAACTGAGTCTCTGTGTTCTGGTTGATGGCGTCAATGGCAAACACGTCGTCGTTGGATATCACGGCACTGTCATGGTCGTTGGCGTTGTTGAAGTTGATGCATCTTTGTCTAGAAGAAAAGTATCTATTGATGGGCTGTTTGGTGATGGGGACCCAGCATCTGGCGGCGGTCCTGAGTGAAGAAACGTGCAAAAACTTTGTAACAACCATTGGTAAACGTTAGATGATAAGTGAAGAAAGTGCGGGCGAACCTGCTTCTTTATATATTTTCCACTTCCTTTACCCCGGATTCCGGTTGGCCGGGTTTTTTCCTGAGTCACACAGCAAATCTTGCGAAAAAATGAATCATTCGACATATCTTCCTGCAGGCAACGCGTTATCAACCGTGGGTAGTGCAAACTTTCTGCATGGCGGAGGAAAGCGGTGTCGTCATCGTCATTCATTTAGAGATTTCAACTTCGAAGTCCATGGCGACGACTCGATGACCTTTGAAAATTTTTCCCACTCGAAAAATCGGACGATCATCGGACCGTTTTTTTTTTGGACGATCACCGGACCAGTGCCCGGGCATCAGGAAACGCATTTTCCGAACAACCGAATGCACCATGTGGTGAGAAATCAACTGATGGAGCAAACCCGGACCTCTCAGTCCTGTCGCGACACGCGACATTCAGGAAAAGCGGAATCTGGAGTGCATGACGCAGAGGCATATGAAATTGGAGCTAATCCTGCACAATCGAAAGTATTGTGAATGCAAGCCCATTCAACTGGAGGCTTGGGTCACTGGGACGGAACACGGAGCCGTTGGGCTGCGATCACATGAGAAGGCTACACGCAGAGCGATTCCCAAAACCAAGCACCCAAAACCGACTAAATGCCGACCAAAAGACAAACCATGAACCAACCATGAACCACAAGTTTCGGCACGTGGTCATAGTTCACGTGACCCTTCCCTCAGTCCGGCATCGAGCCTTTCGTCCGTCTTTTCTGGGGAAACTACTCTCTTTCGTCACCAAACAGCTACATCGCCTAATTCCCCAATTAATATTCACTCTAAAGTCTCACTAAACGTCTCATTATGGGCACCGCCTGGGAATTCTCCAAGCCGCTCCGCGACAAAATCTACCAATATGCCGCATATCCCCAAACTTCGATAAGCATCCGACAGATGGTCCAGTTTGGGCCATCTCCGTCGCCCGGATCCATCTTCTTGGCATCGCAATTCATTGTGGAGGAGCTTCCAATCCGACTCGCACTAAAAGTCAAGGACTTGGAGAATGCTCCTTTGGGATTGCTGGAACAACCCAGCACCATCAAGGTGCAGAACTGGTACGCCCAGTCGTTCGAGGAGCTCACGCTGTTGCCCAAGCCGAAAATCGACGACCGGCTCCGGGAATTGCTTTTTTCCAACGGCGAGCGGCCCAAGCCCGTGGACCACTCGGCTGGAGAGTCCGTCGAAAATGTCGTGGACTCGTCCAACTTGGCCCAGGTGCAGCTGACGGACCCGGCGGTTAACAATGTTTTTTCCGACGACGGAATCGTGGTGCGTCACCACGCGCACCACACGCATACGGCGCACACAACCACGCGGTCGAGGGCCGAGTCTCCCACTTTCGGAAAAACCTACTTCAACCCGTGCCCCACCAATATCGTGTGGCCCAAAGAGGTGTACGACTACAACAAGCTGGTGCACGATGCGCTCTCGAAAATCAAAAAGCGACACGATGCCACCGTTGCGACCATGGCCCAGGGCGTCCAGGAATGGAAGACCGAGCACAAGATCGTCAGCGTGAACTCGGCCATCCAGACGTTTTTGGACCGTTTCTACATGCTGCGAATCGGCATCAGAATGCTCATTGGCCAGCACATCGCACTCAACATGCTGCAGGCCCTGCCTGCGAGACAAAGGCTCTCCACATTATTGAACGGCAGCCATGGCACCGCGAAAAAAAGTGCCCGAGACAATTACGTGGGCGTGATCTGCACCGAGTGCAACGTCAAGGAAATCGCCGAGGATGCCGTGGAAACGGCCAAGTACATCTGCGAAGAATACTATGGGTTGTTCGATGCGCCAGAGGTGCAGCTTATTGCGCCTCAGGACCTGGTCAGCTTCATGTACGTGCCGGGCCACTTGATCCACATGTTGTTCGAGGTGTTGAAAAACTCGTTGCGGGCATCGATCGAGTTCCACACTCCGTTGCTCAAAGAGCAGATGATCAAGGAAAACCCCAACCTCAAAATGGACGACATCGACTTGAACGACTTGACGTTCCCTCCCATCAAGGTGATCATCAGCGAGGGGAGCGAGGACATTGCCATCAAGATCTCGGACGAAGGTGGAGGAATTGCGCGGAGTGAGATTCCGTTGATCTGGACGTACTTGTACACCACGGTGGACAAGACCCCCACGTTGGATGCCGAGTACAATCTGACCAGTTTCAAGGCACCCATGGCCGGCTTCGGCTACGGATTGCCCATTTCGAGGTTGTATGCTCAGTATTTCGGAGGCGACTTGAAGTTGATCTCGATGGAGGGCTACGGCACCGACGTGTACATTCATTTGAACCGGTTGAGCAGTTCTCTGGAGCCACTTCCGTGAAGAAGTCGACAATTTAGTATCAGGGCAATAAAATGGATAAGATTCATTCGGTAGTATCATGGCAACAAAGTGGAAGAAGAAGTAATGTGTGAAAACTGAGATGACTCTGTTCCGAATCAATTTACGTTTCCCGTCCCTTCACTTTTCTTTCCTTCGCTTTCCCTTCCTTCTCTTTCCCTCCTTCTCTTGCTTTTCCTTTTTCAAGAATCTGGGGTAATTTTCGGTCACCTACATGCATCAACAATTACCGAGGGTTCATTTGCACCAGTTGAAACAGGTCCATTAATGCCACATTCTTGCACCAAAAAATGCAGAAAAAACTAGCTCAACTTATCAACCTCCTCCGCACAGCCACCCCCAAATCTGACAAACTCCATCCACCAAGTGCCCACCGATATCCACCGTTGTCCTCTTGACGCCGTTTGCACGTGACCGGAAGTTATCGCGACATTTTTATGACCAAAATCATAGTCACGAAAAAACTACTTTCTTCCATAATGTCTGCACCAAGAACAAAACCTTGGGAAGTTACAAGCGGAACGTCCGCAGCCACAGCCACAGGAGACTCTACCATGGCTTCTGCGATGGCGGAAAACCCCCTTGCGGTTCCGGAGAGACCCACCTCTCTATCTGGATCCACTCTTCAAGACACACAAAGTTCGCCTTTTGGCAGTACTTCCGCATACGGAAATGGCATGAGCACGTCCCGGTATGGCGGGGGCCTTGGCGGTGGCCTTGGCAGCTCGATGTATGGAGGTGGAATGGGTTCTTCCATGTATGGAGGATATGGTTCAGGAATGTACGGAGGTGGCTACGGAGGCTACGGTTCAGGTATGGGTGGCATGTACGGGTCTGGAATGGGTGGTGGCATGTACGGATCTGGCATGGGAGGCGGCATGTATGGCCAAAACGGGATGCAAGGACCGGGAGGGTTGGGTGAAGGAACCCAGGCCACGTTCCAGCTTATCGAGTCGATTATTGGTGCCGTGGGAGGGTTTGCCCAGATGCTAGAAGCCACGTACATGGCCACACATTCGTCATTTTTCACGATGGTGTCGTTGGCAGAACAGTTTGGCAACTTGAAAAATGCCCTTGGGTCTCTTTTGGGAATCTTTGCCCTCATCAAGTTTGCTAAGAAGATCTTCTACAAGCTCACGGGCAAGACGTACAACCACGGCATCAACATGAAGGAGTTCTCCAAGTTCGAAAACAAGCAGAAGAAGTTGGAGGAAAACTTGAGAAGACAGCAGGGGGGAGCCAACAAGCCCGCGCGCATTTCGTTCAAGCCCTTGATGCTTTTCTTGGCTGCTTCTATTGGATTCCCGTACTTGTTGAGCAAAGCCATCCAAAGAATCAACCAGCAACAGCAAGAACAACAACAAAGAAGACTCCAGGACCAACAAGGCATGGTTGCAGGCACTCGTCGCCCCATTGACCCCGAGTCGCTAGAGTTTGCTAAGGCGTTGTACGAGTTCAACCCCGAGAACCCCAACATTGAGATTGAGTTGAAGCCCAAGGAATTGGTGGCTATTTTGTCCAAGTTGGATCCGTTGGGTAACGAAAGCAAGTGGTGGAAGGTGAGGTCCAGGACAGGAAAGGTGGGGTACGTTCCTCTGAACTACTTGAGCATCATCGAGAGGAAGGTTCCCCTCAAACAGGTGGAAGCGGGCATACCTCCAGAAGTTCAAGTTCAGAAGCCAGAGGTGTTGACTGTGGCGGACTTTGAGAAATTCCAGGCCTAACCTTTCCCTGCATTACGAACACCAAGTAACGACCATGTACGAGATGAGATCATAGTGTAATGAAATATGAGCGTTTCGGTAACAATGGATGCAAGGGCACCTTCCATCTTGATTCATTTTGATCGGATACACAACAAACTAGATTAGGCTAACTCTTGAATCATTTTTGATTGGATACACTATATGTAACAGTGGCTTCTCCAACAACTTCAAACGGCATCGCCCTCAAACGGCATCGCCCTCAAACGGCATCGTCTGGACGGTTCTGTTCAGATTCAACCTTGGCTCCCTTATCCTGCAAGTCTTTGTAACCAGCAAAATTCGTCTCCACTCTAGCCTTAGCAGCAGCTCCGTCAACATCCTCGGCTTTTTCCTTAACATCGGCTGCAACGTTTTCGGCCTTGCCTTTCGCTTCAGATGCCAAGTTCCCAGCCTTTTCTTTGGCCTCAGATGCCTTCTCCTTGGCTTCAGATGTCTTCTCCTTGGCCATTCCAGCCATTTTTGAGGCCTTGCTCTTCACCTGGCCCGCGGTCTCTTCAGCAGATTCCATTTTGTCTGCCAATATTTCTCCGGTCTTTTTGTTCACCGTCTTCAAAGCTTCCTTCATGTTTTCCTTGGTTGGAATTGCGTTTTCGGTGGCTTCCATTGTTCCTGCCAAAATCTCTCCTGTCTTCTTGTTGACATTCTCCAACACATCCTTTGCGGTATCTACGATTGATTTTCTGGTGGCTAAGGTGTAAGAAAGGCTGCGCACTGGGTGCAAAACGGTGGTTCTGGCCACGGTATTTCTGGTCGCTTGTCTCAAGGCAATCTGTCTAAACATGATCGAAATGCTTCTTGACTACCGGGCGAGCCGTTCTTATAAACCCCGGACTTCGCTCATAGCAATCATTCTCACTTGCTGTCACACCGCAGCAAGACTAATATGGAGGACGTAATATTAGTTGAAAAAAGTATTAAAGGGCAGCAAGCTACTGGAAGGTCTCCCCAGCATTGTTGATCATGAATCCCTTGGCCTTGATAAATTTCACAAAGAAATTAGGCACGGACCAGCCAAAGACAATGCCCTCCCCGCCATTTTTGGAGATTGGCACAACAAGCATGTTGCTGACAGGCGAGTACTCCTTGACAGCCCCACCTTGGCCAAGGATGGTGGCCTTGACCTGTTCAGAGAAAACTGGCGTGAACCCAAATTTGAGATCGACCAACGACTTTCGACTTCCAGCCACCACGTCTCCAATAGCAAACACATTGGACGTGCCCTTCACCAATAAATGCTTGTCTGTCTCCACCCAACCGGCCTTGTCCTTGACAGAAGAAGGCAAGAATTGCGAGTAAGGCTCACTCTTGGTGGCCTCAAACACCAAGTCGAATTTCTTGGTGGTGCCATCGTTGAAGACAACTGTAGCACCTGTATCGTCACGGGTGATCGACTCGTAACGAACCTTGTTCACCACGGAAACACCAAGTTTGGCCAACTTGGCTTCAGCACCAGCAGACAACTTTGGAACAACTGCTAATGGTCCCGCACTGCCGGTGTAGATAGTGACCTCCGCGTTTTTGGCAAAATCGCCAAGTTCCCCAGCCACCTCAGTTCCCGTGGGTCCACCTCCCAAAACAGCGATCGATCTCGCAGTTTTGATCTTTTTGTTGGCTTCCACGATCGCGGCTTTGGCATGTTCGTGCGAAGCATTCACTTTCCATCCAGCAAACTCCGACTTGGAGCCCGTGGCCACAACCAAGAAGTCGTAATCCAACTGGACAATTTTACCACCGACGTCAACCGAAACGGTGTTGGCTTCGAAGTCTACACTTTCAGCCTTGCCTTGTACGTATTTACCCTTTCCCTTGGATACCTTCTTCACGAACGGTTCCACGGGGAAAAAAACCTTATCCAACAATTCTGGCTGCACAAGCAAACGAGGAGCAGCCACATCGAAAAAGGCGTGGTCGTTCATGGCCACAAGAGTCACCTCGAACTCTGAAGAATGCGAATAGAGGGTTTTGAAAGCAGTGAAGGCCGCAAAGGATCCTCCTATGATGACGATTTTGGACATGCTATAAGAATTTTCTAGGTAGGCAAGGGCCAAACAGGAAGTGTTTGTCGCTATTTATGCACTGATCAATGCACCAGAATAAAGTTAGGCCCACACCTGCATAGTTAAACGGTGGAAGCGCGAGATTCAAAACTCCGGAATGGTCATTGCAAACTCGAAAAAAAAGAGATTTGCTGGCACAAGCGCAGCGAGTTTAATGAAGCACTTCCGATCTATGTAGCTCTTGTAGTTGTGGAGATTTATCGAACAGAAGTGGTGATGAAGCGCAATGTTCGCATGAAGTGTGTGCAACATTACTAATTACTAACACTGATTTGTCATTTTACTAATTGAAATACGACAGTCTATTTGTATCGTTATCTCAGAGTCGAAATTGCAGATTTTGCTTCCATTCAACCTACAAGGCCTAGGGACTGTGGCTGAGCCTGAACCTAAACAAGAATATGAAAATCCCGCAACTGGTCTGTGGTTTTTCTCAGTTTGTGCTACAGCATTCGGTGTTTCGCATCTCCACCAGAGATTCTCAGATGCCTCTGGGTGCGAAACACAAAACGATGGGAACAGATGTCTTTCATTAACTCAACCACAAACTTCACCTAAAATGCGGAACCAGGCTTCATGTTGAACCTGGATATATGTGTCCACTCTTTGAGGACTTGTAGCTGTCCCTTTCTCTTCACAATTTTGTGATCTCTCTCTTGGTGATTCCTGCCTCCCAAGCCCGGACAAACAAGTTGGTTTCGTTTTCCAAAAAGAACTTGGGCTCCCACCCAAGCTCTCTTTGGGCCTTGTCCTTCTTGCACACCACCGAAATATTCATGGCCTCGTACCAGAGGTCGTCTCCTGGTCCAACATATTCAATTTTTCCTTTGTAGCCTAAAACTTTGCAAGCAACGTCAACAAGCCTTCCGAAAATCAGCACGTCGTTATTGGCGTTGAAGATCGGCGTGTCTGTCGTGGAAACAGCACTGAATCTTTGCACCACCGAACAAAGCAATGTGGCCAAATCCTCGAATGGACGGCACCAACAGTGGTTTCCGAATTGAGCTTCAAATGAACAATTTCTGCCGCATTGGCTTGTTTAATGGGCAAAAGCAAGGAATCCCAAAAAGGACAGGTTCCGCCATACAAAAGACCTGGTCTAACTATCACAACTGGTAGTTGAGTTCGCTTAGCAAGAAGAAGAGCCTCCACCTTTTCTCTCCAACTTACAATACTGGGTGATCCGATTGCAGGCATGGACTCGTCCATAACCTCAGATGTGGATCCGTATAACCAAATTCCACTGATATAAATGAGCCCGATTTTGTTTCCTCTCAGGTTAATCTCGACCAATTTTTCAGCAATCTTTGGTGTGGACTCCGGAGTTCCAGAGAAATCAAGAACCAACTCTATCCCCAAGTTTGCGGCTTCCTCCAAGTACGCATTGGGCTCCGTTCCTTGAATTGGAATGATTTCATCACGAAGAAGAAACTTGGCTTTTTCTGGACTTCTAGCTAACCCATAAACCTGATAGGATTTTCTTCTCAAAGCCAAAGCAGCCTGGTGGCCGATGTATCCAGTAGCTCCAATCAAAAATATTTCATTTTCGCGAGGGTACAAGAAATCTTAGATGAAGTCAGGTCAGCATATACCCCGGACTTAGTGTCGGTCCTGTATTTAATATGCATCAATATCGAACCACTAACATTCCTAGATCTGTCTCATGCATAATCAGCCAACGAAATCCGATCCCAGCAATATTGATTAGGGATGCTTTTTCATGTGAGAAGTGCGCATGCCTCAGGAAGGGTATGGAAATTATTTTCCTCACTAAGATATTAGTGGGAATAAGGTCATATCCTCCCAGTATATTATTTTGCCAAACATTATTGAATAGTTAAGAAACAATAGAAGAAAAAATCCAACAATGCATTAAATTGGAATACCGGGTGGGCTCATCCAGGCATGCGGATCAAAGGACTGAATGAAGGTCTTTGTTTGACCTGACTAACTTCTATACTCAAAATCGGCTCTCCCTCAGGATAAGGAAAGAGTGTACGTTCAAGGAACTCGTATACCTTCACATCCCCATTATTGCTCGTAGCCGTGCGGTCTCAGATCACTGTGATTATAAAATGTTTGTTGATACAGAAACATCCGTCGATCTCTCTTGGAAGTATGACGGTGTCAACAAAACGTGAATTATATTGGATACGAAGACTTCACACTTTATGAATTACGTGAGCCTGTGCATAATGCAACTGACTTGCTTGCTCGAACTTCGGCAATACATGTAGCCTCGTTCGAGAATTATTGTTTAAGCACATGGGGAGAGTTTGACTAAGCAACACGCAGTCAGCAGCATCGGGCTACGGCTCCATGGAGAAGGGAGCTGACCAAAACTGCTGAAGTCTGGAAATTAAAGAGTGCTTCCAAATTGAGTTGCATTTTCTAGTGCGATGCAATGGAACAACGGTCCATGTCTATTTCTAGTCCTTTTCTAGTCCTTTTCTAGTCCTTTTTCATTTTCCTTACAAGTGAAGTCAAATTGTTCACTTGCTCTGGTTTGGCTCTTTTGGTCAACCCGTTGAGATCGTTGACCAGAGCTCTTTTCACAGTTAGTTCGTTGACAGCTTTTCTCTCACCTTGCTCCTTGACTGCAGCTCTCCTTGGGGCTCTCTTAACTGTGAGTTCATTAACTGCGGTCTTTTCTGTGAGCTGGACCGGTCCCTTTGCAGAAAGTTTATCTTTCTTGCCTGAGACTTCTTGTCTTCCCTCGACCTTCACAAATTCTCCATTAACACCACACTGCTTGAACAACTCCGGCAATCCTGCGTTAACCATGGCAAGAATATCTGATTCCTTGCTGTAGTCCTCGCCCTTGACATACTCGAGGATCTTTTTGTAGTCCTTCAAGGGTAGAACCTGAGCGTCCTCTTCTTGTGAAGAGACGAGCGGAACACTCTCCTTCTTCGTGCATCCAATTATTCCCACCACGTTCCCTAGACGGAACTCCTGTCTGTAGCCCAATTCGTTCCAGAACTGGCTTGTGGTGACGGTCTTGTATCTGTTTTCCACAATCAAGTGCTCCAAGAACCGTCCCTTGGGGTCATCTGGAAACAAAGGAATACAGTAGACGGCCTTTGCGTCCGAAGTGGGATCTACGTGAATGTTTCCGGTCGACCATTCCGGCAAATCTGCCAAGAACCGAGTCACTGAGTTTGGATCTGCCCCCGGAATATCAGCTGTGCAGAGCCAAGAGTCGTCAAGGACTCGTGCAAGCGCTTTGAGCCACCAGCTGAACAAAACATTACCGTCAGCCACATGTTTTGCAGGATTCTTGTGTGAATGTGGAAACAAATACGCCTCGGCCGAGCGAGTGAAGAGGGAGATTTTAGTGTGGAATGTTTTCGGAATAGGCACAGGGAATTCCGAGGGACCTGCGGTGTTGGGTTTGTCTTTCGAGTAGAACAGAATTCCTCGATAGTAATCTGGGTCTGTGAATTTCTGGCTGAGTTCGAGGAGTGTGTTGACGATTTCGAATTCCAGCGAATTCAGAAGGTGGTTCTGAGAATTCAGAAGGTGGTTCTCAGAATTCAGAAGGTGGTTCTCAGAATGGGGCCCGGCTTCAAAAGTCTCGGTTTCATCAAACGCATCAATTCCGTCTAAGTTCCTCCATTTTGCACCTCTAAAATACACCGTTGGATCTGTGGCCAACAAGTACCGTATAAATTCCAGAACCACACCCGCGACCGAGATGCGAACACCCAACCCCGTTGTGTCTGCCTTTGAAACAAATACATGGTGTTCCAAAACCTCGCCAAACGTGAGATAAACGTAGATTTCAATGCCAAAGATCACGCAGTCGGAGTCTGTGAGCAAAAGAAAATGTTTCACCTTGAGAGTGCGAGCCTTTTTGAGAATCGGTGGCTTGCACTCGTATGCCGACGACCGCATATGCAATGCGCCAAATTCATGGCCGAGGGGAAGTATGGGGGCTAGGCGATCGAAAAGCATGGAGGAGTGGGTTATGGTCGGCGTTTCGATGGTAGGGTCACGTGAAAATGTGGAGAAGCGATTTGCTCTGTGAGGATTGGGAAAAGTGAGATTGTGAGATACGAGCCACTTGAGACATGAGACATTGTGAGACATGAGACATGCGACATTGTGAGACATGAGACATGTGACATTGTGGAAACAACATGTGAGGTTGGGATGCTCCGATAGGGATCGCCACTCACATCTGACAAGCGATCTAATCTCAAATCAACAAAATCCTTCAAAAATAGATAGTTAATCTTGCATAACTGCATTGTAAACGTCTTAGCGGCTTGAGGTTACGAACTTTAAGCTCCCTAAAAGGAAAGTCGCATCCAATCGCACTTCCTGCACGAAGCCGTACGTCTGGGACGTCGACAGCAAAAGCCGCAGATTTCACAAAGCTCCCATGGCAGCCTGAGAGAAGCCTGAGACAAGCCCGCCTTCAGCAAAAATTCACCAACGCAGAACAACCACCGATGCAGAACATGTGAAGTTCCGTCGCAAACCGAAGCCTCGGTCCCAAGCCTTTCGTGCGGAATTCTTCCAAGCCTCTGCGAAGATAATAGATAGCGGGCTCCTGTACCAACGGTTCAAAGTGCCGTATCGGGCACCACTATCGAGCTTATCATCTGTGGAGAAGCCTTAAAGAGATGACCTTTGTGTAGTTTTTGTTCACCTGTTTTCGTTCACCTGTTTTTCTTCACCTGTTATTCTTCACCATGGTCTCCAATTACACCAAGGATCCCAACCTTCTGCCGGTGATTTCGCAGCTCCGTGTGGACGACTTGAGAATCCAGTCCGTCATCTCCAACCAGTCCATCGTGCTCAACATTGACCATGAAGTGGGCAAAGACGAGGCCGTGATTTTGGCGCTCGGCTACAAGCAGGAGTTCAAGCGTGAGTTTTCCATGTTCTCCATTTTCGCGGTTTCGTTCTCGGTTTTGGGGCTTCTTCCCTCAGTGGCTGCCACCTTCGACTACCAGCAACTCGTGGTGGGGTGCTCTCCCGTGCCGTGGATGATTGCCATGACGGGAATTACCGCCGTCGCCTACTCGATGGCCGAAATTGCTTCGGCGTTTCCCACCTCCGCCGGCACGCCGTACGCCGTGTCGCAGTTGTCGCCAAAAAAATGGGCGCCGTTTTTGACGTGGATCTGCTGCTTCTCCAACTGGATGTGCCAGATCACCGCCGCGCCCTCGGTGAATTATTCCGGTGCGTGGTTGATGTACTCGTTGGGCCTGTTCAATACCGGATTTACTCCCACCACGGGCCAGGTGTACGCCTTGGCCACGGCCATCATGTTCTCACACGCGGTGATCTCGTCGTTGCCCACCAAGTGGTTGGCCCGCTTCAACTCGTTGGGCACCGCCGTCAACATGGTGTTTTTGTTGATTGTCTTCGTCATCATCTTCGCGGGAAACGACAGAGTCGCAATGTACGACGGAACCATTCCCAAGTTCAACTCGAACTCTAAGGCCTGGGGTCTTGACAACCAGACGGCATTCCCCACAGGAGTGGCCGTGTTGATTTCTTTCCTCGGTGTGATTTGGGCAATGTCTGGCTACGATTCCCCATTCCACCTTTCCGAAGAGTGTACCAACGCTGCCGTGGCTGCTCCAAGAGCCATCTGCCTCACGGCCACTGTCGGAGGAACCGTGGGCCTCATGTTTATGTTTGCCATTGCCTACACCGTGGTGAGCTTGGAGGACATTGCGGCAGACCCCTTGGAGTTGGGCCAGCCGTTTGTCACTTACTTGTCGCAGATTATGCTGAAAAAATTGGTGATGGTGTGCACCGCGCTCACCGTGGTGTCGTCGTGGTTCATGGGCTGTTCGTGCATGTTGGCTGCGTCGCGGGTGACCTTCTCGTACGCGAGAGACGGCTTGTTCCCGTTCTCCAACTGTTGGAAACAGGTCAACCCATACACGCTGACGCCCATCTACGCTGTGTGGATTAACATGGCGTTGGGCCAGCTTTTCTTGTTGTTGATGTTCGCCGGCGACACGGCCATCGGGGCCATTTTCTCCGTCGGAGGTATCTCGGCATTCGTCTCCTTCACCATGCCCACGTTGTTAAAGCTCACCTACGCCTCCAAGACCTTCCAGCCGGGTCCATGGAACTTGGGCCGGTGGTCCAAGCCTATTGGGTTATACTCTGTTCTTTTCGTGGCGGTGGAAATCCCATTCTTGTGTTTCCCTACTGTCTCGGGTGCGGACTTGACCCCAGATACGATGAACTGGACGGTTGTGGTGTTCTTCGGGCCCATGTTGCTTTTCATCATCTGGTACGCTGTCGATGCTCACAGATGGTACGTGGGCCCCAGGCCCAACATTGACGAGTACATTGTGCATCACGACCCTGGAGTTGTGGTGGTTGATGGAATTCGCGAACAGCTCTCTTCGAGCACCAACGACGAAAAAAAGTCGTGAAGTTATAGTATTAATTGGAAGTTTTGAACGTTAGGTAGAATGAACTGGGTAGAAGAAGTTGAGAAGGTGGATGCTGATAGCAGTAGAGAGTAAGACAAGGTGGATGTTGAGAGCAGTAGAGAATAAGACAGAATATAGAAAATCCTGAAATTGTGGATGATCTTGAAAGAGGAGAAGAGAAGGAGATCTTGAGAAAGTGGAAATGTAGAAAGATAATTAGAAGACCTTGAGAAAGAATAATGTTGAGATTGAAAAAATTGTGGTTGAAATTTGAAGACTTTGAGAGAAGAAAAAGACTGAGAAATCAGAAGACCTTGAGAAAGAATAATGTTGAGATTGTAAAAAATGCGGTTGAAGGTTGAAGACGTTGAGAGAAGAAGATCCTGAGAAATCAGAAGGTCCTGGAAATAATGTTGAGATTGTAGATCTCGAAAGAAGATCTCGCGAAGGTGGAAATATTGAAAAGACACTGAGAAAGTGGAAATGTTGAAAGAAAAGATTTTTGGAGCACCTTGAGAGAGAATCCAGAAGCATGCGAGAGATAGTTGACGAGAATTTTCCCGCAATACAGTCTTCTCCTCTTTATTTTCTCTGTACCATAGATGTCTCGTGAATGTTCCCTGTCGCAATTACTGCGGAAATATCAAGTTCTTCCGAACACTTACTGCCGAAGTCCACTCAACCACAGATTCCGTCCGGAGCATCCGACGCATTCCACCCATAATCAACCTTCTCTGTCCATGTACCTCGAAAGGACAGATCTTTTTCCCGATTTTCCCCGTTTCCTCTTGGGGCTCCTGCCACAATTCGCAGCTATTTTTACTGCCAACCTGCACCTACAAGCCTTCCCTTCGAATTCGGCCCATGTGGTCTCCTGCCTACAATTTAGCGTCAGAAGACCATTGCCAGATCCAGTGGAAAAATAGACACGGCATCGATATCTTTTCCAGGGTGTTTTTTGAAATCTCGTCTTTTCGTCTATTCTTTGCTCGAGCGCCAGAAACACTGCCCTGATTCATTTTCTCGGACGACATCTTCCCTCAGAATCGCCCCAAAACTCCACCGGCAAACCTTCAGAATTCGCCAAGAGTTCGACCCCAGATCCAAATACCGTGCTGAAATACAAAGCCGTGTTCAAGTAGAATCCGTGCTGAAGCTCCAACTTTCTCAAAACTCAAAATGATCCAGTACCAATACATGGCCCCGTGGGTGCCCTCATTTGACGCTGCAATCGAGGCCGAATTGGCGGCTAAAGATCATAATCCACTGTTTACGCTGTTCCAGTACGCCACCGTGGATGCAAGCGGGTTCCCCCATAACAGAACTTTGGTGTACCGAGGCTTTCTCTTTGACAATAGAAGCAACAACGTCTTGACGTTTTGCACGGACAAGCGCATGGGCAAGTACCCCGAAATGCTCCT
This sequence comes from Danielia reshetovae, assembly GCA_030558395.1. Taxonomy (NCBI): domain Eukaryota; kingdom Fungi; phylum Ascomycota; class Pichiomycetes; order Serinales; family Metschnikowiaceae; genus Danielia; species Danielia reshetovae. The sequence goes on along the minus strand of JAJMSL010000001.1, from coordinate 725,966 downwards.
CAACGACAAATTCGAGGCGGTGTTCTACTTTGAAAAAATCAAGAAACAGTTTCGGTTCCGAGGACGGGCCCGAATCATCGACTCCACTCACAAACCCATCATGGACTTGACCACCATCCAGCCGAAACACATCATCGATCTGCACTCGCACGACTCCAGTGACGACTCCGATGCAGAGGACTTGGAAATTTCCGTGACTTCCTCGAGACTGTCCCCTCCACCTCCCGAAACCAGCACCCCACAGCAGACCCCCATCAACTACCCGATAATCTCGCCTTCATTGTTGACGAAAATCCAACATGAGAACACTCCAGCGTCGTTCTCGTACGTCAACTTGCATGAGCTTTCTGAGGTGGAGTTTCTTCCTCCCACCAAAGAAGAATGGGAAGGAGAAATCGCCCGTGTGTGGGGAGGCCTTTCCAAGTCGCTTAAACTGTCGTACAGAAGACCGGCTCCCATGACGCCTATGGACGATAAAAATCAGAATCTCGTAGACAAGATCAGCCGAGGTGTGGACGGAAAGAAGGAGGAGAGTGGCCTCCAGAACTTCGCTGTGGTGGGCATGTTCATCGATTACGTGGACATCTACGAGATGGAGAAGGACCGGAGATACATCTATGAGAAAGACGAGACCCATCTCTGGAAGGAACAAGAAGTGTGTCCATGAAGCCTTCCATGTGACCTCCATGTGACCTCACTTTCACATTCTCTCTTCCATATATTCTCTTCCACATATTCTCACAACTTCCTATCCATTGGCTTGTACATATGCTTATTCAATAGATGACGACACGATGGTTATACAGTATCTTGAAGAAGTGCTTTTTCAATTAAACCACTCTTGCTTTCTCAGTATTTTTACTCTCGCAATGCACATTCGCGAATCTTCTTGATTCCATATTCTTGACACCTTCTCGCATTCTCTCTTGTGACTTCCAACCCATTCTCTTGTGACTTCTAACCTACCATCAAATTTCTAATAAGCCCATTCCCAACACTGCCCAAAATAGGCCAATTGACAAAATATGTCGACAAATTGGGCTCGCGACACTCCTCTCAAATCGGGCATGACTTCGCACTCCGCGTTTTCGATTCTCCCGCATATCTTTGTTTTTGTTTGCTCTTTTCTTCCTCACCACAAATTCCAATGGCTCCAAAGTCCAAAAAGATAGCCGTGTCGGCTCCCAAGATCACCTACAAGGGTACGTAAAAAGTGAACGCCGCCCACCAGCTACTAACGCCTAGACATGATCAAATCTGCAATAGTGTCCTTGAAAGAAAGAAACGGTTCGTCGTACGTATAATTTCCGCTGTTGTTTAATTTTTCTAACATTTCAGCCGTCAAGCTGTCAAGAAGTATCTTCAGTCCAACTATGATGTGAAAGCCCCAAACTTCGATGCACTCTTCAATGCTGCCTTGAGAAAGGGGGTGGAAAATGGTGACTTTGGCCAGCCAAAGGGTCCATCGGGCCCAATTAAGATTGCCAAGAAGGAAAAGGCTTTGGCTCCTGTTCCTTCCAAGATTACCAAGAAGGCTCCTGTTCCTGCCAAGGTCACCAAGAAAGCTTCTCTAAAGAAGGAGACCAAGGCTGCCCCAAAGAAGGAAGCTAAGGTGGCTCCAAAGAAAGATACGAAGACTGCCCCAAAAAGAGAAACGAAGGTGGCTCCAAAGAGAGCTGCCAAGGCTGCTCCAAAGAAAGTCACCAAACCTGTGAAGAAAGTGGCTGCTCCGGCTAAGGCCCCTGTGAAGAAAGAAACCAAAGCTGCTCCGAAGAAAGCAGATTCAAAGAAAGCTGCTCCAAAGAGAGCTGCTCCAAAGAAAGCTGCTCCAAAGAAAGCTGCGCCAAAAGCCAAGGCTGCCCCAAAGGCTTCTCCTAAGACTATCGCAAAAGTGACCAAGAAGATAGTCAAGCCAAAGCGTGCTGCCGCAACCGCCTAAAGATTCAATTCGTTGTATACTACTGTTTCTCCTATGTTCCGGTGCAAGCCACCGACTCTTTGTGTGTAATAATATATCCATATGCAGGTTATCTGTTTTGATGAGCAAACTTGCTTCTTTGGACCAGCTAAGAGCTTTTGGAGTTGGTTTGTTCGTACCGATTAACCTTCGCCAGAAATACACGCTATTATCTGGCGTCTTGACCGTGTATCGTGTTTATCCTGCATATGCGACGTTGATTATCACCACTTCCAACATTCGCGTAAACCACAATGAAGATCACACCTCAAATCTCTCTAATTGTGGCGGCTTTGCAGCCCGATTTGGGAATCGGCGCCAAAGGCAAGCTCCCCTGGAGATTGAAACAGGAAATCAAGTACTTCAAAGATGTCACTTCCAAATCGAAAGAAGGTGCCATCAACGCTGTGGTTATGGGCAGAAAGACGTGGGAATCGATTCCTGCCAAATTCAGACCGTTGCCGAACCGCATCAATGTAGTTTTGTCGAGATCGTACGGAAATACTGTGAAAGACGGCGTTCTCTATTACAATACTTTGGAGTCATTAATGTCCAAGTTGAAGGAGGCCAATTTCAAACGTGGCGACACGGAAATTGACAAAATCTTCATTATTGGTGGTGCGCAGGTTTACAATACCATGCTAAATGACGACCGAGTCGATAATTTGTTGATCACTAACATCGAATTTCTTGGAGACGACAAACCGGAAATCGACACGTTTTTGAACTGGGATCTCAGCAACTGGGAGAGAAAAGGTGTAGACCACTTGAAGGCATTTGTCGCTGTGCCCTTTACAGAAGGCAAAATAGTCGAGGGGCCCTACCAGTACGAATACACAATGTGGGAAAGGAAAACATGATACAGAGAAATGAAGAGAAAATCTGATGTATATAAAACAATGAGAAATGAAAACATAACATTTATTTCATGTACTGCTGGTTCAACCGGAAGATCTGCTCGCAGATCACCCACCAGCAATGCTTTGGTTTGGAGTCTTCACCGTACCGGGTTCTCCGCAAGGCCTCGTCGAATAAAAACAACTCGTAGAAGATCCGGAGGTTGGGCTGGATGATCACGTTGTACCGCCGCACCCTCACATACATGTAGCTCTCCAAAAGATCCATACCAAAGTGTTTCATGACCGAAGCAATCACCAACGAAGCAGAACGTGATACCCCAATCCGGCAATGAACCAATGCTCTCATGTTGGAGTCCGAAGGGTCTATGAGAATCTTGCGCTGAATGTGCTCCGGACAGTTGACTAACAAGGGCAACATGGAATCCTTGCCGTCGTCTCGTAGGTTACAAATAAAGACAATGGACTTCACGTCTGGGATAGGAGCGTTGGATCTGAACGCACTCAACGGTATGTCGTATACCATGGAGGTCCCGTTATTGAAGACATATGCTGGTTTCAAGACAGGGACCTGGGTGGAAGAGGTGGCTTCGTGTTCAAACACACTTTTGAGGTGCTTGTACCACGATGGTTTCTCGTCGATGGAAATGATTTTGTTGACTCTGACCGTGGACAACACAGTAGATGAAGATGCATGTGCCACGGAGCCTAAGAAAAGGCTCTCGAAGATGTGAGCAGGGAAGTTGACGTCCTTTTTCGGATCGAACCAGTCGATTTCTTTCGTGAAAGGACGATATGCATCATTGATGGAGTCGAGGGGGAGTTCAATGAGCAAGTCAAAGGCCTTGAGTGGTTGTCTCTTGAACCATTGGATGTACACCTCAAACGTCTTAAGGAATCCGAAATCGCCTTTCAGGAAGTAGAACTTAAAAGTCGACTTACGGAGGATTCTGTGGGCCACGTCCTCGAGGTTATCGGAGCCCCAGAACAATCCAAGACTGAACGACAATAGTGAGATACCAGTGAAGCCATCAATGCAGTACACCAACACATTCTTCTTGAATCTGTTCACCACATCGTTGATGAGCTTCAACACATTCAAGTAGCTGAGTGTTTCCGGGTAAGACAAGCTCTGTGAATGCTTGAAGATGGAGTCAGGGAACTCAATGAACAAAGGTTCATCAAGAGAATCAGACAGCTGGAGCCTCTCGAAGACCCGGTTGAGAGAGCTCATCGAAGGAAGCTTTGCTTTCTCGTGGCCATAGACATGTAACTTGAAGTCGTAGTGGGACTTTCTTTGCTTGGACGAAACCAACTGCTTGAAGTTATACACGTTGCCAATGTACAATCTCGGGAAGAGCTCTTTCAAGCCGTTGAGCAGCCAGATCAAGTTTTGTTCCAAGTTGGAGAGTTTGCACTGGTGTGGTTGCGCACTCAAGTCAGAGGGGTATAATTGGTCACAGATGGAGTACGACGTATTGCTCTCCAAATAGGAGCCCAACTGCGACCATTTGGAAACATCAAAGTCCACCACGTAGACGAAACGGTCACACAGAGCCATCAAGTTGCTGATGGCTTTGGCGGCCTCCGAATTGGCAAAGAAGTTCATGCTGCTGTTGTAGACAAGGAAATGCGACAAAGGAGCCATGAGTTTGATCTGCAAGTCGTAATTGCGGTTCATCAAGTCCTGTGAATGGCCCGAGATGCCGTGGAGTTGGTTGATGTGGTCGAACTTCTCAAAAATGGTGTAGTCGAAGTGGTCAACGTCGCTGCTCGGTGTAGAGTAGGTATACGAAGACTTGAAGGTGAGCAAGTCATCCATAGAGATGGAGTTGACCAAGCGAGGTTTTTCCGAGTCCAAGGAGTTGACCGACATCAAGTGGAACGATTGGTCAGGCACTTTGACGTCGGTGTTGTAGGGAAATCGGTCTTTCAAGGTACCAGGGTCGCCATGGAGAATGTCAAAGTCTGTGTCTGGGTCGAAGTGATCGTTGAAGTAAACTCTTTGTTTCATGCTGTTCATCCCATGCAAGTACGGGAACATTTGTTCGGACGAGGCCAGTTTGTTATCTTTATAGTAGAGGTCGAGCAACTGGATTAGCTGGTCCGGCAGCGAAATGAGGTAGATGTTCAGGTGAGCAAAACTGTGCAAGGACGAGTTGAACAAGGCCACTTTGGATACTTCCGGAGTAGGTGAGCAAATGCTGGAGCTGACGGAACCTACTCTTTTGGGGCCTGAATCGACGCTCGCTAGTGTGCTTCCAGAACACTGAAGAAGCGAATTGTTGTAGATTTTGGCATCAGCATACTCAGCATAGCATCTGGCAGAATCCACCACTCCACACGAGAAAGCAACCACAGCCATTTCTTTGTTCAACGACAAGGTTGATTTGGACTTGGAGGGATTCAACAGCCCGCTCACGTAATCTAGTGTGCTCATGGTGGTACGAGTTTGCTGGTGGCTCCCAAGCCAGAAAGCTCCAGGTATTTAAGACATTGCAAAATCACGCATAGTCTAGACATTCCACGCGAGTGCAGTCCCTGATAAGTATGTCGGCTAAAACCTGCAGGAACCGTAATAGCGGAAGGAAAGCGAAGGAGCTGGAGCCACTTGCTTAGTTGAGCTGATAAAGAGATTGGGGACACCAGCTCTTCGAAAACCATTATGGCTTTGAGACAAGAAAATCCAGCGAAAAAGTGTTAGACAATCCACAGAGTCAATCCATGACCAGAACCATGTGGATACGGCGAAAGAAACTCATGTCGGGGTAGAGCATTGCCGAAACGGAAGCAGCCCAAACCAGCGTAATTCGAACAATTGTTCCGCATCGGGTGCCGTCACGAGTTGTGATCCCCTGAGTCTAAATCTTGTGCATGCTTGCTTGTCCCAATTTGGGCGAATTGGTGCTCAAACGAGACTCCACATTCCAAGTGCACACCGCCACCCCATCCCACCCGTCTAGACGCGTCGTCAATCCTTGGTAAACAATACATGAGAGGCACACCCAGGACAGATGAAGTTGGCGTGTCTGGAGCAATAAAAAGGGTGGATTGTTAGTAGTAATGTGTGACTGTGGGGGTGACTGTGGGGGTGACTGTGGGTAACATTGGTATGCAGTGAGGAGAGTAGTGGGGTGTGCCCGTTGAGTGTGAGGGTGGGGTGTGAGGTGGGGATTAGTTTAGTGGGACATGACATGCACCAAGTGGACTAATTAGTCCACGGGCCTCAAATGCTGTGGAACATGCCAAGATTATCCCAACAATGCCAGTGAACAGTGACCCTAATACATGCCCTGCAGAGATGAACACAGCTGTAGCGTCACTAACATTTTACGTGACACATCTGCATGTGGTAGCTGGTCTGATAGCCTTAAGGTTCGAAGGCTAAGGCTAACGTTCGAAGGTTCGAAAGTTCCTGAACGGTACCTGACTGTACCTGGATGAATGCATACCAATGCAAGAGTCCAGGGTGTCTCCTTGCAGGATTCTTCAACGCACGGATGATATTCACTTGTGGCTTGTGACCATCAGTTGATTCTGGCTGCAGGAACTGTGAGATAAATTCTTCAACCTGTAATCTTCCACTGTCCAATGTTCCCCACATTCAGACGCTTGCAGGCTTCTACAGCTTACAACGACCTTCTCCGGACCTTCAAGGTCGACTTGAAACAGGCCATGATCGCCAAAAACACCGTGGAGAAAAATACCATCCGGTCGATCTTGGCCACCATCAAGAACTCCGAGATCGACGGAGGCGCCCAGAACGAGTTCGAGGTGGCCCGCGTGCTCAACAAAATGATCAAGCAACGTGTGGACTCTGCGCGTGAGTTCAGGCTCCAGGAAAGAGCCGATTTGGCCGATGTCGAGGAGGTGGAGAGTGGCATCATCACTAAGTACGTCAAGGCATTGCCTGTGTCTTCAGAAGACGAAGTGAGAGAAACTTTGGAGAAGTTTTTGGTGGAATTGAAGTCTCAGGGCGATGTTCCAATCCGAGATGTGTTCAAGCAGATCAACGAGGAGTTGGCCCAGTCGTGGGGATCCACTTCCCAGGTGGTGAAGGCCATGGTTCCGGAGTTGTATAAGAAGGTATTCAAATTGTAAATAGCCCTTCACATTGGTTGTAGACTGGTGGAAACAAAGGAAATCAGAGTCATCTGGGAAGGTCCTGTCCGTGTTTTTTGTGTGAATCGCCTGCTCGACTGGAGAAATCAGAATCATCAGGGAAGGTCCTGTTTCGTTGTGTGACTCAGATCCTCCTCGACTGAAATCAGAATCAACTCTGCCTTTGTTGAACTCTGCCTTTGTTGTTTCGTCCTTTTTTCGTTGCATCTCGTATTTAATGTAGCCAATATTCGCACTGGGTGCAAAATCTGTTTGTACCACAAGACCAATGTTACCCAAGCTAACAGCCGTTTTGGCAGAAAGCGTGATTTATGTGACAGTCACCAAGACCGTGTGGATGCCGTTTCACCCAAGCATCGGAAATCTCACTTCGAGCATTCTGTTTGTGGGCCCTGGCCCCAGTGTAACCTCGGAAACCCGACTGCCCGCAGCCATTACAGAAACTTCAGCTCCTACGAGAGGCATTTTTGATTTTGACAACGATGGCCATTTGAGATTGGGTCCCGCGAGTCCACATTTAGAGGGCACAGAGACTGACACAGAGTCGACCCTCGCAGAGCCACTAATTGAGACAACTGGGATCCCCGGAATGTCTTTTGAGTCTGGGGATAAGACGCTCATTCCAGGTACTATAACGGGGAGGCCGACAACTGAGAGAAGTGAGAGTGAGAGAAGTGAGAGTGAGAGAAGTGATAGGATTGAGACCACTGACAGAATGGACGCTTCTCAGACATCTCAGACTTTTGCACCCATTGAGAATGTCGCAGCACTTGAGTCCACAGAGCCTGAGCCCGTTTGCATAGAGCCCACAGAGCCAGAGCCCATTTTCATGGAGCCTACAGCGTTCCAGTTTCCTGAATCTTTGGCAATTCCAGAATCCGCAACAGAACCTACTACTCCACACACCACACCTACCACCACATTTGCAGACACCTCCACTTTTACCACCGCACTTGCCATCGAGGATTTCTCAATTTTTCCTGTCACCTCCAAACACCCAACCCGTCATACACACCCCAACTACAGTCGTCCGCTTTCGGGTGCCTTTGTCAAACTCGTGCCTTCACAACGACGCCCAAGAGCCCCGATTAAGGTTTCGTCCATCTACACAGACTCGCTGTCGATGCCTCTTCTTGAGTTTTCTCTCTTTTTCCCCGTCCTCCTTCTTCTACTTTGCTCGGTGTAGATGTTCAGAGGTAGAGGTGTACACCGAGCAAAAAAAACACCTGGGAAAATTGGGCACCATTGCACACCACGAAAACAGGGCCATCTAGCCGAAATGTCGGAAGTATGTATTGCCAGCGCCTACGTCGTTTTTTCTACGCCAATTCTATAGTGTCCCGTTTCTAACAGCCCAGGTTAAAAGAACAATCAGAATCACCACCGAGCAGCACATCATGAAGGACGTGCCGCCGGTGGAAAACTACCCCATGCGCCAGTGGTCCATTGAAATCTCCATGTTGAACGACCAAGGCGTGGAGATTCCAGCCAACATTCTAGATAAGGTCACATACACTTTGCACCCCACCTTTGCCAACCCAATACGGGCGTTGAAGGAGTCTCCGTTTCGTGTGGAGGAACAAGGATGGGGAGAATTCGACATTCCAATTGCCGTTCACATCTTCGGGTTGCCGGGCAAAGCCGGCGAGAGAAAGTTCAACCACGACTTGAACTTTTTGCTGGAGGTGTACACGGTGGACCACGTTGTTCTGATTCCCTTGAAAAACCCGCAGTTGAACAAGCTCTTGGCCGAGTCGGGGCCCGTTCCCACCGACGACGGAAAGCGTAAAAACGAGACTGACCTTGCGTCCAAGCTGAAGAAATTGAAGAGTGCCAACGGCAACGCCACAAAGGCCAGCATCGACCTTGAAAAGCTTGCAAACGGCTTGACCAAGCTCAGCGAAGACGACTTGATTGTCATTGTGCAGATGGTCACGGACAACCGAACCGGAGATATGAACATCAAAAACGACGTGGACAACGGCGAGTTCACCATGGATTTGTACACTTTGCCCGAGCTGTTGTTGAAGAGCTTGTGGGATTATGTCAAGAAGCATACTGAAGCATAAATACTCTCACGAGGTGTACATTAATTGTTATTGAGCCGCTTGCGGTGCACACTATCTACAAATGACAGACTACTTTCCTGCAACCTTCTGTAAACCACACTTTCTTGCAACTGTAGACCACACTTTCTTGCAACCTTTTGTAGACCACACTCTCGCAACGTTCTACGTAGACCACACTTTGATGGTGGAATCCCACGACGCCGTCGCCAATCCTTGTCCGTCCGGACTCACGCAGACGTTTGAAATTCTTCCTGTGTGGCTGCCCGAGCCAACGCCAATCGATTCTATTATCTGATTCTTGAGAGTGTCCCAGGCAATACACCCGTAGTCGGCGTAGCACACATACAACACACGACCCAGCACTGACACGTCCACGGACACGACTCCAGGCGTGTCAAATGTCGACCACATGCTGCTGACACTGGTTGGAGAAGAAGGCTGTTTGTTCGAGAACTGGTTTTTCAACGAGTACGTAGCCAACTCACAGTCTGCACGCAAGTCGTAAAGCTTGCATGCTCCGTCATCGGCCCCGGCCACAAACGAACATGCGTCCGGAAGTTGTGCCACGGTGTTGACGTCGGTGTTCGAGATGAAGCACGAGTTGACCGGAGCCTTCACCCGAGAGTCCCAAACCTTCACATACCCGTCGGCTCCAGCGGAGACAAATGTGTCGGACGAATTGACCAGCAACGCCAAAACGTCGCCCAAGTGGTCCACAAACTCTCTCACTTTGATTCCCTTGGTCACGTCCCAGAGGGCTACGGTTGTGTCTCCGGAAGCCGTGAGAACTCGGGAATCCGAGATAAACTCGCACGCAGAAATGTACGCAGCGTGGGCACGGGCCACGGTTCTATAGGGTCCGCGGTTCTGAAGCTCGTACGAGTCATTCGGTGCATTTTCTGTCTTGTCATTGACTCGGTAGATGGTGCACCGATTGTCTAACCCAGCCAGGGCAACAAAACGCCCCGAGGGCAGATACGCACACAGAAGCACCCAGGAGTTTGCCAATGGGATGGCCTGGACCTTGAGTGCCGTGACGGTGTCCCAAACAATCATAAATCCGTCCTGGCACGCCGAGACGAGGTGCACCAGATCACGGCTCCATTTGACCTGCGCAATTTTGTCCCTATGGCCTTTCAACGTCTTGTGGAGCCGTAGGTACCTTTCAGGAGGTATGGGAGCGACCTGGGAACTGGCCAGTGCTAGCGTGGCGTTCCGAATCAGAGTATTCGCTTTGCGCACCTCCGCGTAGAGAATTTGAGCCTTCTGACGAGCAGCGTCGATTTGTTCTGGAAGTGAGCTTGAAATCATGAGGAAAGAGGTATGGTGGGGTTTGGTGTTGTGTTTATTGCGGCTGCAACCTTTTAATGTTTGAACATCCTGCACCGCTATGAGTTGATGCACCTTCTTGCATGGCAGATCGAAGGTTGCCCGAGTTTCAGGAAAGTGGCAATCAAGGGAACGGGTGGTATGAGGATCCCAGAGCGCACCAAACATCAGCGTCGTCTCTATTGTTCCACCTCTCACTGTCGATATCATCCCAGATCTCAACTATGAGCTATTATTGCAGATTAGACCCTCAATAACCACTTGCCTCACAATTCGTGCTGCCTTATCTCGCGTCGCAGCAACTTTAGTGGGAGTTAAGTGCTTCCTTGGCATCGACAATTTAAAGTTCGGTTATCAATGACCAAGCATTATGCACAATTTATCGTGCACATACACCAAAGTCAGTGCATGAACTGCTCAGATGCACATCTTCCTTGGCGCATTAACACCTCATGTTTGCTTCGGATGCGCACTTGCAAACCTAATTCCTTCTCCTTTTTTGTTTGGGCTCTTCGACATATTTCTCGGACTCCTCCGGCTCTGGATCCGTTCTTTTCACCGTAGGCACTGGGGCAGCTGCAGTCTTTCTATTTCGGGCATTCTTGGCCCTCAGCTTGTCGTCACGCTCCAAATCACCCGTCACTTTTTGCAAATATGCGGGAACTGGAAGGCCCAGCTTGAGAAAGAACATTTTCCAGTTTCTGGCTTTATCTTTCAACTGCACCTGGGTTCTGTTTTTCAAGCTTTCGTTGATTCTTCCTCCTTGCCCAAATAGTTCGAGAATCGTAGACCACAGGGGCCCTTTCAATTCCAAAGCATGACGCAATGCCTTTTCTTCTTCTCTTGTCCAAGGTCTTCTGCTAGTCACTTTGCCCTGCATGCGTGGGTTAATCCGAAGATGGATCTGCTGTTCCTGGATTTCACTCGGAAGAAGTGCCGACGTGATGTCGTCAATTTCCTGCGATGTAGCTGTTTCAACGACGGTTTCAGGAACTGTCGTTTCAAGGACTTCGTCACTGTGTGGAGTATGTGAACTCGGTGTTGTTTTGGGTCCTTTGCCTTTCTTGCCCCAGATAAGAAAACCCATGCTTTTGGAGATGTAGTCGAAAAGATCCTTCAAAAACGAAAACCATTCGTACTCAATTCCAAGACTAGGCCCATCGTAACTAGCTAGCGTTTCTCTCCGTGAGATGCATCGACTGATAAAGTCAACTTCCGTCGGAGACAACGTTTTCACACCACGACGGTCAAGCAACTTTTCCTCCAAATTGGCGGGGAAAATGTCCTCAAGAATCTCCTCGCTGGTTCTTTCTTTGGCTTCAAGAGCGGAAATGTAGGCTTGCGTCTTCAACTCAAGATACAAGATGGCCTGTGGTTTCAAGAGCTTGCCAACTTTATCTCCGATCACCGTATTAACACCACTTTGCAAACTCATGTTGCTGGCTGCCATGTTGGACATGGAGTTGGCTGGGTCCAAATTGTTGGCAGGACAGAAAATCTCCAAAAAGAGCTCGTTCAAGTAAAAGAACCCAACATCGATGGTCCCCAAACATGCTGCGAGGAAAGTGGCCAAGTTGACTTTACGAAGCGTGGACTCAATGCTCTGTTCTCTGCTTCTGAACATGCTGGGTGTTTTGTCACCTTCCTTCCACATGCCTGGAGCCAAATGCTCCACCGTCAAAAAGGGGTCTTCTTCCGAGTAGAGTCGTTTCGTAAATTCGAAAAGCGAAATCACATCTCGGAAGACTGCTCCTGCTGCTGTGTCTGGGCTGGTAGCCAAGTCTATGATTTTCTGGGAAGGACCAGCAACAAACACACGAAGCAACTGCGATGCCAAGTTGTCCAAAACAGGAAGCGTGGAGATCAAAACCTGGATTCGGGAAGGCAAGTAGTCTGCTGCCACGATTGGCAATGGAAGTGCCGCAAGGTGCACATTTGTTAGCAGAGCCACAGGAGGAACCTGGCTGGAAAGGGCATTATATGCGGCAAACGCCGTGTTTGTTGCTAGCAACTCCGAGTCTGCAGGGATGTGGACATTTTCAGGCTTGTCGTTGGTGGTGGCCTTTTTGAGTTCGTCTGCAATCATTTGGAGATGTTGTTTCTCGTCCACCTCTAGGATTTGGTTTTCGAGGAGATTGTGGCTCTGGTTGTCGTGGTCATGGATTTCATGGACTTCATGATTTGCTTGGTGCTCCTGGTGGTTCTGTAATTCCTGGCCAAATTCTTTTCCAAGTTCGAGGTCGCTTTGTTCTTCAAGAAGTTCTTTTGGTTCGAGATGCTCGTCTAGATTTTCTTGCAGGTTCCCGTCGCCGTGTTTTTCCTCGTATTGTTCGTTTGTTTGTTCGAGGTCTGGGTCTTGGTTCTGGAGCCGTTGTAAGTCGTGTTGGGCGATGGCTCGCTGGATCTCTCTGTCGAGACCATCGTCAGCGTAAACTCTGGAATCGTCTTTTTCTTTTTTTTCCATCAGTGGAGTTTCCACAAGTTCAGACATGGTGGTTGTTGTGGTAGATTGTTTTCAGAAGTGCATACAGACATCATCGCGATGGGTATGATGGTAAATGAAGTTTACGATTGACAGTTGGTTTAGGAAGCATGGGCTTTGAGAGGGGGTTCTGAGTGGTGGACTTTGAATTAAAAGTTTTGAAGGATTTTGTGTTGGTTCTTGCTACTTGTAGACCGGAAATTGTAGATATCCGACATTCTGAAAACCACCAAACGGGATTCTATCAAGAAGAGTCTTTCAGTAATCAAATCAAATTTTCTCATCTCTCTTCATCACCGTGTATGCCAATCGAACCACGATCTTGTGCCTTATCATTAGACATAGAACCGGGCATGATCGATATGACAGTACTGCCAAACGATTCCGACACAGAACTCTTTGTTCACGAAAACACTCGATCGCACAACTTGTTGTTTCATCTTTTCGCCTGTCCCTTTCCTACACAGATCTGTGCTCGGCAACTGCCCATATCGATCGCCTTTTTCTACACAGATCCGGTGTGCTCGGCAATTGCCATATCTATATCGCTCTTATTCGCATGCAGTCCACCCGCCAACTTCTTCACCGCTAGGACTATCCAAATTGGGAAGGCGCTTTTGGCGCATTCTCCACAATCCACAGACCATTATAAAAACCGACGATTCCCTCTTTTTTGCCTCAGTGTTTTCATGTCCGTCTGTGAACAGTATTTTCCAGAAGAACCTTCCGCTCCTGTGTTGAACACCGCCTTCCCAGGCCCTGTGTCCCAGGAGGCTGTCAAGTCCTTGGACAAGGTTTTCGATGCTAGACCGGTGTATTTCGTTGCTGACTACGAAAAGTCGCTTGGTAACTACGTCGTCGATGTTGACGGCAACACGTACTTGGATGTGTACGCTCAGATCGCTTCGATCCCATTGGGTTACAACAACCCAGCCTTGATTGAAGTGGCTAAGTCCGACAAAATGACCAGAGCCATTGTCGACCGTCCTGCCTTGGGAAACTTCCCAGGAAAGGACACCGAGGATATTATTGCCGAGTTGTTGAAGGTGGCCCCAAAGGGCCAGGACAAAGTCTGGTCTGGGTTGTCTGGTGCTGATGCCAACGAATTGGCTTTCAAGGCTGCGTTCATGTGGTACCAGTCGCAGAAGAGAGGCTACGCTAACGCCTTCTCCACCGAAGAAAACGAGTCTGTCATGAAAAACCACGCACCGGGCTCTCCAGAACTTGCAATCATGTCTTTTGAGCGTGCTTTCCACGGCAGATTGTTTGCGTCTGCTTCCGCCACGTGCTCCAAGCCGATCCACAAGTTGGACTTCCCGGCTTTCAACTGGCCAAAGGCTGAATTCCCATCTTACAGCTACCCATTGGACAAGAACTCTGAGACCAACCAGAAGGAAGACCAAAGATGCTTGGCCATTGTGGAGAACTTGTTGAAGACGTGGGCCGTTCCTATCGCTGCTGTTTTGCTCGAGCCAATCCAGTCCGAGGGTGGCGACAACCACGCATCTGCCTCGTTCTTCCAGGGCTTGAGAGACCTCACATTGAAATACGGTGCTCTCTTGATCATCGACGAAGTGCAAACCGGTGTCGGTGCCACTGGCAAGTTCTGGGCACACGAGCACTTTGATATGACTCCTCCACCGGACTTGGTCACTTTCTCCAAGAAGTTCCAGTCTGCTGGCTACTACTTCCACAACCCAGAGATTGTGCCTAACCAGGCATACCGTCAGTTCAACACGTGGTGCGGTGACCCAGCTAGAATGATCTTGGCTGGTGCCATCGGTGCCGAGGTTGTCAAGCACGATTTAGCTTCTCAGGCTGCTCGTGTTGGTGACTACCTCTACTCCAAGTTGGAGGTTTTGGCAGCTAAGTACCCACTGTACATGGCTGACTTGAGAGGAAAGGGACGTGCCACTTTTATTGCCTGGTCGTTCAAGCAGGCCGAGTTGAGAAACAAGTTCTTGACCGACATGAAGAAGGTCGGTATCAACATTGGTGGATGCGCAGAGGACTCCGTCAGATTGAGACCAACTTTGGTGTTCGAGGAGAAGCACGCTGATATCTTGGTTGCTGGCATCGAAAAGATTTTGTCTGAGTACTAAGGTTAATAGAAAGAACTCGGAATGATAATTGATGTTTTGCACCCATTTCGCAGTGCATTTATGCACCTATGTACGCAGTCCATTTTTGCACCCATTTCTTATCGTTCTACACACTCAGAGGAATTTCGTCCGCATCGCTTTTCTTGAGACTGAATTTCAAGTCATTATGGTTGAAAATCTTTTGCTGATCTCTGATTCACTCCAAATAAAGCACGAATACCGTGAAATTCGGGCTCGGCAACATCTTGTAACTTTCCAAAATTAACTTAGGAAAGTGAAGAGAAATGCTGAAGGTGGGCCTCGACAGCTACCCAACAATCAGGCGCCGATTGAACGAAAGAACTGAATTCGTTGCTAAAAGATCTGTAGTACTAAACCTCAACCAAGATCACATGGCATCTTAATTTCTCGGAGCAATGATGGCCGCAATGCAAATTTTCACAATTCCGACAAAAACAAACATCCGATTAAAACAAATTGCCCCGTAAACAACAAGTTGCTAGGCTTCACTGAAATATTTCACTTTCCTGTGCAGATCTTGACCCGGAGGTTTGCGATCGAGAAAAAAATCTTTGACTCGGCTCGGCGATTCAACCGTCGTTAGAAACCTCTCCCTGAACCCAAAGCTATGCATTAGAATGGAAGACGTCCTCAAGAGCGATCTTTATCTTCAATGCAAGCATTTTCTCAAACAAGATTCCAATGCTTCGTTTCTCTCTGGAGGAATCGCTGGTGCTGTTTCCAGAACCTTAGTGTCTCCGTTTGAAAGAGCAAAGATCTTGCTTCAGCTTCAAGGTCCCGGGGCCCACCAGGCTTATCGTGGCATGTTTTCCACCATTTGGAAAATGTATGTCGATGAAGGTTGGAGAGGTTGGTTCAGAGGAAACACCCTCAATTGCATACGGATCTTCCCCTATAGCGCCGTCCAGTTTGCGGTGTTTGAACAGTGCAAGGTGACGTTGCTACTGTACAAACCTCCCGGTTCAAAATTGACCGATGTTGACCGACTTATTGCTGGGTCAATTGGAGGAATAAGTTCGGTCGCTGCAACGTACCCTCTAGATTTGGTTCGCGCGAGAATCACGGTGCAGACGGCTTCGTTGGCCAAGCTCAACAAGGGAAGGCTACAGCGAGCTCCCGGAGTGTGGGAGACATTAAGCGAGGTTTATGGCAAAGAAGGAGGTGTCCGTGCCCTTTACCGAGGAATTGTACCAACCACCATGGGTGTAGCCCCGTATGTGGCCATCAATTTTGCATTGTATGAGCATTTGAGAGACTCAATGGAGAAATCGGAACGGAACTTTTCCAGCCCGTTCTGGAAGTTGGGTGCCGGGGCGTTCAGCAGTTTTGTGGGAGGAGTGTTGATTTATCCGCTTGACTTGCTCCGGAAACGGTACCAGGTTGCCAGTATGGCCGGAGGAGAGCTTGGGTTCCAGTACAAATCTGTCTCACACGCCTTAATTTGCATTTTCAGGCAAGAAGGCTTTTTTGGTGCTTACAAGGGCCTCACTGCCAATTTGTACAAGATCGTTCCTTCAATGGCTGTTAGTTGGCTCTGCTACGATACATTGAAAGCTGCTTTGGCCAAGTGGTGAGCCAGGGATCTACCCAGCCACCAGAACTTTAGAACTTTAGAACTTTAGAACTAAATACAAGAATATTCATCTCTCTATGACTCACGTTCTCCTCTGGGTGCTTCGGTGCTCCTTCAATACTTGCTAATTCGGTCACGTGACTTGCGCTCGACCAACCAGCTTTTGACAACTTCCGCACAATGATACGATAAAATTCTCCACTACATCCACCATGAGAGCCTCCAGAACCTTGTACAACGCCGCCAAGAAGTCTGCTCCTAAGGTGACCGTTCCCGTGGAAATGTACCCATTGTTTGCTGCCGTCGGTGTGGCCGTGGGTTCTTTGGGCTACTTCACCTACAGACACTTTGCTTACGACAGACAATTGAGATTGTGGAAGAACGCCGACTTGTCCAACTTGGACGAGGTCTTGAACAAGGCCGCACAGGAAGAGAAGTCTGAGTAGGGCCCTTTCCATAAACCATATATTCCGCATCAATTACACAATATTTTCGAATACGTGCTGTAGTGAGAGAAGGGTAGCACTTCGGTGTTGACCACGTAATAGCTTGTACGTGAAATGTTTCTAATAATTGTTGGAACCCAAGAAAACTCTATTCCGTTGACAGCAATGTATATGTCTTGGATACAGTTATTCTGAACATGTTATTTTATGACTAGCTTAAAGTGCTGATTCCCCTGAGAAGCATTCTCAATCGCTTCATATCTCTGTTAAATTTATATTGATATTGTTCCACGACTTCACCATCTTCTTCACATAACCCGGCGACTGTTCTTGCCAGACTCGATGCAAATACTAATCATGGCGGAATCGAAAGCGAATGGTATGCACTCGAAATTGGTCCACATCTGGCAATGTTTTCAGAATGCTAGATTACATTGTCCAGAACAAGCCACGAGGTTCGAATTTCCCATCTCATTGATTGTCAAGACTTTAGTGAGACCTGAAACGGAGTCTGTCAACATTGCGTCTCTTTGTGGCTTTCTTCTTGTCTCGAAATAGCCCTGCAAAGACTGACAATGAAATCCAGACAATGTTCTCCGAGTTATCCTTTCTGATCTTTCTCAAGACATAAATCTTATGGTCAGGCTATGTCATCATAGACTCGTTCTGAATTCCATCGCCGATCCATTTCCCACCTTCGTGAGATATTGCTTCCAACTTTACTCAATGTATCGCACAGTCACTTCGGGTTTTCACAAAGAGCAAACTTACACAAACTTCGAGTTTAAATCTATCATTGACGAAAAGCATTCCCTTGTATGTACAGAGTGAGGGATGGCTTCGTGGAGTTACTCGTCGGTATAACGAATGTTGGTATAGTAGTTTGTGATTTCGGCAACCTCATCCAAAAGGTCAATGCACTTGTTCCAGGACTTCTCCTGTTCTTCAGGGAAGTCCACTTCATTGTCAGCATCGGCAAGGAAGATGGACTTGGAATCACGTAATGTGTACCCCTTTGCAGACAAGTTGTTGGAAACGGAGTTCAACTCGGAGGTTTCGGTGATCATTCTGAAAAGTCTCTCTCCATTGAACTCACCATCGATGTCCTTGAAGTCCTCCACATCTTCTGCTCCAACTTCAATAGCTACTTCCAAGACGTCGTCAAGTTCCTCTGTTTCTGTGAGAGGACAGAAAATGATCTCTCCTTTTCGTTGGAACAAATACTGACATGGACTTAAAGAAGCATTGAATTTGGACATGGCATGTTTCACTAGTCCTATAGTTCTTGTTTTGTTGTCTGTTTCAGCCTCGATAATAAATGCAACACCTCCGGGTCCCACAAATTCATACGATGTTGGAGTAGCTGTCGTTTCTGACGTGAGTTCTCCAGTTCCTCTCTTGATAGCGTTGTCAATAATCTTCTTGGTGATGTTCAATTTTTTGGCTTTATCCATCAATGTCACAAGCTGCGCATTTCCGTCGGTTCCTCCGGTCTTCACACTGGCAGTGATCCGGGTGGCCATGGCGTATGCTTCTCTGGACTTCTTTGCATCATTTTTAGCCTTGTCGTGTCTTATATTCTGCCACTTGGAGTGGCCAGCGAGAGAAAAAGCTGACGTGTGGAATGCCGACCTAGAAAGCGTGTGTAGCCTGTATTTGGCAATTTTCACGGAAAACATGGTTGTGGGTGTTGAAGAGAATCAAATTAATATTTGCGTTGGATATCACGTGACTATAATTCCTAACGCTTCGGTTGTTAACGGTCGTTGGTTCGTTATAGAAGGTTGGAAGTGTTAGAAGGGTTAATTGTGTGTTTGAAATGGTCAAATTGTCAGTTCTTTTTCAATTTTTTGAAGTGGTTGAATTTTAGTGTATGTTTTTCGTTTTGTGGAGATTTAGCGAGCTGTGTGAGAAATTGAAAAATGGTCTCAAAAGGTTGGAATGTGAAAGGTTGAAATTCAGAAAGTTTCAAATGAGAACATTTCGGAATTCACCAATGTCAAATTCTTCAAGGAACATATGCAATTGATAGTCAACGATATATATTGTTCTTGATTGGCAACAGGGTGAATAAACTCGTACATCAACCAACCTCGGTGTTCGACACCCTTTCAATGAAACACACCAACAGAAAACTGATAATTTGGTAGCGGCAATTTGAAAGCTTCTTAAGCAGTAAGAAGTGTCCTATCGAATTGATCAACCTTTGGCGAGTTAATCTAAATCACGTGACATGATTATAATTGAGGTGATTGAACATAGCCCCGACAACTCCAACTAGCCTTATCACCACGTTATCACCTCCAATGTGTCAGTTTCTATTTCTTCAGCCACTAACAAGTTGCCTTCAGCAACCAAAAAGTTGACCGAATTGTCCAGCATTTGCAAAAGGTTTTTAGAAAACTTGCCAATTGTGAAAAGAAGGAATTCAAATCCAGCCATTGTCCAATAAAGCCCAAGAACTCCACTATATCACCACCTTGCTCATCCGTCTCTCATTCACCATTATCTTTATCTCGCCTGCAATCTCGGTCGAGTGCGCCGGTAAACACACGACCAATATTGATAAATTGGAAGGCTCCGAAACCAAATACTGATCACCGAAAATGAGCGCAAACGAGGCAATGGCCAAGCGGTCGCTTCTTGCCGTGATTGCAGACGAAGATTCTGTCACCGGATTGTTATTGGCAGGTGTGGGCCAGGTGTCCAACGAGCCAGGTAAGGAATCCAACTTCCTCACGGTCATTCCTGGCAGAACTACTGTGGAGCAAGTTGAAGAGGCCTTTGACCAATTCACTAGTGAGAGAGAAGACATTGCCATCTTGTTGATCAATCAACATATTGCCGATTTGATCAGACACAGGGTGGAGTCGTACACCAATGCATTTCCTGCCATTTTGGAGATTCCGTCCAAAGACCATCCTTATGACCCCGAGAAGGATTCCATTTTGAAAAAGGTCAGACGTTTGTTTGGCGAATAAGCTTCTAGTTTAAATACACCGATAGAACTTTTGATGTTTTATGTAGATTACTTCTTCTTCTTGTTCTTCTTGTTCTTCTTCTTCTTGGACCCACCAGTCGAGGTGGTATCGGTGGGCTCTTCAGGTTCTTCAGCATCTTCACCTTCCTCAACATCCTCAGTTTCTTTATCTGCCTCGACTTTATGATCTGCCTCAGCTTCTCCGTTTTCAATTGGATCCGAGTTCGCACTGAGATTAACTTCCTTGAACGTATCAGATGGAGAAGCTTCTCGAGCAACAGAAACCTCAGCAACGTCGTCGGAGGGCTCCTGGCTTGAAGCCAGGATTTCAGGCACACTTGCAGGTGCGGGCTCAGCGAGCACACCAATATCCTGTTCCACAGGTTCACCCAAGCCAGCACCCAAGTCGGCTTCTGGAGTGTCAATCTCTTTTTCTTGAATTGCTGCTTCTTCAACTGGCTCAACAGACTCAAAAACTGGCTCAGCAGACTCAGAAATTGGCTCTGATATTTCAACAGACTCAACTGGAGCAGCAATTGGAGCAGTCTCCTTTACCTCAGAAACAGGAGCATCTTCAGGATCTTCCAGTTCTTCGGCAGTTGGAGCCTCTGAAGAAGCCTCCTCAAGTTTCTCTGCAATCGAAGGCTCTTCAGGAATCTCAGTTTGCTGCTCTGGAGATGGAGAAATCACGTTCACCGTTGGAGCTACTGGCTCCTTTGCCTCAATATGAGGTTGGATATCCTTTTCGGGGGGAGGTGGGCCTGTCTGTTTCTGCCAGTAATTCTTGGCATGAATTTCGGGAACGGTGCAGTCTTTAACGTAGAAGTCTCTGACCCCCACAATGCGTCTTTCTCTCTCACATGCCTTCAACCACTCGGGCCTTATGACAGGAATGTTGATGTCGTTGGCCTTGACGAATTCCGGGTTTTGCTTGTTTTCTCTTGTGGTGATGTAGTGTGTAGTGTCCACCTTTACCTTGTCTTGGGCAGGGTAGTGTGCACCCATATTCTTCAAGGTTTCTTGAATGTCTTCCACAGTGAATTGGTCATTTGGAGTGATGTCACCCAAGCAAACGGTAATTCCTGACAAGTCCGTCATTTTGTGAGTAGCCACGTCGATTGTTTCAGACAGATAAATACCAGCTGTAGTGTCCAAACGCAATTGGAATTTGAATGTCTTGTCAATGGGCAAACCGGACAATTTGGTGGTTTGGTTGGTCAACGGCTGTGGAATGGCACCCAACTTCTTTCCGTCTTTGAACAAGACCAAGTTTTTCAAAGAGGCTGTGCCCAAATCCAACTGATCCCACTCCAAAACACACGACGTCTGTGTGACATTCTTGATTTTCAAAAGAGGAGGCTTGGGCAAGTTTTTGCCAAAGGTGTTGATGATCTCGTCTTGGATTTCCTGGAATTGTCTCTGCTCTTCCAACTCAGTGTCCAAGTCCCGCTCACATTTGATTTTGACTATGGATCCGGCTTTCACGCCGTTCGGCAACAAAATCGTCGGGAATTCAATGAGATGGTGGTCTTTGGTCAACAATAGAGCCAACGAGGCGTCGAGCTTGCCGACAGTAAGAGAGACTTCTACCATTGTTGATTATTGTTGACGTGGTACTGGTGATACTTTACTGCGGTCGCCGGATGTACAGGTGTACTGATGCTCTATTACACAAACTGGAACACGTCCATTGTCCCGAGGCTAGTGGATCCCCATGGCTCGGAGATCATCGTTGATCTCGTCAGCGGTGGCTTTTCGAAGCAAAAGTTCTTGTGCTGGGAACTCGCGTGTGTCAAAGTCGTCTTCCACCAAGCCAGCGGATACGGCACATGGCACACCAAAGAATTCCTTGAGCCCGTTCAATATGCCTAGTTGTTCGTTCAAGTTGTTTCTGTGTTGAACGAGCTCCACAAGCGTGTTCTGTTTGATTGTTTTCTTGCTCACCTGGTTCTCCAGATAGTACTCGGCCGAGTTCCCTCCTGCAGGACCACTGAAACTGCCTCTGGGCTCGTCACCTGACACGGTGGGCATGGCGGTAAAGTTGTAGTCCAGAACGATCTGGTCCGAGTAGTTGCGCTCTTTGTTGATTTTGTACCACAGAGAGGTAGTTTTCGTGACCATGTCGTTCTTCATGTCCATCATCTGCTTCAAGAAATCCTGGTGGATCGCGGTTCGGGTGGCTATGGTTTCGGTGTTGATGCATTTCAAGCTGTAATTGAGCGTGGCATTGGCCAACTTGATGTTGTCTTGGTAGAACTCATTGACCTTGTAGTAGATCTGGAGAAGTTCGGGATGCGAACCGTCCAAACAGAGTTGCAATTCGTGTTCCAAAATGCTGAGTTTGTCCTGGTACAATTTGTCCCTGAGGTGTGCAAAGTCCGTTTCTATGGATATGAGTTCCTCCACCGCCAACTTTCTGTGCTCGTCCAAGTCCACGTCGTCTTCCAACTCGAATTCGGCCGAAACGTTCTTCTCCTCTTCCTCGGCTTCTTCGGCGGCTTCTTGCTCTTCTTGTTCTTCTTGTTCTTCTTGTTTCACGGTGTCCTCCACATCTGCTTCTCCAGACACTTCCAAGTCTTCTTCTTCGTCCTCCAGCTCCAGCTCGGACTTATCCTGTCGTATCAATCCATCGGGTTCTGCCGTGGGTTCTGAAGTGGGCTCTTCGTCGTCGGCTTCTTCAATTGATTTTTCTGGAGTGCTTTCCTTCACCGGTTCTGGCTCGGAGATGTCAGGAGCACTGATGTCAATCTGCGTGGAAGAGTCCGTAGGTTCAAATTTGAGGGAGTCTGTAGGTTCAAATTTGAGGTCGTCAAGTTTCTGTTTTTTCACTTCACTGTCCAGCTCCGGCTCTAGCAGTCTCTTCCCGTTGATCGAGCCAGCGATTTCAGAGAATGCCGAATCAACCTGCTCGGGAGAAGCCGATTTGAGTTTCACCAAATCGTCGTCCGAGTCGTCAGAATCAACTCCTTGCAAGCGTGCTAGCTCGGTGAGTTCAGAAAGGGCCTGCAAGTCTGACACCTGGTCCAGACGCGAGTTGTCGTCGTCCAAAAAGTCCATTTTGTCTGTTTCGGCCTCGCTTTCGTCGTCTCCCAAGTCGCTCAATTCAGAGCTCTCGTATTCGCTATTTCTCTTGCCCAAAGAGGGGATCTCAAAGGGAGGGGGAGAAGTTCCGATGTCGGTCAAGGGAGAGTCTTTTTGTGGCTCTGCGCCAACGGGCATAGACAGTTTGAGAGAAAGAGAAGCCCGGCGTTCGGACTGGGCGCTTGTTTCGGTGGAAGTGAGCGAGGTGAAATCTTGGGACGGTGTTTCGTCCATTTCTTGATTCGGAGGGAAAGTGGAATACGACGGGTGTTGTGGTGAAAACACGTCGTTGGGAATAGGCGGGGTGTCAGCGGATGGCGGATGCCAGAGTTTTTTGGAGTGGATTTAGAAAGAGGATGTATTTGGAAATGCTGGAGGATGCAGTTCTGTGTGCAGGCCTTGAGAAGCGTGGGGGAAGTGGCTCTGGGATAGAGGATGGTTTCCACAGGTGGAGGTCTGGAATCACAGTTGGAAGCATCACATGTTTGAATTCTTGCTTTGGTGGAATGCTGGCGATGAAAGCTAGCATGGTTTGAAATATCATGTAATGTTTTGGCGACAGAGGCTGATCCAAAACATTTTTGGATTGTTGTTTAATCAAAGCCCATTCGTCAACCAATTCGTTAGCCAATTGTCGAGAGCCGCTTAAAATTACGTTGCAGTGTCCTTTCACTAGGTTGCTGGATGTGGTGGATTACAGGGTGCACCCGTACACCTCAAAATTTTGTGTTGAGATGAGATGAGGTTAGAGAATATCACTTATCCACACCATGTCTGCCTTCAGTTCGTTGTTTGGCAGCTCCAAAATCGATGAGAGTGTTGACTCTTTGTTGAAGAGTTCTGCAGGTCCCGTTCAAAGACAGGATTTGAGAGCCAGAACTGTGGTGAAAGTTCCCAAAGAAGTAACCAAAGAACCAAAATCCAAGTCTGAAGAAGCATCTGAAGAGGCTTCTGAATCCCAGTCTGAGGCTTCTGGGTCCGAGGCCTCCGAGTCCGAGTCCGAGTCCGAGGCTCCTGAACAAGACAGAAAGAAGTTGGCCAAGCAAAAGAGAAAGGAAGAGGAGAACGAGTCTTTGGAATCTGAGTACTACTCCAAGTTGTTGAAAGAAGACGAACCCAAGGAAGAAGCAAAGGTAGAAGAAGCCAAAGAAGAATCCGGATCGGACTCCGAGTCGGAAGACGAAAAGAAGGAGTCCAAGAAACAGTCCAAGGCCAAATCTGTAGATCTCAAGGAAGAAGAACTAAATAAGGCCGACCGCACTGTTTTCGTGGGAAACGTTTCCAACACCGTGATCACGTCCAAAACCACATACAAGCAGTTCAAGAAGCTTTTTTCTGCCTTGGGAAAAGTCCAGTCCGTGAGGTTCAGATCCATTGCATTTGACGAGGCTGTACCTAGAAAAGTGGCGTTTGTCAAGAAATCTTTGCACAGCACCAGAGACACCGTCAATGCGTACGTTGTTTTCAAGGACAAGGAGCCTTCCAACCAGGCCGCCAAGAAATTGAATGCCACCGTTTTCGACCACCACCATCTCAGAGTCGACCATGTGGCACATCCAGCTCCAAAAGACAACAAGAGAACGATTTTTGTCGGAAACTTGGACTTCGAGGAAGCCGAAGAAACGTTGTGGCGCTACTTCAACTCCAAGGTCGACGACGATGTGGAGTCTGTCAGAGTGGTGAGAGACTCCAAGACCAATCTTGGAAAAGGGTTTGCCTTGGTTCAATTCAAGGACTCTCTTTCGGTGAACAAAGCGATGCTTCTCCACGACAAGCCTATGCCCAGTGAAGACAAAAAGAAGAAGGCCAGAAAGCTCCGGATCTCCAGGGCCAAAGCCAACGTCAAGCCTTCTATTCTTTCGCCAAACCACGTTGACAACGCTAGAAAATCCAGAAAACCCAAGGCTGTTTTGACCGACGACCAGAAAACCAAGTTGGGCCGTGCTAAGTCCTTGTTGGGTAAATCCGATAGAAGCACTGCCGGTAAGCTTGTTGTGGAAGGAACCAGAGCGACCAAGGGCCTGAGAATTCTGGGAATCAAGGGAATGAAGTCTGCACAAGGCAGAATCAAGAAGCCTAGAATCACTGACAGATCTACGAGATTCAAGAAGGACAAGGCCGAGTTTACCAAGATTGGACAGAAGTAGCACAGAATTGCATAGAACTAAGACTTATTAGGTAACGTGAATTGCCGTCCTTTCGGACAAGTCACATTGATTCCGAGAAGGAAAAGATGGCTTTTCAAACGAATCGGCTCCTTCCTTGCTTCCTTTCTTTTCCTTTCTCCCTGTTCTCCAGCAACCACCTGGTTGGTTATCGGGGTATGCAGGAAGATAAGACCCATGCCACAGTGCGGATATAAATAGCCAGTGATCCCCAGAGTTAAATCCACAATTTCCCACAATTGACGATGGGAGCCAACACCTCCAAACAGGCTGAGTGCCAAGAAATCGAAGCCGAGATCACCAACGAGAAGCACGACATGTCCACCTTGTCCACCTTAGTGGAGGGCTTGGATTTGCACTCGTGTGATGCCTCCAACCCCATTACTGTCAGCAACTTGACAGCTTGGGAGGCTGAGTTGAAATCCGACCCAAAGAACAGATTGGTGCAGAACGCATTGGCCAGAAATGACATCACCAGCATTGTGGCTACCAGTGGATCCGAATTGCTGTTGAAGAACAGGTATTTCTTCAATGTGGAGGTCGAAACCATTGGGTCGCCTTCGTTCTTCAACAACCAGAAACTGTCTGGCCGGTGCTGGATCTTTGCCACGTGCAACGTCTTGAGGACACACGTCATCAAGAACTATAACTTGGACCCGGAGAAGTTCCAATTGTCGCAAAGCTACCTTTTCTTCTACGACAAGTTGGAGAAGGCCAACTTCTTTTTGGAAAACGTGCTTGACACCTCCGACGAGGCCTTGGACTCCAGATTGATGCAGTCACTCTTCAGTGGTTCTGTCAGTGACGGTGGCCAGTGGCATATGATCACGAACGTTCTCGACAAGTACGGTGTGGTTCCAAATGAAGTGTTCCCCGACAATGCGCAGGCCGCATCGACTTCCAAGTTGAACTACGTCTTGACCAATAAGTTGCGCGAATATGCTTTGGTTTTGAGAGCCTTGATCAAGAAGGAAGCGCCAAAGCACGAGATTTTGTCGGTGAAGAACGCCATGAACAGGCAGATCTACAACATCATTGCTTTGTCATTGGGAACTCCTCCAAAGCCAAATGACGCTTTTGCTTGGGAATTTGTGGACAAGAACGGGAAGTACCAGCACTTCGAGACCACTCCCACCGATTTCTACTCTGCTCACGTCCGCTACGACTGCACCAAGCGCTTCTCGTTGATCAACGACCCTAGAAATGAATACAACAAGTTGTACACTGTGGACAGATTGAACAATGTCTTCGAGGGTACTCCAGCTGAGTATGTGAACCTTGACTTGCCGGACATCAAAAAGGTTGCCGTGGCCATGTTGAAGAGCAACGAGCCCATCTTCTTCGGATGTGATGTTGGCAAGTATGGGGACATGTCTTCTGGTATTTTGTCCACCGAAGCGTACGACTACGGGCTTGCTTTCAACACCAATATGAAGATCTCGAAGCTGGAGAGATTGCAGACTGGATCTTCGGCCATGACCCATGCCATGGTGCTCACAGGTGTACACTTGGACCCCAAAACCGGTGCCCCCGTGAGATGGAAGATTGAGAACTCTTGGGGAGATGCCACTGGAGATAAGGGTTACTTCGTCATGACAGATGCTTGGTTTGACGAGTACTTGTTTCAGATTGTCACCAGCAAAAAATATGTGGACAAATCCGTTTATGATCTTTGGAAGGGCAAGGACTTTAACGTGTTGCCATTCTATGACCCCATGGGTGCCTTAGCGTAAGTCACATGTGATGAGAGATAATATAATATGCTATTTTAGAACCGGCCGTAAGGGTGCAGAATTTGCGACAATAAAAGGCAAAAAAGGAACAATAGTGACACAGAGTGCGGCTGGTACAAGTCCGGCTCAGTTCGGCATACTTGGTCATGACTGGGGCAAAAGTGAGATCTGATGCCGAAATCTAGAAAAAAATCCCATTCCAACCTGTGGTTACGTTTTTCCATTATGAAGATCTAGTTTACATGTAAAGTAAATTGCTTGTTGTGGGAGACAGGGAAATGGTCCTTTGAGCCCAATTGTGCCCGGACTGTTTAAATGCCACAGTGTTCTGTAAGACTTTCTGGAATACTTGAAATAGTTGAGAAAATGTGGACGAAAGTTCACGATTGATTCAAAGATTGCAAGAGAGTGTTCTACCTCAGTGTGTTCTTGCAGTTGGTATTTCGTCCGCCGTAAATATCTGTCAAATCGAGGCTTTGCCAGAAAAGAAACGGAACTCGCAACGAGGAATAAAACATTATTCCAGAGGAATGTACTGAAGATTGCTGTACACAAGAACTTCACAAATGCAACCAAAGAATGTTTGAAACCACCCGTATTCTTTGATGAGCTGGAAAACATGAATGACTTGTTTTTTTCAATTCGCCCTGGGTCCAATGTTAAGCATTTTCACAGCCATGATAATTAGGCCATTCTATCCTACCATCGTTAGTCAATCATCTTGGACGACTTTGGCCCAACTCTTGCTTGAAGTGACAAACGGCAGAATTTGTGAACTGTGAACGAGTTAGTTTGTGAGTGATTGTCAGCCAAATTTATTTCCTCCAATGAAGCAGTTTAGCACTTTGTGTTTCTCTATGCCCATTCAGAACAACTTGTCTTGAAAAGCTCGGACAATCTCGCATCCCCAACCCCGTCTTCGAACGACTTCCTCTCTTAATTAATTTTCTTGCTTCATTTGGTTTGCTGGTCACTCTTCATCTCATCTCCCTATTTCTTTCAGGGAACAAGGTTGAAGAATGGGTGCAAAAAGACGCCTTCAGACACCATAAGAAAAACTGCAATATCTCCGAATTGGACAATTCTGTCAGAGCCTGAATCTCTGGGGTTGCCCGGGAAAACAAAATACCTTCCGGAATGTGAAGCCGTGCGTGGCTAGTGTGTGAAACTGCCACACATATTGCGCATGAAATCACAGGAACTTCTCTCAGGTATTGGATTGCCGCGATGCAGAGCAGCCATTGTTCGATCTGATACGAGATCCCTGGAATGACGTAATCGAGAAATCGGAATGTTGGCCAATCACGGAATTTCGGGTATATCTCGGATCAACTCTATTTGTAAATTCTCGTGTTGAGCCCAACAGGGTGACCCACCTATTGGGAGCTTCATCAATTTCAGTAACTTTGAATGTCGTTTGCAACACGCTAAGCGAGTGCCTGCCATGGAATTGTGGAAAGTGGTTCATGGCCGATTAGTACACTGCGTCATGTGTTCGAACTGCAGCGCAATTTGGTATCCTAACCAGAGAGGTGCAATCGGATAAACCCAGAGCCATTCCACGAAATGGATCCACAGCAACCACAGTGGAATGTGCAAGCATTTGAGATTCAACAGGAAGATCAATGAACGGTGCTTCATCAAGCATGCCCAATATTATCAATTTTCCTGATTGTCTTCAGTTTATTCAATACTTCGACTAGTCCTGGTTTCAGCAAGAGAGGTCCGGCACCTTCTGCAATCAACTTCTACGTGAATCCTATTGCGTGGCTACAAAGGATCCAGCAAGAGAGTGGTGGGCACAGACATCTCGGACCACCAAAGTGTCACCCTGGGATCCAACTCGCGTGAAGTCACTGTGCAGATCTTTGCGTCCAATGCTTCTGCGAGCTCTGTAGGTAGAACTTACAACTCGCTGAAGTCTTCCTCTTACCAGGACTCTTGACAGACTTTCCTGATAGAGCACTTGGGAGGGTATCAAGTTTCGGCACTTTGGCCAAGAACCCCCTCAGGAGAGCGAAGGAAGGCATTTAACGTGGCCACAAATTCATCACCATCTTGGATAGACTGTGTCCGTTCACATCCTGATGCTGTTTCCAACCAAAAGAAGGTGCTTCTTGGGGACGTCAAGGCCATTTTGGGAGATGTGTTTAGAAAGACGAATGGTTGCTTCGATCATTTACCCCACCATTTTCGGTTTAATTGTTCAGTATTCGTCTTTTTCAAACATATCAGTGCGTAGAAGAAAATGCACTTGCTACAAATCTGCTGTTGAGTATGCTTCGTTTGTTGAATAAATTGTTTCTTTTTACTTGCTCTATAGTGATTGAAAGCCTCGTTTGTTTGGCCATGGTTTATACAACTTTGGGTGCAAAAAGTGCGACCGTCATGAGACATAAATTTCGCAAAGTCCTGCCTTTAACCCTCGGATATTTCCAAGTTTCAAGTTATCCCTGTAAGTGAGCCATTCACAGCAGAGGACTGCTTGTCACGTCAATTGACATGCTCCCCGAGTGCTAAAAACACTCCCAGGGTTGCATACGGCTCCACAGCCGTAAATGAACCTCATTGAGGCATTTTCCGGCTTCCGGCCTTGTCCACAATAACGTGTTGGCCCTCGGGGTAATAGTGACGTATTGCGCAGAACCGCTGATACCCGATTGTTCCCGTTCAGGCACATGTCGATGACATTTCTTCGAACATTGTATTTTGCGCACTCTGCCACACCCATGTGACAAGAGTGGATTCGCATCAGGACCATATCGCGCACAAACTTATCGCACCAAACCGGTCGCACGTAAAA
Organism: Danielia reshetovae; assembly: GCA_030558395.1. NCBI lineage: Eukaryota > Fungi > Ascomycota > Pichiomycetes > Serinales > Metschnikowiaceae > Danielia > Danielia reshetovae. The sequence goes on along the minus strand of JAJMSL010000001.1, from coordinate 696,246 downwards.
AGCTGTCAACGCAAGTCGCACAGGCTTGGCAACCTGTCAAAAAATCTCGCCAAGAAGCCACAGCTCACAGATTCTGCCGCACGGTTACTTCCCCTGGGTATTGTTGAAACATGAGCGCAATTTTCATAACCACATGCCACAACTCGAGAACCCAGAGCCACTCGAGGAACGGACCACAGACGTGAGCAGCTGAACGTAGAAGCGGCAGTATATAAACTGGTACTGAGCCGGTGAAACCTGAACTCATCACGAATATGCTCCAATTCTTATCTCTCTTCTCAATTGCCTTGGCCCTTGTCAATGCCTTGACCATTCCTGAAAAGGAACAGGCCGACCTTGGACTCACCAAGAGAGCTCCTGCTCCTCTCAAGCTCGACTTCGATGTTGTCAGAACTGCCGGACTCAACTCAAAGGCTCGTTGGACTCAGGTGGCTGAGAGACATGCCAAGAGACTGCAGAGCGTTCCTATCGTGGACAGAGGAGATGTGTCGTACACTCTCAACATTTTCCTTGGATCCGACTCGCAGGAGATCAACGTGATTCTCGACACGGGATCGTCCGATCTTTGGGTCTACGAGCCAAGTGCTTCTGGTTCTGTTGGAGGGACCTACGACTCTCTGACTTCTTCGGGTTACCTGGACACTGGAGAGCTGTTCTTGATCGGGTACGTAGACGGTTCCACCTCTTCTGGTGAGTACGTTCTCGACGACTTCTCGTTCCTGGACACACCTCTTCTCACCAAGTTCCAGTTTGCAGAGGTGACTTCTGGTGATAACAACAACGGAATCTTGGGTGTTGCTGGCTTCAACCAGGAATCCGTCAGGAATGGAGAGCCCACCTACAACAACTTGCCCCATGCTTTGGCACAGGCTGGTGTTATCCCCAAGGCTTCTTACTCGTTGTACTTGGGTGAAGAGGGTGGAACCGGGTCCATTATCTTTGGCGGGATTGACACCGACAAGTACACCGGGCTGTTGGCCCTGTACCCGATTTCCTCCAAACAGGGGTTGAGCCTTAACGTCGCAACCATCGACGTCGACGGAAAAAGCTTCACCGAAAACACCCCGTACATTTTGGACTCGGGCACTTCGTGGAACTTGGTGCCGCAGAATGTGTTGGACTACTTGAACACGGTGTTCCCTTCCACAACCGAGGTTGACCTGGAGGGATATCTAATCAATGCGGTTAGCTGCGACCAGCCCACTGACAAGTACATCACGTTTACTTTGGGCCTGACGCCAATCCAGCTTTCGTATGCTGATGCTATTGTGAGAGACGGCGACTACTGTTTGTTGGGATTCGAAACGTACCAAGAGTATTCCATTTTGGGAGATGTTTTCTTGAGAAAGGCCTACGTTTACTATGACCTCACTGACCTGACCATTTCCATTGCTCCTGTCAAGTATTCGACGTCGTCCAACATCATCAGTGCTTAGATGAAAATGTTACTCGTTGAAAATTGCTTTTAGAATTGTCTTGTTTTTTGTTTTTTGTTTTTTGTTTTTTGTTATAATGCTGGCCATTAATAAATATTTTTTTCAAAGAAAGTAGATTTGGGTGCAAAATGCGCACCACTAAGAATAGGACAACAAGAAAAGGAACAGTTGAGCCTGTTCTGAATGATAACTAATTACCAGGACGTTCCGCTAAAATTACATTTCACTAATCACACTCCACCTCAGAAACCCACCTAAGAAATCACTTCACCTTACAAAATCTCCCCTAACAAAAAAAATCTCACCTAACAAATCTCACCTGAGAAATTTCACCTAAAAAATCTCTTCACCTAAGAAATCATCTTTCACCAGCACACGAAAGAATAAGGAAATCACCAACATCCCCTGAAATGCACAAACACTGATCCCTGTTTCTGCACCATTTGAACCTTCAGTGATCCAAACCTTTCACCTTCCTGCACATACCTCTCAGTATGGACAAGTATAACAACTACATCACAGCACCTCCAGCATGGTCGACAGAGAAACCACACATCGTCTATCGACGATTTCGCTCTTCCCTCCACTCGCCGAGCCCATCATGGAGGCGCAGTACCTCACAATCCAGGAGAAATTCGTGCAGGCCTCCACAACGACCGATTTGCTTCGGCTTGTTGAAGAAATCGACAACAGCACCCACGATGTCGACTCGCAGTTGGCACGGTTTGTCGAGGTGGCGGCCAAAAAACACACCCAGGAAATTTCGGCCATCGAATTGAGCCGAGCCAAGTTGTCCGGGGCCATTTCCAACTCCAATGACTTGACCACTGTGTTCACGTCAGCCAACGACTTGGGCCACTCGCTCACGTCCAAAATCAGGGCGTTGGACCAGGAAATCGGAAACGTGCACGCCACGCTCTCGTTCGTCTCGGACGTCCAGCAATTGAAGAACAATATCAAACAGACCCACTACGCTATCGAGACCAAAAACTGGGAATTGGCGGCCCAGTGCATCCACACCATCAACCACAAACTCAGCGCAAGCTTGGTCAACGGCAAGTTTGCCTCCGCAGTCATTCCCTCGACCGAAGTTCCCGAACTTCCGGCTCCAACTATCGCCAAATGGACCACCCAGCTCACAGAGGAATTCCAGCGGTCGTTCGACGACGCCGCGAAGAGGAAGTCCGTGGCTGAAATCACCAAGTACTTCCAGCTCTTCCCTCTCATTGACCAGGAGGAAGTGGGCTTGAACTGCTACTCGAAGTTCATCTGTTCCATCATTACAGACACCTCGCGAAACCTCATAAACTCTGCGTCGCAGGGAGAGAAGAAACAGGGCGTGTTTGCGTCGGTCACCACCAGCTTGTTCGAGAGCGTTTCCATGATGTTGTCGCAGCACACTCCGATGGTCAATAAATACTACGGAGAAACGTACCCCGGTGCCATTGTGTATGTGGCCACGAAAATCCAACGAGAAATCGACTCCCAGATCGGCTTGATCGCGGACACGTTCTACGACGTCAACAGGGTGGACAAGGTGTTGCAGGACATCAAACTCCACAACTTCACGGCCCTCAGCAAAAGATTCTCCGAACACTACCAGCCAGAAATGGACGGCACCGAGGTGCTCGATACAGACTTGGTGTCCATCGTGGAGATCGGCGACCTCATCCACGAGATGGCTTCGATCTTGCACCACTGGTCTCTCTACTGCAAGTTTGTTGTTGTCAAGTACTTTGCCCACGAACTGGAGAATGAAGCGGGCTTGGAGTTGCCGGCGTTGCTCGTGAACTCGCACTTCAACAAGAAAATCCACAGCAAGTACTTGCCCGCGTTTGAGGCGTTGTACACGTTCTACTTCCGTCGCTCTTTCGAAAAAGCAATAGCCATCGAGGAGCTTCCGTCCTTGGAGCCATTCTTGGTTGCTTCCAGAGTGTCGAAATCGCCCGAACTGGCCCCTGTGTCCTCCGTCGTCGAGGACGTCACGTTGGTGTTCAATAACACCATCCGGAATGTTCTCGAGTCTGCACAGCCAGCAACGGTGAAAAAATTTGTCACGGAGTGCTTCAAGGTTATCCAAAACGATCTTTTGAGCGGATTCATACAGAAGTCTCTCAACGACAACCAGCCGAGATACAACTCCACTTTGTCGTTGACTGCTGGGACGAACACCGTTCTCAGTGGAACAGCCAGCCCCACCATTTCCCGAAACGGAACCCCTGCCCCGGAATCTGTCGGTGGATTCTTCAAGGGAGCGTCGAGCGCATTGGGAAATGTGGTCGGAACCGGCTCGGCGATGGTGTCTGGCACTGGTGCCAACAGCACCCCGAACAACCCCAAGCTCACGAACTTTGTCATTTACTTGAACACTGTTGCGACGGGCCAAGAGTTCATCGAGCAAATCATCCAAAACTTGACCAAAAGAAACCCTGCATTCTTGAAGAACAACTTCCCCTTTGGCATCGACGAGGAGAAGATTTTGCACATCATCAACGCCGAGTTGCTCGAGCCGTTTGTCAACAACACCAACAACTTGATCAAGAACGCCTTGCTCAGCTTTTTCAACCAGTCCATGAAGAACAAGGTTGCGACTTTGATCCACGAAGCCTTCCCGGAAGCCATCGAGACCAACTACGTCATATATTCGTCCGCGGTGCTCAACGACCCAACTACAATTTTGCGGTTCAAACAGACGTGGGATGGAATCATCAGCCCGTACAGACAGACTCTCCACAAGACGTTGGTGTACGACAAGTTGCTCAGACTTCTTGTGGTGAACATTGCAAGCATGATCGAAAGAAAGTTGATGTTGGTGTTGAAGAAGTTCAAAATCAACGAGTTGGGTGCGTTGAAGCTCGACAAGGACGTCTCCTACATCATCAACGAAGTGTGTGAGGACGACTACGAGTTGCGGGAGAAGTTTGTTCGCCTCACGCAATTGGTGTTGCTTGTTGGAATGGACAACGAGGAATACGAACTCAGTTCATACACCCATGGCGACGATGGGGACGAAAATGTGGGCATCAACTGGGTGTTGACACCTCTAGAAAGAAAGCAGATCCGCCGGTTCAGGATATAGCATAAAATACCATAGAACCCATTGCCTATCTGCATTGTTAGTTGCTTACTATTCTCCACTATGTCACTACTATTCTTTTCTGTCACTATTCTCTACTGTTCTTTCTGATACTGTTCTCTACTCTTCTTGCTGTTTCTATTCTCTACTGTTCCTACTGATCTTTCTGCTACTATTCTTTATTATTCTTTATTAGCCTATGTTACTTCCTTACAACATCAGTCAAAGGCTGATCATACGAAATCTTCTCCACCTCTCTGGTCTCTCCCTTGACTAGCTTTTTCGTCTCAATACGCATTTTGGGTGCAAGAACATCAAACCTAGGATGACTGTAGTCACACTCAAAGCCCTTGGGACAGAAGCCCGTCACATACATCGGACAGATCACCTTTCTGAAATGTCTGTTGGGACATTTGGGCCCCTCCGGGCAGAAACCCTTTTCATACAGAATGCACTCCGGAATCTTCTGTTGGGGATCAATGTGCAAGTACAAACACTCTGGAGTCTGCGTGCAATAGCCGTTCTTGGAGTAGAACAAGCATTCCGGCATTTTTCTCAAGTTGTACTCATGCAAGAACTCACAGTGGTCGTTTTTCTTGCACAATCCACGCAACCAATGCTTGCATACGATCTTGTTGTTGTACATGGAGGGAACATGCTTGTTGGGACAGTAGGGTCCGTTGGGGCAAGAATCTGGTTGGTTTGGCTTGAAAAACTGGCACACGGGTCTGTCGGGATCGAGCCCAAAGCTGTATTCTTTGCGTAGGAACGGCTCGAACTTGAACCGTTTGTTCTTTGTATCTGGATGTATCACTGGATTTAGCCGTATCATGGTGACGAAGTTGGATTAGTTATTGGAGAGTTGAATATAATATGGTTGTGGTGTACGGGTGTAGATCACGTGACTTAAGATTGAAGGAAGATCCTATAAGGCCGGTCTACAAGACTCCTTCCAAACGTGAACAAATAACGTGAGTGATATCACATGAATCACCCAGATTCCCAATGTTCAATTAAAGATTGCACAACGAGCATTATGCAGGACATATAATCAGGTGAGGTCTCTGATTCCTGAGTTATAAGTCACCGGATGAACGTAGTGACTATATAACTTTCTTGATCTTCAAGAAACAAACACAAAATTTGCAAAATTCGGGTTAGTCACTATCGGCTATTACTCATCTTCCTTGCTATACTCACCTTGTCGATAGTCAGGAGACTTTTCACGAGCGTAATGTCAGAAAGATTCGACGTGATAGTGGTGGGGTCAGGATTGGCTGGTCTCACTGCGACTTTGGAGCTTCTGGCAAAAGGGCTTTCTGTGGTTTTGGTCGAGAAAGCAGAGAAATTGGGTGGAAATTCCGTCAAGGCATCCTCGGGCATCAATGGTGCTCCCTCTAGATTCCAGGAGCCTGGAGATTCTGTATTGAGTTTCGCACAAGATACCGAAAAGTCAGGGAAAGGATTGTCAAATCCGGATTTGGTGGATGTTCTCACAAAGAATTCCGCCCAAGCAGTCCACTGGCTTGCTGACGAGTTCAACATCGATTTGAGTGCCGTGTCCAGATTAGGTGGGCATACGTTTGCCAGAACTCACAGAGGAAAGGGCGCACTTCCTCCAGGATTCGCAATCATTTCTGCCCTCACCAAGAAATTGGAGCAAGCCAAAAACGTGAAAGTCATGAAACTGTGCTCCTTCGAGAAGTTCACCTCCAAGAATTTGGGGATTGAGGTTCTGGACGACGGCGTCTCAAAATCAATATTTGGAAAGAACATAGTATTGGCCACGGGCGGGTTCTCAGCTGACTTCACGCACAAGTCCAGTCTCTTGAAACGTTTCCGGCCCGATCTTTTGGACTTTCCCCTGACCAACGGACAGCAGACCACCGGCGACGGGCAGAAAATCGCCGAAAGAGACTTGGGTGCAAAATTGATCCACATGGACCAGGTGCAGGTCCACCCCACTGGCTTCATTCAATTGAAGGAGCCCCAGGCAAAGTGGAAGTTTTTGTGTGGTGAGTTGATCCGCGGAATCGGTGGAGTACTTGTGTCTCCTGTCACAGGACAGAGATTTGTCAATGAGTTGAGCACCAGAGACGAGGTCACAAAAGGCATACTGGAGAATTGCCAAATCGGGGACAACGGAGCCGTGGCTGCAATCGTGGTGGGTTCTGTGGACTACTTGAAGGCCAAGGCACATATTGATTTCTATGTTTCCCAGAAACTCATGTTCAAGGGAAATGCTGCAGATTTGGCGAGCCACCTCCTCACGCTCTTCCCTCAGAGCAGGCTCACACCTGAAATCTTGGCCGCAACTTTTGCCCAGTATAACGACCAGATTCAATCGGGCGACCCACTAGGAAGACCGCATTTTGGCACCGCTTTTTCTGAAGAATTGTACTTTGGCTTCGTGACGCCAGTCCTCCACTTTTCCATGGGAGGAATTGAAATCAACCTGAATGGACAGGTGATATCTCAAAACGGGGAAACCTTGCAGAACGTGTTTGCCATTGGAGAGGTCAGTGGAGGAGTCCACGGAGGGAACAGGCTAGCTGGAAGCTCTTTGCTAGAATGTGTTGTATTCGGCAGACAAGTTGCCAAGTACATTAGTATGCATTAATCCAAACACCTATGCAGTTAGTTCGACTGAGTGCGATTCAGTAGGAGACAACGTCTCGGGGCTCACCGAGCCCAATGCCGGTTGATTTTCTTCAGGAAGAACTTCGGACTGCGGTGTGGCAGTCGACAACTTCCGTTTTCTGCGCTCCTTCGCTTTCCTTGGAGCCTTCGCCCTGTCCCCCACGCCGTCCACAAACGCCATCATGGCCATTCTTCGTCTGACGCCCTCGTTGACCCAGAACTCGTTTCTGTACAACTCCCATCCTTCTCTGATATCTGTGTTGAAACTTCGGGGCATCAACATCAACTTGACATCGGTGAGCCCGAATCTGGGCTGGCACTGCAGCTGGCCCGATACAAGGAACACCTCGAGCTTTGACTTGGGGTTCTGGATCATGGACGGGTACACCGTGTGCAAACTGCGCAAGCACATGGTGCACAAGAACAAGCCGAATTCCCTAATTAGGTCGACCGAGCTGTCGGTAAGAGAGGTTTTGATCTTCACCAACCGCACGTTGAGCTGGCGCAAGCCTTTGTTGGTGGAGCTCAAAAATCTACGGGGCAACACGATTGTCTTCTGGTACTCTCCCGACAAGTGGTACAACATGAGCGTGACCAAGAGTGCGAGGAGCGTAAGCTGCAAAACCACCGTGAATGTTCCACTGTGCTGCGTGAAGTACAAGTGGTGAGAAATGGACGCGATAAGCGAGCAAAGCACCGCCAAAAACGTGAGATATTTTCTGCGCAAAGCACGTTGCTGGATCACCTGCTGACGTAGGCTCTCCTCCAAAATCAAGAGGTTTCTGAAGATTTTGCCTGTAGCGGGAGTCAGCGTGTACCCTCTTCCCGTCTGGTACTCGGACCTGTGGGATTTTTCCGACAAGATGTCGGAGTTGCGGGACTTGCGCCGTATTCTCTTTTTCGGCGTGGCAGGGGCCAACTTTTTGGGTCGGAGATCCCTCGGTTTCAAAAGTTGACTTTCTGACTCCAGGGCACTCGAATAGACCCCCACGTTGTGTTCTCGTCCGTCGGAATCCGAGAAACTCACGGCGTCGATGTCCACCGAGGGCAGCCGAGGGGCGGAAGTGATGTCCATGGTGTCCTTTTTATCGGAGTCGCTTTCCAAATACGGAGAATCTAGGGAGCTCATCGAGTTGTGAATTCCGTCGATGTCGATTAGGCTCAGTGTCACGCTGGCGTCGCTTCTGCCAGAATCTGGCGTGGCTTCTTCTTCAGACATGAGTATGAATATCTTTTACTTGATTTTTGCGCGGATGGCATAGGAGATTTCCATATCATTACCGCATTGGGAAGATTGATTACAATTTGCGACAGGACGATGCCGGGCAAAGAAGCAACCGGTTTCTTCGAGGGGTGCAATGCTTAAAGTTCAGACCTGAATGTTCATGTTCACTGAAAAGTTCATTGAAATGTCAATTTGAAATGTAAAGTTTGAAATGTTGATTGGAAGGAAGCAGATCAAGAAAACAAGAAGACTTCGTTCAGAGATGTTTCGCTAAGTTGTGGTTGTTGAGTTCTTTGAGTTGGTTCCATTCACCCCTCTTGTCCGGACTAATACCTCAGGTGGAACTCCATCAGTTTTACAGCTTCTTTGACGAAAGAAGCTGCAATAGATTCCCGAAGAAAAGTGATGCCTAATCGGGTGCTATAAAGCTTTCTCTGATGTTCCGTAAGAAACTAGTCTTATCCAGTCAGTTTGTCTTTTGCGTCCCGATAAGGGAGAGGTGCGTTTTGCAGCCAGACAGAACACTATAATTTTGGAATCTGGTCGATAGTTATTGATATTGACTACAAGCGGATCCTGTACCTATTTCAATATTCCCCGAATTGCACGATGTATTTGATAAGGCAGGAGCTTTGGTGTTCATTCAAAGCTGTTTCAGACACATGTCGGTGGCAATTGTACTAATTTCGATGGACTCATGAAATACCAGTAGCATTCCCCACCACATCCTTCCGATCGTTTCTTGCCCTGCAAATCTTGCCCTGCAAATCTTGCCTGTGAAGTTGTCCAAGCAAATCAGCAGCCCAGAGGTATTAGAGGTACGGGTGTACAATATATACATTTTAAGACCATCGAATCAACACCATGTCTCTAAAACAATTGAAAGAGCAGTTCGTGTCGGACCTCACAGGTGGGTCAATAGGTGAGATCTACAGCGTCACCGCAATCGCCTTGGCTGGATACTTGTCCCACAGCATCGTGCAAAAGGCCCCAATAGAGCTCAATGGAATTACTCTTTTTGTGGTGCAGTTCTTCTTCGATGTGTTGCTCATTCTTCAGGCAATCACCATCTCCAGCAACCGGATCGCGAGCTTGTATGCGTATGCGTTGATTCCCGGCTTCTTGGCTTTGTTGTGGACCAGCATCAGCAATCTGAAGAAGGGCAAGAGAGACAAGCCAAAAGACAAAAAAGACAAGCCAAAAGACGGTGTGCTTCTCGGAAAGAAGGCCTTTATCACAGGGTACCGTGCACAGATGATGGTGATCACCAACTTGGCCATCTTGGCCGTGGACTTCCATGCTTTTCCTCGGAGATTCGGCAAGGTCGAAACGTGGGGCACGTCGCTCATGGATTTGGGCGTGGGGCTGTTCGTGTTTTCCATGGGATTGGCGAACTCGAGAGCAGTGATCCGGAAAAAAACGGCCAGCGAAAAGGTCAGCTACATGGCCTTGGTTGCGGCCAGCACCATGAAAGCATTGCCGGTTTTGGTCCTTGGTGTGATCAGATTGGTCAGTGTGAAGTCGTTGGAGTACCAGGAACACGAGTCCGAGTACGGTGTGCACTGGAACTTCTTCATGACTTTGGGGCTCTTGCCCATTTTCCTCGGCCTCTTGGACCCGGTATTTTTGGTGCCCAGGTTCTTTGTGGCGTTGGCCCTTGCGGTGTTGTACGAGTACTTCTTGCAAAGCGGGCTTCAGGCGTTCATTTTGGACCCTTCCAATAGGCATGACAGCTTGTTGACCTTGAACAAAGAAGGAATCTTCTCCTTCGTGGGGTACCTTAGCATTTTCATCTTTGGCCAATCTTTCGGCCTGTTCGTGTTGACCAGCCGCAAGACACCGAACAATTTGTTAGGCACCTACACCAACAAGCCTCTCCTGTGGCTCACGGTGTCGACGACCCGGGGATTGTGCATAATGACCGTAGTGACTCTGAGCCTTTTCTATATTGCGAAGGAGTCGTTCTTGACAGGCAACATCTCGCGACGTCTTGCCAATTTGCCCTATGTGTTGTGGGTGGTGAGCTACAACGCCGCCTTTTTGTTGGGCTACGACTTGATCGAGCAGCTTGTGGGGCCGTGTGACCTGGGCATCTTGAATGCGATCAACAAAAACGGCCTCCCTATTTTCTTGCTTGCCAACTTGACCACGGGGCTCGTCAACATGACGATCAATACGTTGGAAACGAGTGTTCCTGTGACGTATGTGATTTTGATTATCTACGCATTGCTGTGGACGTTTGTGGCCATGGTGTTGGACAAAAGGGGCATCTTCATTAAGCTTTAGATGTCAGAAGCGAAAGGTCACCAGGATGAAGCTTGAGGTAGCAAAAACTGACGTTCACAAACTGACGTTGCAAAAACCGACGTTGCAAAACTGACGTTGCACAAACTGACGTTCACAAACTGACATAACACAAACTATGAAATGTCTCTCGGCTTCTGCGCATATCTTTGACCCGCATAATCTACTAAAGAGTGCACATAACGCAAGGCCCACGACGCTGCCTTGCCCGTTCCAGCGGCCAGCCACAGGAGAGCATCGTGCCTGAACCTTGACTGCGCAGAAATTAGCCTTGTATTCCGCTCGTACGGGCTCGGCAAAACAGGCCAACTCACTGCCCCTTGCGCACACCCGTACCTCTCCGATACGATACCGTCTGCTTCCGTAACGTCACTTTCGTTCCTTCAACGTCACTCTTCCACCATGGCTCTGTCGGCATCCTGGACCTCCTTCCTCAAATCCATTGCGTCTTTCAATGGCGACTTGTCGTCATTGACCGCACCTCCTTTCATTTTGTCGCCCACGTCGTTGGTGGAATATTCACAGTACTGGGGTGAGCATCCCGACCTTCTCATGGAGCCCAATTTCATCCAAGGCTCTGCCAGTCACGACGAGGCCAATGCCGTGGCGCTCAAGAGAATAATGGCGGTGACCCGGTGGTTTATTTCAACTTTGAGATCGCAATACTGCTCCAGGAACGAGAGCATGGGTTCGGAGAAGAAGCCTTTGAACCCCTTTTTGGGAGAGGTTTTCGTCGGCTCTTGGAAAGACCAAAGCCCCGAACAGAATTTGGGGGACACCGTGCTTTTGAGTGAGCAGGTTTCTCACCATCCTCCGGTGACGAGCTATGCCGTCATCAACGAGAAGAACAACGTTCTTTTGCAAGGTTACAACGGCATCAGGGCCACGATCAGTACCACACTGATCAATGTGAAGCAGTACGGGCATGCCGTGTTGGAGTTCAAGGACCTCCACGATTCCTACTTGATCACTCTTCCTCCTTTGCATATCGAAGGACTCATTACGGCTTCGCCGTTTGTGGAATTGGAAGGATCTTCTTACATCCAGAGCTCCAGCGGGTTCCTCACGGTGATCGACTACTCCGGAAGAGGATACTTTTCGGGCAAGAAGAATACATTCAAGGCCAGAATTTACCTGGACAAGCTTTCCAGTGCCTTCAAGGAGAACGCTTTGGTCACCATCAGTGGTCAGTGGCTGGGGAAGTCGTACCTTGGAAAAGGCTCGCTGACGCCTACCTCAAGTAGCGAGCTTTTCTACGACTCTTCGGCAAAAACGGCCGAACATTTGCAAGTCAAGCCCGAGGAAGAACAACACCAATTGGAATCTAGAAAGGCGTGGCTGAAGGTTGCAGATGCCATCAAAGTCGGCAATTACGAGTTGATCAGCAATGAAAAGTCCTTGATTGAAAATGCCCAGAGAGAATTGAGAAAGGAAGAGAAGGCTTCAGGAGCAACCTGGAACCTGAGGTGGTTTGACAAAGTGGATCTTAAGGACAAGCCTGCCGGCACCGACCCAATGATTAGTTTGGCCAGCCAGGCCAACTTGTCTTTGGAGAACGTTCCTTCTGGATCTCTTCGGGGATCCAAGTACGAGAACGGTGAGACTTTGCACTGGAGAGTTAGTTTGGACAAGTGGAAGGCTGAAGAGGAGATTAAGATCTGATCTATACGACTTAATTAATATTGGATATGAGAGTGCTGTAGAGTTCGGCGTGTTGTTCCAGGTATGGCAAATAGCTTCAGAAAGTGACGACCTCGGAACATTAATTCACAAAAGTTGAAAATTAAACCGTAAATGATATTAAAGTGCATTGGCGGTTCTCGGTTTGCTACAGAGTCAAATTAGAAATATTCCGTATTGCTCTAACTCTCGGCTAGTCTATAATCAGTGCAACTTGTCACAATAAATTCCAAATATCAAAAGGTTCTTCGATTGCAGTTCCTGCCTCCACAAATGACCCTAACAACCTGCCAGAGCAATAAGACCCTCGTCTTCCATATTCTTTCTCCTCTAACTCGTGAATACGATAAGATAAGCGAGGGCTCTTCACGTGCCCACAACTAGGGCTAATTATAAGCACGTGACAAGGACCCATCTCCCTTCCTGCGCACAACTCACACTACCATAAGGGTGTATGGATGTTTTCCTAAACGCACCGCGGGTTGTGTGGTTTCTGCAGGACCGCGCAGAATTTTCTCACTCACACTCACCGAAAAATTTTGACCTTTCCTTTAGGAGATTTTTCTTTTCATACGATATCACTGATAAAATGGCTGAATCTCACAGATGTATGTACTAAGCAAACCAAATCCCCCAAGCGCTAGCAGCTAGTCGACACAGAATGAATGAGTGGGAAATCCGTTGAATCTGGTGTTGAAGATGAACAACCTGGCGGTTCAGAATTTTCCAAGGTGGAATATCCCAGATAGTATCCTTGCTATCCAAGAAGAACCTCAACACTGCAACAGATTCCCACATTCGTTTCCTCTTTTTATGCAATTACTAACTTTTCAGTATACGTTAAGGGAAAGCACGTGTCTTACCAGCGTTCCAAGAGCGTTACCAACCCAAACGTTTCTTTGATTCAAATCGACGGTGTCGCTAACCCAAAGGACGCTAAGTTCTACTTGGGTAAGAGAATTGCCTACGTCTACAGAGCCTCCAAGGAAGTCAGAGGTACTAAGATCAGAGTCATTTGGGGAAAGGTCACCAGAACACACGGTACCAACGGTGTTGTCAGAGCCAACTTCAAGAAGAACTTGCCACCAAAGACCTTCGGTGCTTCTGTTAGAGTCATGTTGTACCCATCCAACATCTAAGTTGAATGAAGTCACGAACCCCCCACAAATTGCTGGATGGCAGCACTAGTCAAATACATCAGAGGGCTTGGCCTGAGCTACGTTGTTGTCCAGCGTGTATAAAATGAATTCTTCACCTTTAATAAAACAAATTCGAAGAAAGTGTAGATCTGAGATATTGCCGGTTTTATGTGGACCAGAACTGGTGTGAGCAGTGTGGGTAGTTTTATTGCTGGCCTTTGTGAGATCTTTCGGCTTACCTGCACTTCCAACCTCAACATTAAATTGTAGCTAGAAACAACCTACACGTCAGTGGTAAGCATGGGGAAAAATAAAAAGAAGCTGGCCAAGTTGGCGACGTCTGACGCTCAGGAATCTACGGCTGAGGCAGTTCTGGGCGTGAAATTGGCGTCGGAAACGGAAGATTTGCAAGAAAACACACACGATTCACCTTCAGAAGACAAATCCAACGGACACGACAACAGTGCTGCCATGACCGAGTTGCAACAAAAGTTGAGCCAGATGGAGGTTTGCCTCAACCAAAAAGACGAAGAATTGACTTCTCTCAAGACCCAGAATGGATCCTCCAAAGATACCCAGGAGCTCGAGGCTCGTTTAGCCGAATCTGAAAAGGAAAGAGACGATGCCAAGGAACAGCTAGAGGGCTTTCTCAGCAAAATCTCCAGCATGAAGACGGTTTTCCGCAACTACAAGGCTACCCAGGAAGAATTGGAGGAAGTCAAAGAAGAAATGGCCCTGGTGACTGTGCAAAGGGACGAAGCCATTGCAGCAAATACGAAGTTGAACGAAACCGTGACGCAGGTCAAGGCCGAATGGGAGGATTTGAACGGCGAATGTGACCGATTGAGCCAGCAATTGACCACTCTCCGGCGAGAATTCCAGAACAAGGACGACTCGCTCCAAGACGAAAAATACACTTTGGAAAACGAGGTCAACAGGCTAACCAAGAAGATCAACGAACACAGGGCCAACTACAACGAGCTAGAGTTGGCCAGAGAAGAGATATCCATGGAAAACAAGAATCTGCTCTCTGTCATTGAAGAACTTAATGGCAAGCTCGAAGCCAAAGAAAGCGAGGTTTCTCAGTACAAGGCGGTGGTGGAAGATGTGTCCAGCAAATGGGAGGCTCGGTCCACGCAAATGGAGCAGGATCTCAAGTCCAAAACGAGCGAGATCGCCGGGCTTCGTGTCCAACTAGAACAGGCCAAAGCAGAAAGAGAAAGCTCCTCGCAGCAAGCACAGGACTTGAGCTCGCAAATCGAAAAGCTTCGCGACGAAAACGCCAAGATCACACAGCTTCAAGACGAAATGCACACCAAGCAGCTTGTCATAGGTAAGTTGAGGCACGAGGCCATCATCTTGAACGAGCACCTCACCAAATCATTGTCCATGCTCAAACAACAGCTGAGCAGCACCGACAACACCATCGACAAGGAGTTGATCTCCAACGTGATATTGAGCTTTTTGCAGATTCCTCGGGGAGACACCAAGAAGTTCGAGGCCCTTCTGCTTATCAGTGCGTTGCTCGAATGGGACGACGCAAGGAAAGTTCAAGCTGGGCTTTCGCACAACACGGGGAAATCCAAAGATGACGAAGGACGGCTGCAGAGGCTGAACTTTGTTTCCTTGTGGACGGATTTCTTAGAGAAAGAGTCTTCCAAGGCGACCAAATAGCATTAGAAGCAATTCTTATCGAAGCAGACATTCGAGTCGTAAATGGACATCGATTGTTTCTTCCGAACAAGTTCACGTAGCAAAAAGAATTTTTCTTAAATTTTCTGTTCAAACTCTCTTCGTAGGTGCTCTCTGGTCCTACATAAATTTAGCGCGTCTCATATTAACTCTCAGATCACCAACTCCTGCCACAGAATGGTTGATATCAGACTGTTTTTCGGCGACAAGCCAGGGGCTAAGGTATGTCATCCAATTGAATCACGTCATCACTACTAACGCCCAGATTCCGAGAAAAAGACCCGCTGTCAAGAAAATACCTGAACCGGAAGTCGTGGAAATCGACAGCACACAGAAACGACAGAAGGTCGAACCCAGCAAGTACTTCCCGAAGAAGGAAAAGCCCGAAAGAAGCAAGGCAAAGCCGACTTACGTGAATCTTGACTCGGACTTTGACGACTCGGAAGATGAGTTCAAACCCAATGACGATGAGCTCGAAGTCGAGGAAATAGAAGACGAAGACGTGAAGGAGGAACTAAAGGAAGAACTTGCAGACATGAAGGAGGAACATCCAAGCGTGAAAGACGAAATTGACGACGATTTGAGCATCCAAGAAATCGATGTGGAGGAAACTGAAGAAATCCAGGAAACGAGGAAACGGTCGCCGTCTCCAAAACACGCAGTTCCTAAGAAGAGAGCAGCCCCGAAAACCCCGGCCGTTTCTCCAGCCAAAAAGAAGACCAAACCCGTGCCTTCAGAACCTGGATCTAACATTGCAGATGCCATTCTCGCAGAGATCCCGGATGCTGTATTGCCGGATTTGGCACCGACAGAAGGAAAAATCAACTTCCACGCCTTGAAGAGCAAGCAAGCAGCGTTGCCCCCTCCTAGTGGAAACGTAGAGCTCCCAGATGCAGCACCCAATTGCTTAGGGGGATTGACCATTGTGTTCACGGGAGTGTTACCTAATCTTGACAGAGATGCTTCCGAGTCCGTGGCCAAGAGATACGGAGCTAGGGTGACCAAGGCCATTCTGAAAAAGACCAGTTTGGTGGTTATGGGCGAAGAAGCAGGCCCCTCCAAAGTCAAGAAAATCAAGGACTTTGGCATCAAGGCTATTGATGAGGCCGGATTCATTGAACTATTGACCCGAATGCCCCCTGAAGGAGGAGATGGCGCCAATGCCCAAGCTGCCCGCAGAAAGAGAGAAGAAGAGGAGCAAAAGATCATCGAGGACGCCATGGCTCAAGAGAAGAAGGAACTTGCCGAGGAGAAGAAGAAAGCAGCAGCTGCGGCCAAGGCTGCCAAATCTAGCGATTCCTCCAGACCTGCGGCTCCTGCTGGCCCTAGAGAAATTCCAAACGACGAGAAGTTGTGGACAGTGAAATATGCTCCAACGACAATCACCCAGCTTTGTGGCAACAAGGGCCAGGTTCAGAAGTTGAAATCCTGGCTTACTAACTGGTTCGACAATGCCAAGAGAGATTTCAAGTCGCCTGGCCCAGACAACACAGGCACCTTCAGAGCTGCTCTTATTAGCGGTCCTCCGGGAATTGGAAAAACCAGCGCAGCACATCTTGTGGCTCATGAATTGGGCTTCGACGTATTGGAGAAGAACGCTTCCGATGTCAGATCCAAGTCCTTGCTTAACAGTAACATCAAGTCTGTCCTTAACAACACATCGGTGGTTGGATTTTTCAAAAACAAGGATGCCACAGAACACAATGTCAACGAGAAGCGCTTCTGTCTCATCATGGACGAGGTTGACGGTATGTCCAGTGGAGATCACGGTGGTGCTGGAGCGTTGTCTGCATTCTGTCGTATCACCAAGATGCCTATGATTTTGATTTGTAACGACAGGTCTCTTCCTAAAATGAGAACGTTTGACAAAGTCACATTGGATTTGGCTTTCAAAAGACCCTCGGAAGCCGAGGTCCGCTCTCGTTTACTTACCATTGCACTCAGAGAAAGGATCAAGTTAGAACCTAGTGTCATTGGTCAATTGGTCCAGGCCACAGGCAATGACATCCGTCAGATCATTAACTTGATGTCGGCGGTGTCAAAGACGCAAAAAGTCATTGGCCACGAGAATTCCAAAGCTATCGCAGATAGTTGGAAGAAGCACACAGCCCTTAAACCATATGCCATTGCGAGTCAATTATTGGGCTCTGGAATCTTCAATCCTAACTCAGGTAGCACGTTGAACGACAAGATCGAGTTGTACTTCAACGACATTGATTTCACGCCTTTGATGATCCAGGAGAATTACCTTATCACACGTCCCAGAGTTCTGTCCAACACGGAACACTTGAAAAGAGTAGCAGAAGCTGCTGATGCTATCAGTCAGTCAGATACAGTTAATTCCAAGATCCGGTCCAGTGAACAACAGTGGAGTTTGTTGCCTTTCCATGCAGTGATGTCCACGGTGAAACCTTCCATGGAGGTTAATGGAGCTGTTCAAGGAAGAATCAACTTCACGCTGTGGTTGGGAAATAACTCAAAGACTATGAAGTACCAAAGATTGCTTCAGGAATTGCAATACCACACGAGGTTGAGAACATCAACCAGTAAGACTGAGTTACGTCTAGACTACATGCCTGTGTTCTGCAAGAAGTTGTCTACACCCCTTTTGCAAGAAGGAGAAGAAGGTATCCCTGGAGTCATCGACACAATGGACACTTACTTCATGACCAGGGAGGACTGGGACACCATGTTCGATTTTGGTGTAGGGGACAACAAGGGTGAGATCATTGTCAAAAAAATTCCCACAAAAGTGAAATCTGCTTTTACCAGGAGGTACAACGCAGCTCAACACCCTGTGGCTATATACAAAACAGGAAATTCGGTTGCTGGAAGACAGAGCAAAGGGACTGTTGACTATGAAGACGTTATTGAAGATGATACTGTTAAGGATGAAGATGAAGAAGTGCCAGAGAATGATGCTATTGACACCAAGAAGGATAAGCTAATCAAGGAAGTCAAACCAAGAAAGACAGCCAAGAAAGCTGCACCACGGAAACAGGCCAAGAAGTGAGGGTTCACTTGGAGATCGGTGGTACAAACCGGTGACGTAATACGGTTGCCATACGACGTTGCATTTAGCGAGGACAGAGTACTAACCCTTTCGGTCTTTTGAAAAGCAATCATTGGCCAGGAAAAGTACAGCACTAGTTAAGAAAATTGTCCTGTTAACTTCGTGCCACTCAATGCACTGGCATTCCGCAGTTTGGCATTCCTTTGAACTAATAGGATTTTCTGCGAACGGTTGGACTAATTCGATGATCCAACCGATTGGTGCACCAAATTAAAGTAAGAAACAAGAAACACAAGAACTGAAAGCGAGAGGGAAGCGATCACCAAGAGCATCTGAAGGGTGCCACGGAAATCGCCTAGCAGTCGAAATGGAAGAGACCTCTTGGGATGCAGGTAGAATCACGCGCAATTCACAGGAAAATGAAGGAAGAAAAAACCTTAGAACAAAAACCTTTTCTTCGGCCAAACCTCGCTCCACAGCTCAGTTTCATGACCATAGATGTCCGATCTGAGTCTGTTGTTCAACGTGCCACCACTCAAACGGGCACAGAATCTGACGCTCCTTCTGCTGATTCCGTCGCCAATATCCCTTCGTCAGAGCGACAACGCATCCAATTCCACCATTTCGTCTAATTCTGCTCCATACGCTGTCAATGCTGCTTCTAGCGTAATTCCGCTCCCGAACATACCGAGGAGCAACCATGCTCTTCGCCGAAAACCACCTCCAATTGACTTTTCCAAAATTGAAAATTCCCATTCACAGACTCCAGACTCCAACAGTCCTCGAGAACCAACAGCTACCATTGGTCAGGCCATCAGAGAGAGACGCACTGGCCCTCTTCCTTGTAATTCATCCAGTTCTTCCACAATTGATCATTTGACTCCGGAAGACTGGAACAGGCTAGCCAACTCCAACCAAATTGTCGAGCTCAGCACGTTGGGCGAGGGAAACAGCGGAAGTGTTTCCAAATGCCATCTCCGAGGCGGGCCCCCGGTGTTTGCACTTAAATTGATCAATGCCGATCCGAATCCGGACATTCAAAAGCAAATTATCCGAGAGCTTCAGTACAACCGACTCTGCAACTCTCCCAACATTGTGAAATACTATGGAACTTTCATGGTGGACCAACAGCTGATGATTGGAATTGCCATGGAGTACATGGGTGGCCGGTCATTGGACGCAATCTACAAAAGGGTCATCGAGTTGGACCCCACCAATCGAATCAACGAGAAGGTGTTGGGCAAGATTGCTGAATCTGTTCTCAAAGGATTGAACTATTTGCACCAACAGCGCATTATTCACCGTGACATTAAACCCTCGAACATTTTGCTCGACAAATACGGAAACGTCAAAATCTGTGACTTTGGCGTGAGTGGAGAAGTGGTCAACTCTTTGGCTACAACTTTTGTCGGCACACAATACTACATGGCCCCGGAGCGGATAATGGGCAAACCTTATACTGTGAGTTGTGACGTTTGGTCACTCGGACTTACACTTTTGGAAGTGGCCAGTGGATGCTTCCCATACCATGTCCATGACACCGCGCCATTGGGCCCAATTGAGCTCTTGTCGTTAATATTGGAGTACGAGCCGCATTTGGAAGATGTGGAAAACGAAGGAATCTACTGGTCTGATTCACTTAAAAATTTCATTGATTACTGCTTGAAGAAAAACACAGACGAACGTCCAAGCCCGCGGCAGATGCTCCAGCATCCCTGGTGTGAGGGGCAACTGCAGATCAAGGTGAACATGGAAAAGTTTGTGAAGACGCTTTGGGGGGACAATTTGGACTAAGGACAATCTATAGCTATGGTTCTATAGACGGCGACTAATGGATAATCGATTAAAGCTCGAAAGAGAAATAGAGGTTTGACTTGGGAAGTGATACTGGATTATTGATGCTGTCGCAGTTGAGAAAAGTGTGGAGAAATGGCAAAAAGCTGCAAAATTGTTAGATCCTCAAACGACTAAATCAACAATCCCGAGTCAAAAATTCAACATAAGTTCTAAAAAGAGTAATGAAATGATATCTGAGAATAAGAAGAATGAGAGAAGCGTTGCCTAAATTAAATTAACTCTGGCAAAAAAATAATAAAAAGAAGAATAAATTAAATGCCACCCATTTTCTAATTCACGATGTCAACGGCTTTCCGATCAAGATGATCAATTAAACTTCAACTTCGGCTACTGTGTGTCCTGATACCGCCTGTGGCCAGTGGCAGAAATCATCTAGGCCAGCTTTTGTGCCGCGCACGCCAGTGCGAAAATGGCCAATCAACTTTGCAAGAAAACCATTACAACCCAACAAAGATGCCAGTTCCATTCGAAGGGTTATTGCCTTATGCTGTGATGACAGCCTTTTTTGGGCTTGCTGGACACGGTGTTGGTTTCATCAGATACTGGGACAACGGCTGGAAAAACGACAGATTTGACTTGGACCAATGGGACGAGAAAATGGTCGCCAGAGACTTGATGTTGACTGGAATCAAGAGGGCACAATCGAGCGAGCCGATTGCTCCAGAGCACTTCAAGACGTCGCAAATCACCAAGCAAAAATACTGGACCCCGTACAGAGACCAGTATTTCACTTTCAGAGAGAGGATGTACAAGGGATACACCACCGGTTCCTGGGACTTCAGTTAGATCAAATAGCATTACAGAGCATACGAGAGAGATGTAGGACTTGAGAGCCAGCAAATGCTCGAATCTTGAATTCAATACTTGAATACTTCAATGCTTTAATACTTCAATGCTTGAATACTTGAATATTGAACACTTGCAACAACCTATGAGAGCAAGTTGACGATTGAGGATTCGTTTCTCTGAATCTTGAAATCAACTTCGAATTGAGAGAGTTGTCGGCACCCACTCTTCTACAGGTCTTCTGTGATCTATGCCAATGCCTACTTAAAATCCTTGTAACTCCACTTCTCGGTAAACTTCTGCGCGTACCGTCTTTTCTTCTGGACTGGTTCTCTGGCCTCAACCTTTCCAGTGGACTGCAACTTGTGCATCTGGTCGTAGAACAAGTTTCCTTCCGGCTTGAGGTTTTTCAAGCTGCTCGTCAACTCGTCGGACAACTTGACCTCAATAGGCTTGAAAATCACCTCGCTCTTTCCGTGACGGGTGTATTTCTTGGGTGCGTCCTTCTGGATGTTTTCCAACTTGGTGTCGACTTCCTTCTCAATGTCCTCCAAACGAGCCAAGTCCTTGATTTGCACCTTCAATTCCTTGAGCTTGGCTTGGAGCTCCATTCTCTGTTTGTGCTTGGCTTCTCTGTTCCGCCTGGTTTTCGTCTTGATCTTGATTTCCGTTCTCTTGTTGATCGAGAGCTTGTATTTGTCCTCTTCAGCCACTTCAACTTCTTCCTCCTCAGCCTCGTCGTGAGACGAGTCAGCCTCATCGTCATCCAATGTTTCGATCAAATGCTGGATACGTTTCTGGTGCTCCTCCATGGCCTGGCGTTGCATTTCGTGATCATTCTCAATGTTGAATTCCTTGTCAATCAACGCTCTCCACAGATCCAACGAAGGGTTATACGATTTTCCAGCATCGACCAACTCAAGGTCTTTCTCAGTAGCATGCTTGTTGTGGAGCGCGACCGGCTTGTGCTTCAATGTGCTTGGAATGTTCTTGGGCTTGGTGTATCCAACAAATGTCGTCTCTTGGTAAACATTAGGCAAATCCAGTGGGGCCTCGTCAGCCCAGACGTCCTTGGCCGCCCCGCGAACAAGTCCGTCCCTGTCGGTTCTAGCCTTCTGCTTGCTTTCAGTTAGCAGACGTCCAGCCAAGGCCATCAATTTTTTGGTGTGTGCCTTGCTGACTCTTTGCTTGGAAGACTTTCCAGCGACAGCCGGCACCTTCGACTTGTTGGCCAAGATTTCAACGGTCTTCAACTTGTAATCACTAGCAGCAGGAGTTTCTCCCGAAGTGTCAATGACGAAGTCTCCGGAATCATCGCCATGCAACACTTCCTTCTCCCTTTTTGCCTCCAACCCGGCGTGGATGTCGTCCACGTCGATATTCTTTCTCCACGCACGCTTTCCTTTCCTGGAAGTTTGTTTTTTGGCCTCCATTATTGTAGTAGTAGTTAATTTTCAAGATGCGATGAAGCATCTCGAATGTCGCGGTAGATGTCGTGCGACATGGATAGCCAATGTCGCATCTCACGCACGTGAATCGCACGCCGTGATCTTCCCCCACCTTTCGATGGCTACATAATCATGTGAAAGGAAGAAGTGCCTTCATCGGTATAGAAAACGGAATTGCAAAATCGTAACCGCACGCGCAGAACAACTAGTTGCCTCGTTTCTCTTTCAAAGTATGCATCCATTTACACCAGTCGTGGCAGTATCCAAGGCAATCGAAACCCAAACCCGCAATAAAAAACATCTGGCAAAACTCATGCCACCTCTCCTCTTCACATGCTCTCAATTTCACAAGACTGCACCACTTGTTTAGCAAGTTCTCCGTACTCGTACGTTGAAACGTACCCACTCATGCACACATAGGAGGGGCATTGCAATTTCTTCACAAGCATCCGCCCCAAGTTTCCTGCCATGTCATGCAATGCGAGGTCGCCAGTATTTTGGAGCACCGTACTGTAGGTGTCCTGGCCCTTGCCTATGGTGTACACGTAACAACCAATGGCGTGGTTGCCCACCTGGTTTACGTAAGCAATAACTGGACCCTTGCCACATGGCAAGTGCACGGAAACCTCATAATCGTGCTCACCCACTGCGATTGTGGTGGTCTTCATGGTGTTATTTAGATTTCTCGGCCCGAGCATGTTGAAAAGATGGGGCATCTTCTGCAGGAAAGTGCTTTGCATTTGCTGATGATTAATTCCGTCTTCTGGGGACAGGGCGCCATTGTAGGTTTGCAGCCGGTGCAAGTTAGCTTTTTCTGGAGCCAGTTGGCTTTTCTTGGTTGTGTTCGCTTTTTTGTTTTCAACTTTCCTGTGACTGGATTCAACTCCTCTTCTCAGTTGCAATAGGATATCTTGTCATTGTTCATTCTACTGTGGTGCAATTGGGGCAATTGACCTTGAATCTGACCTTTCATTGCTTCTGGCTTGCGATATTTACGAAATATACCTCGCATTGCCACTTGGGCTTATAACCACAAGAGTCCCCACCTGAATATCATGACCGAACTCTCGGATAGACTGCCGTATTCCCTTATTCCTACACTCAATCGTTTGATATTTCCCGAACCAGACTCCGACGAGTCCTTGCCGAAATCGAAAGATCTGTTTCCACTTCGTCTTCGGATCGACCCTAATGGCTCCGCCACAGAGTCCTTACAGGATCTCAAGAACTTCTTCACCAAACACAATTGCCTGTGGTCCACCAGCAACCAGTTTCTCTTAATTTCCTTTCTGGAAAGAGGCTCCTGTGATGAAGTAGTTGCCCACTTGCTGGAAAAGAACTGGGACGTCACATATGACTATTCGGACTTTGCCACCCATCCAGGCACGTTGTTCGTCAGGCATCTTCTGAGATCATTGACCCTGCTTGAACTTTTGGGTAAATTTTTCAATCTGAACTCCAAGTACGCTTCGGTGGTAGACATCAATATCATTCCCCTGGGGCCAGAAAATGCGGCCAACGACGTGCTAGCTATCTTAAAATTCGACAATTACCTTGATGTCGAACATCTCGTTAACCACTTACCTCTTGATCCCAATCCGTTTAACCCAGGGACCCTGCTTTATATTAACAGGTACATGAGCAAAAAGGAACGGTATATGCTCCTGACAGGCTCAACAATGCATGCTCCGTTGATTTCTCCAGATGATTCGGTGGTCTACGATACCGTGGTGATTGAGAATTTCTCCGAGTTTCTTGCCGGGCAGGTGAATCTTGAAACGGTGGCCCACATCTTGCTGAAGTTCGAACTCTTCAACCCCATCGACACCGTTCATTTTCCCGTGGCAAACGAAGATCCAGAACTGTTGCGTTTCAAGAAAGCTGGCTTCGTTAGCTTTGTTCACAACAGAGACATGAATGTGAACACCTTGAAGTGCTTATATTATTTGAATGACTTGACTTACCAACAAGTGAAGGACTTCTCTCACACTCACATCTATGACATCTCGCACGATGTCAACAAGCCTGACATTCCTCCAGGTCCTTCGGAGACTCCTCGGTTGAAGATTTCCATTGCCCAACGCAAACATAACCACCACCTCTACAGCGAGTCATTTTTCGTTCACAACCAGCCGGAACTGCTCAGTTTACGGATCTGTGATCCGGCAGCCATCACTAATTTCTACAATGGTGCTCTGATCAACAAGTTCCTCAAATCTTCCAATTATCAAGAGACAAATGTCTATGTCAATTATTTTTCCATAGTGTTTGAGAACAATGACAAACTCTGGGCCACGTTCTGGAACCAATTTGGAGTTGACGGAGTCAAGTCTGCCAAAATCATAAAACCCCAGTTCTACTCGAAAAAATCTGACGACTCGTTGGGCAAGATTGGATTTGTCTTCTATGAGGGGTTCAAAATGGCCTTGCGTGCCATAATCTTAACAAACAACAAAACGATTCGCTTCAACGGCCACCCCGATATCACTATTCAAACATCATTTGCTATCCAGAAGCACAGCCTGGGAAGTGGAAAGCCTCCACCAAAATTCCAACAACAAAATTCGTTGCCCAACTATCACTACTTTCCCAATCGGCAAGATGCTCATTTCAGCAAGAGATTCAGTGTTCCCATGCCCAGCGACGCAAGCTACTTCATACCAGAGCAAGCAGAAAATCCCCCGTTCATGGCTCCCCAGGACCCATTCATGCTCTACCCATACTTCTATCCTATGCAACAGCAGTATCCACCGCCTGGTGTCCAAGAGCAAGAAAAGAAAATTGAATTTTTGTCCACAACATCAGCTTCTCCCAAGCAATCCAATGAGACCATATCACCACTCACAGCACCATTTTCTCCACCCATGGGTTATTATTACAACCCATACTACCCATATTCGCAACTTCCACCGCAAGTTCCGGTGAATGCACTGGTGCCATTTCAGTTCGAAAATTTCTCGATGCAGCGAGCCAGTTCCGAGAGACACAAAAAGGAGAGACCCAAGAAACCTTCCTATAGTTGAATGGTAGTCCCAAGGGAACCCTTGCCATTCCAGTCGATTGGAAAGAACCCTTACAATGATGAACACCTTCATGGCCATGGCAAACGATTGTATTTATATACATCAATCACAATGATGGAGGAGCCCCTTCTCTTTTTTGTGGAATGAGTGTGGCCAGTTCGAATTGGGCAGGAGATTCATCGATGGATTCATCCACTTGTTTCACTTCTTGCACTTCTTCAATGTAGTGTTTCAACATGCTCTCAATACCATTCTTTAATGTTACAGACGAGGAGTCACAAGATCTGCACGCACCCTTTAACCGCAAATAAACCGTTCCTGAATCTTCCTCAAAGTTCACAAATTCAATGTCTCCTCCGTCGTCCTGAATGGCAGGTCTTATTCTCGTGAAAATCAACTCTTTGATCATTGAGACTATTTCATCGTCATCTTCATTGAAACCCATGTCATTGGACAACTCACTCCCCTCCGCTATTATAGGCGTTCCGTTGGTCAATGACTCTGTCAAAATCGAAAAGATCTCTGGTTTTAGAAGCGACCACTCCGAATCGTCGGCGGTTTTCTCAATAGTGATGAAGTTGGATCCCAACATAATGGATTTGATTCCGTCGACAGCAAAAAGCTTCATGGCCAAGGGACTACAGGCAGCTTCTCTTCCACTCAAAAATTCTCTTGTTTCATTCTCTCTAAGGATGTTCATGGAGGGCAAAAATTTCAAAGCGTTCTCGTTTGGAGTTTCTGCAGTTTGAATGAAAAGACTCCGTAGTTGCGGGAAAACCCGAGGGGACTTGAGCTGGAAACTCCTTGCGTTCGATCTGCAGAACATGTTGTATCGGCTTCGTAGTAATTGCCTTGATCTATAGATGCTGAAAAATGCGCTAAACCCGTGCCCCATCGGTTTAAGACGGTTGCAAAATGTCGTACTATTAGCTGTAGGTCTATGGGCCGAAGAGGATCTTCTCAAACATGGAGGCTGCCTTCTCTTCGAATTTGGACTCGCTCGCCTCGTTACTGATGGACTGGTCCAACTGCAACTTGTTTTCGGCAAGCATCAAAATGTTCTCGTCGATGGTGTTTTCTGAGATGAGTTTTGTGACCAAAACCTCGTTGGTCTGGCCAACACGATGTGCTCTGTCTTCGGCTTGCTTGTCGTCGTGAGGATTGAACGATTGGTCGAAAATCACGACATTGTTGGCAGCAACCAAATTGATTCCAAAACCACCTGCTTTGGTAGATAGAAGAAATACAGGAATGGTTTCGTCATCGTAGAATCTATCGATAATGTCCTGTCTGGTATCCACACTCGTCTGGCCGTCTAGCCTCAAAAAGGTAATGCTGGAGAAACTCAACACCTTCTCCAAGATGTCAAGCATCTGCGTGAACAACGAGAACACCAAGACTTTCTCCTTGTTGGCAATGACTCTTTGCAAAATCTCCAACAACTTCTTGACTTTTCCACTCTCGAGCCATTTGTCTTCCTCCAAAATGTATGAGCCCAACGTTTTTGGGAACTTCTCACATAACCCATTGAGCTCATAATCGCTCATTACCAGCATATCCTCCAAGATGAAGTCACGGCTCGCCGACACGTACTCTGGTTCCTTCATGATCTTTGTGGCCATTTTTTCCAACTTGGCATCGTCATATTCCGTTCTGAACAAAAGCGGATGCATGGACGCCTTTCTGAGAGACATCATGACGTTGGATGAGGATGCCACGTTGGTTTTTCTGGCCTCTTCGGCTTCCTTTCCTGTCAACTTCTTTCTTCTCTCTCTTTCGAGTCTTGTGGCTTTACCCTTGCTGATGTAGCTGTCGTAGATTTCTCTTTGCGCTGTGGACAACTCGCACCGCAAAATCTCATGACTCTTCCCTGGCAAGTACTTGAGAACCTGTGCCTTCTTTCTTCTCAACACAAAGGGAGTCATCATGGTCTTGGCTTTGTTGATGGCTTGTTGAGACAACAAGGGGTTGTACTCGTCCGACGCATCAACACTGGCCTTTTTGTTGAAGAGGCCCTGCAAATCCTCACGTTTTTCCACAAACAAGTTGGGCAACATGAAAGCCAAGAGCGAAACGAGCTCCTTCAAGTTATTCTGCAAGGGAGTACCGGTCAACAACAATCTGAAGTCTGCTTTCAATCTCATTAACTTGTTGTATCTTTCGCTGTTGGAGTTCTTCAACATGTGGCCCTCATCATAGACAATCATGTCGAAGTGCTGGCTCTTCAAGAACTTGAAGTCGGCAGGCGCACCTGTGGCCAAGTTGTATGTGGTGACCAAGACGTCATACTTGTTTTCCTGCAATTCGTATCTCAAATCCTCACGTTCCGCTTGAGATCCGTAGTAGGCTTGGACAAAAAGGTCCGGGCAAAACTTGTTGAATTCTCTCATCCAGTTCTCGAGAGTGGACGAGGGAACCACCACCAAATGAGGACGCATGCTTTCCGAGGTGGCTTTCAAGTAGGCCATGAAGGCGATCACTTGACATGTTTTGCCAAGACCCATTTCATCGGCTAGGATGCATGACAACTTGTTCTGGTACAACAAGTTGAGCCAGTTGATGCCAACTTGTTGGTAGTTCTTCAACTCAATGTCCGGTGCTAGAAGGGTGGGCTTGTGTTTGATGTAAGGAAGGCTTCTTCTTGTGGTGCCAATTTCTTCGCCTTCATCCTCAACTTCAACATCAACCATGTCCAACTCCCCCTCTCCGGTGACTTTGACTCCCCATCTGTCCATCTGCCTCGAAATGACGTTTCCGTAGTCGGAACACTTTTTGATCAACGAGTCCACGGCCTTATATCCCTTCAAACTGAACTCGGTGCTCTCCACAATCTTCAACCCGAGGGCCTTTCTCTGGTATTTCTTCTTTCCGTCTGGTTCCGGCGTAGCCTCTTCGAATCGGTCTTCGGCAACTTGGTAGATGGTGCCGAACGGCCTCTTGGAAATCAAGCAGTCTGCGATCTTGGGCGGCACATTACCAATCTCGATAATGTCTTCGCGAGGTGCGCTGTTCAAGAACTCCAAGATTTGGCCGTCGATAGACGTGAGACCCGTGTTGTACATGTCTTCGTCGTCTTCTTGAGACATGTTGTCGCTGAATTCGTCGTCTTCCAACTCTGCGTCGCTGTATACCTGGGCCTTTTGTTTCTTTTTGTTGTCTCTGATTTTCTGCTCAAGCATCTCCAACTCGTCTTCCATGACCACGCTGCTCTCGTAGCTGGCAGGCTTACCTCCTCTCTTGAGCCGAGGAATGTCGTCGCTGTATCCGAATGCGGCAGTGAGCACGCCAGGTTCCAAAGTGGGAGTGGCCAGATTGGATTCGGAACCAGATTCGTCCACATCAGCACGCACAAGACGCCTCTTCCTGGCTTGCAGCTCAAACATGTAGTCGAGTCTAGGCTGTGTCTGCTGTCTGTTTCTATACTTTTCCAAAATGGAGACTTTGGGCTTGTGGAGCTCGATCTTGGTGGAATTAACGTCTGGTTTTTCCTCCGAAACAGAACGCTTCTGTCTGGCTTTCCCACGTTTAACTGGAGAGGCGTCCTCGTCCTCGTATTCCGGGAGCGGGGTTTCTTGTTTTTGCATCCAATCCGGCTCTACAGAAACACTTTTCGCAGCGTCTTGTTCCATTTGAAGCTGGATTTCTTCTTGTCTTT
Organism: Danielia reshetovae; assembly: GCA_030558395.1. Lineage (NCBI taxonomy): Eukaryota > Fungi > Ascomycota > Pichiomycetes > Serinales > Metschnikowiaceae > Danielia > Danielia reshetovae. The sequence goes on along the minus strand of JAJMSL010000001.1, from coordinate 667,272 downwards.
GCCTGGCCAAGATTTGTTGCTTTTCCAAGGCTTCCTTTCTGTTTTTCTCCTCGGCTTCTCTCTGGAGCTGTTTTTCTCTGTCGTACAGATTCAAACGCTCGTCCAACAGGATGTTTTCGGCCAACCACAGACTAATGTCTCGGAGGTTACCCTTGCCCTTAACCATGGCCTTGAAGAGCTCGGCTTCGGTCAAATAGTAGAATCTTTTCGTGAGAAGAGGCCAGAATTTGTGCGAGTAGAATCTTTTCCTCATCTCCGCCTTGTGCTTATCGTTTTCTGTGTGGCTAGGCGGCCCCAATTTGGACCCCGAAACAGGCGATGATCTGACATTTATAGGCGACGATCCGGGGACCTGCAAAACGGGTTCCTGAAAGTTTGGCGCCTTTTGAGGCGTCTGCTGTGTCATCGTAGGATTTGACTTCAGTGGCTCGAAGGTTTCGAATTTTTTTAAGGTTGGTTTTTTCGCACGCGTATGATAAGATGAGAGATGGAGATATTCAGAGGAGGGGAAGACAAAAGGACAAAAAATGCCGGATCAGCTTGAATCAGAAGTTCGTTTTTGATTTATGTGCGATGCGCGAGGTGGAGATAGTGAGACGCTGCAGTGGAATGCTGTTACTGTGATGCAATTTTAGGGCAGGCCGGTCAAATTTTGGCATTGGTGAAAATTTCGAATTTTACGAAGGATGTGGAAACAGACGCCGCTTGACTATCTGAAAATCCTTTTCGATCTCCATCAACATTCAAAATCACACAAATTGCAGAGCACTTATGGTACATCTTCCTGTCTTTTCTGCAGTCCGATATATTATTACTGCGAAATTTGTGCCTTCTTACTACATGAAGATTCTAGCCTGTGGCTCAAACGGAAACTTCCAGCTAGGAACTGGAGACAGCGAGGACCACGATGTTCTTCAGGAAATAAGGTTTAGCCCACCGGTCACGTGCAAGCCAAAACAATTTGCGCTGGGCGGAAATCACACCCTAATCTTGTTTGAAAACGGTGAGGTCTACGCCAGTGGCAACAACGAGTACGGCCAATGTGGAGTTCTGGGACCCCCAACGCTACAGAAATTTACAAAAATTCCAGGAAACTGGAATCTAATAGCGGCCGGATGGGAATTTTCCATTCTTGTAGACACCTGCGGTCACCTTTATAGCTGTGGAAACGGACCGAAAGGAGAGCTTGGGCGAGGAAAAGACCAACCCAGAGGAGAAACTCTGAAAATTGCCTCTTGTGGAGAATTCACAGAGGTCCAGGCCTCAATAAACCATGTCATTGCCAGAACATCTACTGGAGAATTGTACGGGTGGGGGAACTGCAGAAAGGGCCAGATGGGGCCAGTAGCGACAATCACCAAAGGAAAACCAGTTGCGTGTTTGTGGGAACCCATGAAGCTACTGATTTCTTGTCCACAGTACGCAATGGGACACGACAGAACAATACTCATTGAGAAGCACAGAGTCAAAGTAATAGGCAAGAATGCAGAGGAAATGGACAACGAACTTGAGATAAGGAAATCCCGGGCCATGTGGTCGTCTGTTCACACCGGAGTTTCAACCGAAAACGGGATGCTCATTCATTCCACCGGCAATAATCTGCACGGCCAGCTATTTGAGTACCTGGCACCTGGAAAAATCATCGACTTTGAGGTGGGAAGCGAGCACGGAGTAGTGCTTTTAGAAGACAACACAGTGCATGCTTGGGGGTGGGGAGAACACGGCAACTGTGGAAAACAGGCAACGAAGGAATGTGGAACACACAGAGCAAATCATTGTGGAGAACAGAAAGCCAAGGACGTGACGTTTGCTTACTTAAACCAGATTTACACTGGTTCTGGTAAAGTCTGTCTGCTTGCCTGCGGATGTGCTACGACTTGGGTGGTTACAGAGTAATGTTGCGAAGTATCTTTCCCATATTCATCTAATGCTCGATGGTTAAACCTTGCTCAAAGATGGAAAATATGTTCAACGTCATTGCTATAGGACGAAGGTATCGGAGGCAATCAAATGCCGAGTCAGCGAATAAATCCGCTGGTCAGCTGAGAACCCACCTTCTTTATCATCCAGATATTCATAGCGTGGGCACAATCCTTTGTGCACACGTTGTGAAACACAGATCCGAGATCTGAATAAGAGTTCTATTGAGAAATTTCCAGTCGATGCGAGAATTTTCTAGGACTGAGGTTTGTGCGGGTAACTCAAATTACATATAACCAAAAGAAGCCCCAATCAGCCCTGGCAAAAGCAATGTTTGGAGCTGTGTGTTCTGGAAGACCCATGCAGTTGGCTCAGCAAGTGGAGCCTACCAAGTATGTGATCAATGTCAACAATGCTTCGAACATCAACCACATAGCAATTTTCTTGCTTCCTCAGACGGAATTCACAGATCCCAATTTCACGGCTTTGGTGTACTTCCAATTGCCCAATTCAGCAGAGTTCAAGTTGCTCGGAGGGTTGAATCCTGTCAAACCATCGGCCATCTTCAAGCTCAACAACTCCTCTGCAAAGCTGAACTCGTACTTGGCCGATGACGATGTTATGGGGGATGCAGAAGCTCCAAATGATAACGTGACACTTAATATTGGGATATCCATCGAGCCTACACCGCAGGCCGAAGCTCTTTTGCTTCAAGAGAAACAAAATACCTCGGTAAAGCCGCAAATATCTTCCCCCACTCAAGCCCTAGATATCGCAAGCATGGCCAACAAGATTGTGAGACATGCATATAATTTCTTAGGAGGTTTTGTGGACGGGTCGGGGAAAGTACCAATGAAGGCTTTCGATAGTTGGTGGGACAAGTTCAAGGTGAAATTGGCGAATAATCCGAACTTCTTGAACGAAATTGATTAGGCCCGAATAACCTTCTGTGCCTTCTTAAGTTGAAGTTCGGCATGATGTTCGTTTCAGTTCCGAATGCAGCTTTACGAATTCACGACGATTGACCCAATAGTTGTCGAGCCGATGGTTCTGGTCGTTGAATTATTCCAATTGGGTGAATCAAATTTACCCTATTCGATCTACACGTTCATTGGTGAGGGTGCGACGATTCTTGGCCATTATGCCCCGATTAGGAAATTGTGGAAAGGTGGTTCGCGAACTGCAAATGCATGCCCCACAATTCTCTAAGCATGACGGTATTGGAAAATGCACCACGTTGCCTGTAACCGAAAATAGTCCGCTTTTTAGAGTTGGCCGATGTCACAGTAATTTATATTTTGAATACATCTACAAGAAGAGGAGAGAGAGTCCACCCACAATAGCTCCAAGAGCAGCCAAAGGACGGGTAGAATCGACACCACCATTGGAAGTCAGCGAACCAGTCGTCGTGGCCGAGGAGGAAGTACCGGAAGTTCTCTCACTGGAGGAACTAGTCTGAGAAGCAGAGCCAGAACCAGAACCAGGACCGGACTCAGAACCAGAACCAGAACCAGAAGCACTTTTAGACTCAGAGCCGCTTCCGGATTCGCTGGCAGAGCCGCTTGCAGATTCACTGGCAGAGCCGCTTCTCCTGGCAGAGCCGCTTCCGGTTTCACTAGCACCAGAGGCACTTGCAGTGATGCTGGCAATTGCAGCCGACAAAGAGCTGGCGTCCGCGGTGTTGAAGGAGAAATCACTAATACCAGTGAAGGCGTCCAAAGTGAAGTCCGAGAACTCCGAGTAGATCGAGGTCAATTCACCACCGAACTGATTGTAGAAACTGGTCACCCACCTTTCAATAGCAGCCGTATCGGTTGTGGCGATTGTGGCCTCACGAGAGAAAGCTTCAAGGACATCGGATCTCTCGTAGAAGGACGCAATCGCAGAGTAGTAACCATTATCGAAGCCGAAATAGTCGCTGTTTTCGGCGTAGTATGACGAGTAGTCGAAGGCACTGAAGTCGCCATCAAAGCCACCATCGAAACCACCATCGAAACCAGTTTCGGTAGGTGCGACGGTTTCAGTAGTATCACCGGAGGCGGCGTAAACGGCAGAGGCAAGCAAGAGAGCGATTGAGTAGCGCATGGAGGTAAATGGGGAGCGAAATGTCTTAGCGAAAGTCGGTCCCTATTTATACTAGCCCGTCTCTCATGCGGGGGTTCCTGTATGACAAGAGAAGAATATGCGGCTCGCGCGTCAAGGAATCCCAAACGGTTGATATTTGAATAGTGACCAATTGGTCCACAATAAAACCGAATTTCTATTGTTTCCTGTTGTGGTTTGGACCCCCGTTCAGGCTCGGTCCCCAGTTTTGATCGTTCGTCGGCAAATTCGAGCCCATTTTCAACCACGCCACGCCACCACCTACCACACCCACGTCGTCAACGCTCAGCTACGCCGATGCCACGCCGATACCACGTCGCTGGTACTATTACTTTCAGTACTCTGGAAAAAGTTGCCCGTGTGAGAATTGGGCGTGAGAAAGTTCGCGCAGCGTCAGGCAGAACAATTAATTAGGTTCTATGCGCAACAGCCGTATTTGATTAGCCCCTCAACAAGCCATGTGATGCGTGTCGAATTCTTCGGAGAGTGCGAATCTGTGCCTGGCCGCCGTGTGGGCCGAATATTTGCTGAGATTGCCTGTTTGCAACAAGGCTGGCATGTGCCAACTGGCCGCGATGGCTGAAAAAAGTGCAGTCGACTTTGCCCGGAGTGCCACAGTGGAAACATTGCAGCAGTGCCAGAAATACCAGTACCACAGTCAGCGGTTCTTTTTTTAAATAAGGCCCCCGGTGCCACGATATTTTTCGCTATTTCCGTATTCAGTGCCACCTGGCATAGTGTACATGGTTTCTCCGTTTTCTAGTGATGAGGTCCTCTGCCAAGGTACGTAGGTTATCTGCATCTGAGGCGTCGAGTGGGTCGACAAATGCCAGAGTCGAAAAGGGCGGAATTTTATGAGAACCAAGGAGGTATATATACTGTTGCAGCAGCCAGTGATCATTATTCTTTCGATGCATTCAATGGCAGAATATTGGTGGTGGGTTAGAAGTCCGGCGGATAAGTAGTTGGGGGTGTTTAGAGCCAGTGAGTTAGATGAAGCAGAAACCACTGGCAAGAGGTGAAGCGAGAAACGCCAGGAAAAAGTTACAAAAATCACTAATTTCGCAGCCTTCGTTTTATGCATCGCCGAGACCGTGGAACCATGTCGGGGCATCTGCTGCAAAAAGTTTAAAGAAACAAGTTCGTAGGGAGTTTTTGCGCGAGGCCAGAAAGTTTCCATATCCGGCGGAACAATTTCTGACTTCGGGGAAACAAAAGTCTGCAATTGTTTATCGCAGTATCTGTCCACCTATCTCTCCCTGAACTTGAATAGTCCTTAAGGATTCAAGCTACAGAATCTGGAGGATAAGTGTGCTATTCTTCTTGTCAGATGCATTGGCAAAGTGAAGTTTTCCAGCGAAAAGTCAACCCCAATATTAGCTTGTCCCCTCCTTCGGTAAGTGTGTGCTTGTGATGATTAAAGTTCTTCCAAAATTTCTCGAAGTTACTATGGCCAGACACCTTGTTACGAAAAAGTAGATAGGCTTCCGTAGATCACTTCTGCATCTCTGGTTGTCTTGGCTCTCGTAGTACCCAATTCAAAACGTGGGCTGACCCAACACGCACGCAAAGAAATTTTGCACCCTATTATCTGAGAGCCTTATCTCACAAAGATCTTCAACAATAAGAGAAATCCAATAATAATTCGGGGTCACGTTGGCCTGAGTTTACTCTGCAGAAGCTTACATTGATGCAGTTGAGCACATGAACAGGGTGAGGCTTCTCTGCTTTTGAAATTCGGCACGCGGAACTTCAAATATCGTTAAATTATTCGGTGGAAGTGCGCACGTTGAAGCCCCTGACCGGGAATGTGAATACTGAACCTTAACCTTATGTTAATAAGAATAGCAATTGTCCTGTGTACAGACTTCCTTCAAAGATAACCTGCAGATAAATTATTCCGTACATGAAAGATGCCTCCTACCTTATTGTGCATTGTGCTTCTCTGCCTCTCACAAATTGAAAGGCTCGATAAATTTCCAAACTTTGCGGATCTTGGTAATTGACGGTCAGTGACCGAATGATAACAACGTATTTCAATTGTACAACCATTAATTCTCAAAGCTAGGCACCTATCCGCCAAATAGGAGAGACAAGTTTTCCAACTTTCCCTCTTTGCACTTCATAGTGCTGTACCTCATATCCTGTTCGACATTTTCTGGTATGACGACGGGATGTTAACTAACTTGCAAGTACCCAATTGTTTCTGCTGCCGATGCTTGGTTTCTACAGATTGAAAATCACAGTGATTCTCACAGAATGCGCGCCTTCAATGCTACAGTCTTTTTCCATTAATTATTTTGGTCGAAGTTGCCTGTTTTCTCATACAGCAATGTAGCCAGCTGTCTAACAAGAAAGACTGCTCTTCGATGTTGAGGTTCCTTTGGTGCTTGGAAAGTTGGGCGTGATTAAGAGACATGTCAAAATACCAACCGCTTCAGACTTCCAAGTATTTCCAGATATGTTGTATCCAAGATGCTCCAAATTTCATTTCGGAACTTCTTTGAATGGAACCAATTTTGCGGGAGGAGTAGTCCGCCAGACCGTCATGTCGAATCGTATTTTCAACCATCATTGAATAATTAGGAAATCAATGAATTAGAAACCGAGCAACATCATTAGGAATAACACGTGTGCCCATCAACAGTTCATGAAGGTTTAAGACCCGAAATTCTCACTATCTCCCTTGCTTCCGGTGTTCTATCTGGTCTTTTTTAATGGACCATTCTATAATTAGGAAAACTACAAAATAGAAATATCCAAACTATTAATCATAAGGAATAACAGGTGTACCCATCAATAGTACATAAAGGAAAGCGCCCCAGAGTCAAGAGAGATTCTCACTATCTCACACGCCTCAGGGTTCAAGCACTCACTCACACAAGATGGGGAAAGATTTCACGCTGACCGAACTCATCCGTATAATTTCACACCCCCATTAGTACCCATTACGTGCAGTCTCAGATCACTAGGAACGAGGGCATTCGAGATGAGTCCGCAGGTATTCTACGTTCAGGTCGCAGCCATGAATTGGAACCAACGATCCGAAATTGAAGCGACGGAGCGCTTCCAAGTCATATCGAGATTGAAGTTCTAGGGAGTTTAAGCGTTGCCAGAAAGATTTCCATCAAGGGGCGGGAATCTTGGGGTATTTTTGAAGTTTGGTTGGATGACGAAATAGTAGAAATCCTGCATGAAGGTCCCTTTTAAAACCACGCTCTACACTATCTCAAAGACTATAAATTTCCGAGAATCCTCTTGGTGGCCAAGCTGGCTAAGGCGCGAGACTGTAATGGAATTGTAATCTTGAGATCGGGTGTTCGACTCACCCCCAGGAGATTTTCTTTTTTCGCATCTTAAATTATGCGAAGCGCATCGCAATAAATTTCAAGGTTTTATTTTTTATAACAACACAAATGGCAAACAAGAATACCATCAACAAGCCTAGTCGCAAGATAAACAAGGCCCATCACGCCGGTGTGATTGGAAAGAAGAGAAGTCTTCGTGCCAAGAGAGCTGCTCCAACCAGATCCAACTCGGGAAGATACAACACTGACACCGCTCCAAGACCTACCGACTCCAGAGCCGTTGCCTTGTACAACGGAGGATTCGCTAAAAAGGGGGGTGTTACCACCAACACTCTTTCGAAGAAGAGAGCACAGAAGATTGAGAGAAACAAGAGATATGTTGCAAAGAGAAACGAGCTTTTGAACATCGATCTTCAGGCCAAACAAGAAGAGATGGAGGTCGACACGGAGCCAAGAAAGAGAAACCAGAAGGAGAAAACCCAGTTGCAGAAGATCAAGCTGGCCCTTTGGGCTGTGGTGGAGGACTCTACTGGCAGTGCCATGGGATTGAATGTTCTGGGTGAAGGCACCACCATCGGAATCCAGGCATTTTAAGGAGATTGCATTATGATGGCCCTTGGGCTGTCCAGGAATTTAAATGTTCATTAGACGTTGTAGAAGAGTTCACAGGATGAGAACCTTGAGTTCTATCTGTGTCCGAGTTCATTGAGGCTCCTACGAAGATTTTAGTTCTTTGTTATCTTGTATTCGAGTGCTTTCTAGAACGACGGACTATCCAGAGCTCCTTACACTCTACTCTTCCGTGTAATACCCCTTCGCCTTCAAGCTGTCGTTCACAGTTTCCCTCAAGAAATCAATGAGAACAACTGGATCTGGGGCAGTGAAACAAGAAGTGCCAGCCACAATGACATTGGCTCCAGCCTCAGCAGCAGCAGGAACGGTTTCCTTGCCCAAACCTCCGTCCACCTGAATGTTCAATTTCGGGAACCTGGTTCTCAAGCTCTCTACCTTCGGCATCATGGATGCCATGAACTTCTGGCCTCCGAATCCGGGCTCCACGGTCATAATCAAGGCCATGTCCAAAATGTCCCCCAATTCGTACAAAACATCAACCGAAGTTCCTGGCTTGATGGCACACGCAGCCTTCAAGCCGTTTTCCTTGATCAACTTGACTAGGGCCACGGGATCCTTGGTGGCTTCATAGTGAAACGTGTATTGGTCGCCTCCAGCCTTTGCAATCTCAGGAACCCATCTCTCTGGGTCCGAGACCATCATGTGACAGTCGAAAAACGTTTTGGTAGTTCCTCTGGGGATCTCCTTTCTCAAGGACGAGATGATAGGAGGCCCCAACGAGATGTTGGGCACAAAGTGGCCGTCCATGACGTCAATGTGGAGCCAGTCGGCACCGGAGTCGTACATTTTGTGACAATTGCATCCCAAATTGGCGAAATCGGATGCGAGAATCGAGGGGGCAATGATAGCTTTGACCATGGTGAAGTACAATTTTGAGATTGCACTTTCGCGAATGAAAGTAGAGAGCAAAGGCAAAGCAAGATAAAAAATTAAAAGAAAAATCGGCGATTACATGGAATTCATTTCACGAATTTGTTTTGGTGCCGGTGGACATGAGAAATGATTCTGGAATTTTGGGGTTTGTAATATTGGGCAGGTTGGTTGTTTGGGCAGGATGGTATGTTAGGCAGGATGGTGAATTGGGTGCAATTCGTGGACAGTATTTGTCAGGTAAATTTTTAGAATAATTACAATTTTTTTTCCCCATTCCCAGCTAGCAGAAATGACCTATTGCTTGAAATTACTTCGTTTATTAAACGTTCAACCGTCCCCATGCGGGCTATAAGAAAGACCCAGCGAACAAGCCAAGCTCAAACACCACAACGGTATCTAAAAACAGCAAGATTCACAGAGCACGTAAACAAGTCAACCACCCATCAAACGTCGGCCCTGCCCAAATTGCCCAAATTGCCCAAATTGCCCAAATTGCCCGTATTGGCCGTATTATAGTGCTGGTGTAAAAACCCAAACACCGCGAATCGATATATTCCAACTTCCCCAGTTACCGAATCCAATATGACTCAGGAGGCTACCAACGGTGCATCGTACGCCGAGCAGATTTTGGAGTGTGCCAGAAGAAACAACACTGAGCTCTTTCTGGCCATCAAAACAGAAATTAACAACGACTCGGAGTTGGCCACATTGATCAATTCCACCAGAGAAGTGATCACTGCCAACTCACCGCTCCACATCGCCACGCTGGTTGGAAACTGGGAGCTCATAGACGTCGTGTTGGACGTGGAGGGAGTGGAAATCGATCCCGTGAACAGAGAGGGTGACACTCCGTTGCATCTTGCCGTGAAATACGCCAACGACGAGGCTGAGTACGGTTATTTTATCATTGACAACTTGTTGGATGCGGGCTCGGATCCACGGATCGTGGACAAGCACGGGTTGAAGCCCGTGAACTACGTCCGCAACAACGATAAGCTCAGAAACTTGTTGGAAAGTGCCGAGTACGCCCATGCTGCCCAGGAATACCAGCCTGAGGAAGAGGACGAAGACGAAGACGGCAGTGGATCGGAATCGGAATAGACTGTATAGGAATACAGATGCATCACGTCAAACGGAACTTTGGTGAACTACTTGGAACGAAAGTTTTGGTGAACTCCTTGGTGTGATAGTTTTGGTGAAACGGAAGTGCTAGGTGGTGCGAAACTCACCAGTGACTTGGTGGACCTTCACAGATTGAAGTGGAAACGGTGAATATTGGTGAAGAGAGAGAACTTACCTTTCAATCTTCCTGATCAGACTTGAAAGTGGTTTCAATGAAAGTCTAAATTTGTGACACTGGCCGATCATTGCATTCAGGTGTGAAATCAGGTGTGCTTGATGACAACGTCTTTCAAATCAAAATCATCCAGACTCGTTTGCACCCAATTGCCCAATTTCTCTTTCACCTCCCCCTTCAACTTCTCTCGGTCCACGTTCCCAGATTTCACCTTCTGGTAGCTCTCCAACAGGATACCAAGCCCAAGTGCCTTTTCAGCCATCTTCCGGTTGCTGACAATGCTGGCACCCGAAGGCTTGGGCGGCTTGTTCTTCACATAACTCCCGTTCTTAACTCCATTGTTGAGAACCTCCACGGTCTTGGTCGGAACGTGATAGAGCAAACTGAGAGGAGACGGCGTGCCAGACTTGTAGAACTCATACGAGTCGCTCTCATAAGTCAATGCTTCCATTTTTCTTCCCGTTCGGCAGAAACACCGATTAAAGTCTTCCTCGTTGTACTTGTCTCTGCGCAATACTAGGTAGTCGAGAAAAATCGGATCCACCAACAAACTGGTCAAGGCATTGGTGATGCCCGTACTTTGGCGGAGACAAAGCTTATCTGAGCACGATTTCGACAAGGTCACGCTGCTGTCTGCCCTGCCTGGCTTCGTTCGGACAATTCCCAACTTGTCAAAATGAGCTCTTCCTCTAACAATGTCTGTTTTCTGCATCTTCCGTTTTGGCTCCCATGCTTCTCCCACCAAAGTGCTCATGGAGGCATCTCCACAAGGAGGTTCCGATATGTACAAAGCAAGCTTAATATTGGGACGCAACAGGTATCTGTTTTCGTGTGCCACGAGATATTTCGACCCATTCGACTTACCTGCCTTAATCTCTTCCAACAAGTGCCAGTTGAAAAGTCGTAGACACAAAATCTCCGCGTGCATGTCGTGCACTATCCAGCCACTGGAGTACGATCTGACTGTGTCCGGCATGGCTTTTACGCCTGTAGCTAAGGTTAGAACGGAGATTTCGTCATCTTCTATGGCGACCAATCCAGCAAGAACCGTCCATTCTTGGACTCCATTGGATCTGGTGGTGGGCTTTCCCGATTTGACCTTGAGTTTGTTGAATTCCTCCGTTACCGCATTGGCGATGCGGGATCCGAGGGGCGCACCGAGGGCATCCATGGATTTTTGCAGATTCGATCGCAGTAGTAGATTTAATAGAATTAGTGCGAGTTTCAACCATCGATTGATCAACATTACGATTACGCACCTCGTTTGTCTACATTACGATTACGCACCTCTCTTGTATTATCTCTTCTTTCTCATAAACGCTCCCATGATGCCCAATCCGATCGCCAACACCCCGCCGGCCACACCCAACCCAATTAATCCATCCTGCGTCACCTGATCATCAATAGCACTTTTCAACGCCAAAAACTGCGAGTTTTGCGGCTCTTTCTCAAGTAACGATTCGGCATATCTTCTGGCGTTGGTGTACTCGCCAATTTTCACGCTGCCGAGGGCCAAGTAGTACAACGCTTCTCTTCTGAGCGACGGAACGTCTCGGTAAAGAGTGGACAAAATTTCAATCGCTGTCTTTTGCGAGTGGTGGTTGTCTGTTTTAAGGAGGCCCCAGGCGTAGTTGAACAGAGACTGTGGGGAAGGGGGACTCTCGGAGTCGAGTTGGTTTTTTAGGATTTGTAACTGCTCGGGTGCGATGGGCTGGTTGACCTCTTCTAGCGCCGGGTACGATTTTCTGAAAATATTCATTGTGACTGGAGAAGGATAATTGTGGAGGGCAATTACTCGCAAAAGGTGTCCGTGCAGGAAATCTAGTGAAGCATAGATCGGAGAACGATGAAGAACGATGAAGATAATCACGAATTATGGCTGTTATGATCCTTGGAGGTCTTTTCTGTACCCAATTGGATTTTTGCATACTACTCAGTGACTTCAATGGTGACCAGCTAATAGCTTGGATGCAATTCCATCAGCAACGAAGCCTGTGGCTAATTCCAGCAGTCCAGTGGCCAATCCCAACACTGAATCCAGTGTCCGAATTCCAGTTAACTTCCAAAGCGGTCTACTGGCCACCTTCTTGGCCTCCAGCCAATTAGCCCATGTGCATTTTGCACCCGCAAAAGATATTTTCATCGCGAATATCGAAACTGACCAAACCGGCCCTCCATGACATCCGCCAAAGATCCCCCCACCATAGATTCCGCTCCGCTCAAAAAGTACTCCCTCGTCAACATCTGGTGCATTTCCTTGGCCCTCAAAGCGTTGCTTTCCATTGGCTACCACTCCACCGATTTCGATGTGCACCGCAATTGGCTCGCCATAACCTACAACTTGCCCGTGGCCAGGTGGTACGTGGAAAACACGTCGCAGTGGACGCTCGACTACCCGCCTTTTTTTGCGTACTTCGAGTGGATTTTGTCGCATTTGGTGCCGCAATTCGTCATCGACGATGGGTGCTTGAGCATCGTGGAAAAGGGCCTCTACTCGCTCCCCACGATCCAGTTCCAGCGTGTCTCGGTGATTGCCAGTGAAGTCGTGTTATTTTTGTCGTTGCAGTGGTACGTCCGCACCACGAAAACGCACCAAGAGTCTTCGAGAGCATTTGTCGTAGCTTCGAGCTTGGTGCTTTCTCCCGGTTTGCTTATAATCGACCACATTCACTTCCAGTACAACGGAATGATGTACGGGCTCTTGGTGCTCATGATCAACTGCGCTCGCCTCGAAAAATACTTGTGGTGTGGCTTCTGGTTTAGTGTGCTCCTCTGCTTCAAGCACATCTACTTGTACTTGGCTCCAGCAGTGTTTGTGTTTTTGTTGAGAGCGTACTGTCTCAATTTGCGCTACGACACCAAGAAATCGGTGTTGCACAATGCTGTCCGCCTCGTGCAGTGGACGAACCTAGTAAAGTTGGGAGCCGTGGTGATTTCGGTTTTCTCGGTGGCTTTTGGCCCGTTCATCTACTACAGCGTCATTCCCAACTTGGTGGAAAGACTCTTTCCGTTCAGCAGAGGCTTGACCCACGCCTACTGGGCTCCTAACGTGTGGGCCATTTACTCTTTCATCGACAGAATGCTCATCCAGGTGTACCAGCGAATTCCAATTGCACAGGTGTTCCTCCGGAAGGTTCTCCAGTTCGACCCGAAAGTCTTGGCCAACGAGAAGCTCTTGAACTCCACAACCAGAGGAATCGTGGGAGACATTGAGTTTTTGGTGTTGCCCACCATCACTCCCAAGTTAACGTTCCTTCTCACTCTTTTCTACCAGGTGATGGCGCTAATTCCGTTGTTCCTCCAGCCCACGTTCGAGCGTTTCATAGGCGCGTTGACTCTCTGCGGATACGCATCCTTCTTGTTTGGCTGGCACGTTCACGAAAAGGCGATTTTGATTGTGATCTTCCCCATCACTTTCCTTGTCCCTCGCGACAAACGACTCTTGAGTCCCTTCAATCTCCTTGCTGCTTGTGGATACGTCTCGTTGTTTCCGCTTATTTTCACGTGTGAAGAGTGGCTTATCAAGGTTGTTTTCACCTTGTTGTGGTACATCATCTACTACTTCAACTTCAGAAAGGTGGTGAGAATCCCTAGCCATATGGTGGCTGGACTGTCTGGCTTCTTGGTGGACAGGGTCACTACCCTCTACATTTTGGGGCTTATACCCGTGGTTCTCGTTGTCAGCCTCATTGATCTTTTCGAACACAAGTTTGAGGTGTTGAAGAAACTCGAGTTCATGAAACTCATGATTGTCAGTGTCTACTGTGGGATTGGCATCATTAGCTCGTGGAACGGGTTCAACTGGTTGTATTTTGTGGACGAAACCATCTGGGAATGTGATTCCTAAAACTACCAAGGGACCATTAGCCACTGATCTAAACATCTTTCCGCACTCCAAATCCGGAACTGCCATGCATATACTCCATAGCAAACTTGCGGGCAATCCGGACTACTGCACAATGCCTCCTTAAGGGTTGGAGAAATTGCATTTCTTTCGACTACTGCCAAATGTCTATCAGTCTTGGTACTTATCTTTTCGAAAGACTCCACCAGAAGCCCCTTGGCTTGGGGTCCATTTTTGGTGTTCCGGGCGACTTCAACTTGACTCTTCTTGACAAGATTGATGAAGTTGCGGGGTTGAAATGGCGAGGATGTGCCAACGAATTGAACGCTGCTTATGCCTGTGATGGGTACTCCAGAGTCAAAGGCAATAATTCCGCTCAAGGACTTGGATTCGCTGCTTTGGTCACCACTTTTGGTGTTGGAGAATTGAGTGCTCTCAATGGTGTTGCTGGTTCGTATGCTGAACATGTGGGGATGCTCCACATTGTTGGTATTCCTTCCCTTGACTCCCAGAAGAAGCAATTGTTGTTGCACCATACGTTGGGTAACGGAGACTTCACAGTTTTCCAACGCATGTCCTCTCATATCACTGAAACTTCTGGAGTGCTTGATGACCCAGCTTCTGCTGCGGACACGATTGACAGAGTCATCAGAGAAGCGTACATCAACCAAAGACCGACTTACTTGGCCTTTCCAGCAAACATGGTGGATGTTCCTGTCCCTAAGGAGCGATTGGAAATCCCATTGGATTTGACCATTCCTAAGAACGACGAGGATGCCCAAGAGGAGGTGTTGGAGACCGTGTTGCGCTTGATCGAAGAGGCCAAGAATCCAGTTATCATTGTGGATGCTTGCTGTGCCAGACACGATGCCAGCAGAGAGGCAAGCGAGTTGATCAAGCTTACCAACTTCAAGCATGCAATCACTCCAATGGCAAAAGGAACTCGAAACATCGATGAGGATGACAAGAGATTTGCAGGTGTTTATGTGGGTTCGTTGTCGTATCCTGAGGTGAAGAACTCAGTGGAGGGCTCTGACTTGGTTCTCTCTTTGGGGGCCATGCTCAGCGACTTCAACACTGGCTCGTTCTCGTACTCTTTGGAAACAAAGAACGTGGTGGAGTTCCATTCCAACTATACAAAGATCAAGAATGCAAACTACCCAAATGTCAGAATGAAGGAGATTTTGGGCAAGCTTGTGGAGTCGCCTGCTTTGAAGAATGCCGTGGCCAATTTCAAGCCCATTGACCTTGTCAAGGACCCCTTCCTCGAAGAGAAGCAAGATCTCGATGCAATTATCACTCAACAGTGGTTGTGGACCCGGTTGTCAACTTTCTTGAAGGAAGGTGACATCATTATCACTGAAACCGGTACCTCGTCCTTTGGAATTGTGCAAACAAAGTTCCCCAAGGGTGCTTTGGGTATTTCTCAGGTGCTTTGGGGCTCCATTGGGTACTCTGTAGGATCCACATTTGGTGCCGTGGTTGCTGCCGAAGAGGAAACCCCTTCGAGAAGAGTAATTCTTTTCGTTGGCGATGGTTCTCTTCAGTTGACTGTGCAAGAGATCTCCTCGATGATTCGTCACAACACCAAACCGTATCTTTTTGTTTTGAACAACGACGGTTACACCATTGAAAAGTTGATCCATGGAGAGGATGCGGAATACAATGCCATCCAGTCGTGGGACCACCAGATGTTCTTGCCTGCTTTTGGGGCTAAGAATTACGAAAGTTTGAAAGTGGCCAAAGCTGCTGAGCTTGAGAAGTTGTTTCAGGACGAGGCTTTCGCCAAAAACGACAAGATCAGATTAATCGAAGTGATGCTTGAGGAAATGGATGCACCCGTTAACCTCGTCAAACAAGCCAAGTTTTCCAGCGAAACAAACGCGGGTTGAATTGTAAATGATGTTACTCGTATAGTCGTTAATGCTATTTACAGATGGTGCAACTTCAGGCTGAAGATGGAATCTGGGAACAATGCTTCCCAGTCTTCATTGAACAAGTCCGACGTCATGAGCACCGGAGGTCCACCAAAGAATTCGACGTTGCTTTCGTCTAGAGTGGTGAAATCGGGATAGTGCGCAGTTTGTCCTTCAGAAAGCGGCATGCTTTTCCCGTTTCTTTGGTTCTCCAGGGCACGCTCATCGCCAGGCTCATCGAATTCTCCGTTGATGTCGGCTATTGGTGCTGAAGTAATTGAACTCGAGTTTGAAATGGGTTCCAGAATTGAAGGGACTTGGAGTTCAAGCGTCTGTTCCGATGGTTCTGTTTTGGCCTGAATCACTTTCGACGGTTTGCGGCCTCTTTTTCTGGTTCTTTTGTCGACCACGGCAGGTGCAAAATCTGGGTCGTCAACAAATTGCAACTGAAGTTTGGCCTCAATCATCTTGTGGGATTTCTCCGCCAATGCCCACGTCTTGGAGCAGCCAGCCAAGACGTTTAGGAAGTACTTGAGCTTGACTCGTTTGTCTTCCCCCAACAGCTCGGACGTGGTGGTGAGAAGAATCACCGAAATCGACAAAATGCTGCAGTACACAATGAACACAGATGCTCTTCGTAGTCCGTGGGTCAGCTCGAATTTTTGGATGGCCACGTACAAGTCCTCGATGGCACTGGTGCAGATGAAGGCGGGAGACAAGTGGTTTTTGTCCTTGAAGTCCTTAACAATTCCCACAAACGGCCGGTTAAGGCACAAGATTAGAATGTAGTAATAGTACCGCACAGTCGACGCCGTTGGGTTGTCGGAGCTTTTCAAGCTCTCCTGGTCCCAGTTCAAGTCGGGAGGTAGATTGGATTTCCACTTCATGATCTGTGCATTGTACTCGAACAACTTCGAGAGTCTGGAGATCAAATTCAAGTCATCAGTGGTTGGATCCGCATCCCTGTGGGCATTTGCCTCGTCCTCCGACCTGGTGAAGATGTCGTTGAGCATGTTGTCCGAGATGTTGATGAGGTTGATGATGTTCTTGAGAGGATCGGAAATGTTGGTGACATTGTCCGGAACGTACTTGTAGTCGTCGATCCACTCGAGTTCCGGCAAGTCCTCCGATTCTGGGATCGAGGCATCCAGCAGCTTGAGCGAAGAAGGCCGCCCCAAAACAAGACTGATGAAGTGGTCTGCCATGTAACAGCCCCAGTAGATTCTGCTTCGGATGGCCACGTCCAACTCCTTGAGCGCCCCGTGGCTTTTCAAGAACCACACCTCGGGGTTGAGCTGGAAACCCAAATCAAAACCCATTCTCATGGCGTTGCCCAGGAGCATCCACCCCGTGGAATTGTTTCCGTTGCAGATGTCATAAAATGCGAGCAACAAGAAGCTCTGGACCGCGGTGATCGACGGGTGCTCCAAGGAGGAGAGCAACGAGCTTTTCGCCTCGTTGTAGTACGAAATCGACCGCGAGTAGATCGTGTCGATGTCCGACATTCTTGCACCCAACGCACAAATGCTAAGCACCAACACCAGCAGACAGTAGAGCGAGCTCGGCTTCGGGCTGAGAAAGTCCCCGAGAAACGCCTCCCGGAAAACAAACATGTTGTGGTCGGGGTACTGCCACGTGAAGAACAAACGAAGACAGTGGAGCACATCTGGGTCTTTGGCGAGATTTTGAAGACTGCTGATTTCTCGCACTTCCTTCCTTTGGTTGAGAGTTTGCGGCCGGTGGTCCGAGTTGTCGTACACGCTGGTGGGGCCGTAAACCGGTCTGATTTTGGAGGCCGGGGCCGGAGAGCTGGAATCCGAGTTTCTTGAGGGCTCGGTCTCGGCCTCTTTCTCACACTCCGGTTTCTCCGAGTGGTGCGACCCGTTTTCGGCCATGAGCCTGCCGATGTTGCCCTGGCGGGAGTCCAAGAAGGTCTGTCGTTCCTGTGGAGACTGCAACTTTTCCAAGGACCGGAAAAACTTGGAGAACGCATCGATTCGCTTTTCTAGCAGCAGCACGTAGTTGGCCGGCGGCCGTTTCTTCCTCATGTCGTTGGGAACCTGGATGCATTCCACACCGAGCTTGACACAACTCGAACATGGATGTGCAAAGTTGCACTTGACCTTTCGGAGACGGCACCGCTGGCACGAAAGAGGCATTTCCTTTTTGGAATTCTGCCTCCGCTTGGTGCCGGCAGCGCCTTCGTCGGAATCCTCGACTTTTTCGAAGTACTCGGACATGGATCGCCAGACGACGCAGGTCGATGTACAAATAATGTCGGGTCGTGCGCGCCACAAACGGCTAGCTGGTCTATATTAATTTATGGCGAACAAAATCTGGTATGTGGTGTAAACGACGGCCAAGCACCCCACCACGATCAAGACGTAGTCGAAAATCTTAAGGAGTCTGTCCTGCGTGGTCAACTTTTGGTTGGCGCCGTAGGTCTTCAAATGGATCATCGGAGGGTAGATGTAGACAAGAGGAATGCATGCGAAGCATCCGTTCAAAGACACGAATTTGTCGATGTTGTCGGCATTCAAGTACGCCACGAACGAGATCACCACCACGGACAAGGCGCGGAACAAGTTCTTCATCCACTTGATGTGGGGGTTGTACTTGCCGGAATTCCGGTACAACTTTCCGTCCTCGGCCTTCGTGGAGTTCTGCTGTTCTTTGGTGAGGAACAACCGCGAGTTGAAAATGGCCGACTCGCCAATGCGGATAGCCGGGAACAACTGCAAGGGGCCCGTCAAGAAAACCGCAATGGAGTAGAGAACCAAGATCAGCTGCACGGCGACGTTGTCCTGGGGCAAGTTCAAGATGATAATGGACTTGACGTTCTCGCCGAAACTGGAGTAGCCCACCACACCGATGGCCACAAAGAGAGCTGTGATCAGGACCATGCTCATGGACAAGACAAAGGGGAATTTCTCCGGGTTGGCCATGGACGACTCAATGGGGAGAATCAACCCGATTCCTTCGAACGCAGTCACGGCCACTCCGATGAGCATGGACCAGCTCGTGGGGTTGAACTGTACGATGTTCGGGCCCATTCCGTTCTGGACCAACTGCAACCCGGAAAAGTAGAAGATGATCAACAATCCAATGACGATGAACGTGGACGACACGAGCGATGTGAAGGACAACTTGGTCAAGTCTCTGATGAGCACCAAGGGGATCAAGAGAATGCACTGGATGACGACGATGTTGGATTTCTTGACGGAGATGTCGAAAATGGTCAGCAAGAAAGAAGCCATGTTTTCCGTGGTGAACAAGATGTAGGTGGCCACGAACCCGATCTGCGAGATGATAATGGACACCATGATGGAGTATTTCAACGGCTTGCCGTAGGTGAGGTAGCCCAACTCACCGAACGAGCTCTTGTGGAGGATTTTCTTGGAGTTGATCAAAACCACGTAGCACAAGTACGTCAAGATGCCAAACACCGTGAGCGTGATGGTGGAAAAAAGCAAGCCACCATTGCAGAAGGCCCGCGGCAAGAAAAGCACGCCCGAGCCGACCAACGCTTTGAAAAGCAAGAAAAACGTCTTGAGCTGGCTGGCCGTCCCTTTGGGCTCGGGTCTTCTCTTTTTCTTAGGCATTAGGGGGACCGCTCTTCTTTCGTGGAGCAACAGCGACTCCTCGTCGAAAACATCCTCGTACGGTTCTTCGTTCGAATATTCACTTTCGGCATCTTCGTCATCGCTGAAGTCTTCTCCTGCGAAATGGCCGTAAATGCTCAAGAATTCCACGAAGTTGCGGGTCAAGAAATTGGGCGGGGCCCGGTTCTGCTGCACCGACTGGTTGATCAAGAACTCTCTGCGGAATCCTCCGGGCACGTTGATGTCGCTGGCAGTCGATTCTCTTCGGGATTCTGTGAGATACTGCGAAAACGACGAGCTTCTTGTTCTTCCTTTGTTCTTGTTGGCGTTTTCGATCTGATGGTACAAGTACCGCGCCACGTCGCCTCCTTGCATCTTTAGCGTTTCCTCGGGACCCACCAAGTGCTTTCCCACGGCCCTGTAATCGATCGGATTGATATTACTCATCAGAGAGACTTGTTCCTCGTAGGACACGGAGTCTGAGCGGGGTTTTGGTGTACTGCTGAAACTGCCAAAAGTCTGGTTGCTGGCATTTAGCTGGTTTGCGTTCAGCTGGTTCAAGGTGGCCAAATTAGCGTGAGAGTTGCTAGAATGGATCAGTGGAGTGGCCGATTGGTGCAGATTTTTCGGCGATCCTTGGAACGGCGAGTTTGACAACGACACCGCAGACGCCTCCGCATAGTTTCGACGAAAGGAGGACATTTCGTGTGGTGATGAACTAGGTGAAATTCGAATAAGCAAAAGTGACGGAAATTCGCGGACAACTATTTGGAGCCATGCGAACTGTGGCTGCGAGGAAAATGGACATCTGAGAAGAGAGAAGAACGAGGGAGGA
The DNA here is from genome assembly GCA_030558395.1 of Danielia reshetovae. NCBI lineage: Eukaryota > Fungi > Ascomycota > Pichiomycetes > Serinales > Metschnikowiaceae > Danielia > Danielia reshetovae. The sequence continues at coordinate 646,941 of JAJMSL010000001.1, read as the reverse complement.
AATGGAAGGAGATGGAGAGGGAGGTAAACGGATTTGAAACGTTTGGAGCTAATCGATTGCTGACCCGGTATTATACCACCTGGAGGTCTGGTGCCAGGCACAATTTCAAATTGCGAAACATCGAAAACGTCAAACGGCTGAAAATAGATTTACAGAAATAACGCTCGAAAGCGGCCGAAAGCGATATGTGATCTTCACATGTTCGAATCTTTGACCCCAGACAGGCTCGTCCTACACAAAACACGGAATCACTGTGACATCTGCAATTGCAGACGGAATATGGCACATGACTCTCCCACCAAGTGCCCTAAAACGAGCCATGTGAAAAACGCAACTGCGATTGACTAGCCGGATCATCTCTATGCAAAGGTGGTCGCAGCCATTTATGCGTCTTTAGGTCGTATTTGCTGCAAGAGAACAGCCTCCTTTCCTCAGACTAATTCACGTGCACCACCCAGACTTCTCATGTGCAAACCCTTATCAACATCAACTTAATGGCTCGCCATGGCGACTCTGTATTTGGAGGACGTAACGGAACCGGCGAACTTCAACACGGGGGCGCCGTTTGACCTTCTCGTTTCAGAACTTTTTCTCAAGCTCGAAGCCACCAATTCAGAGAACAAAGCACCCTTTTCAAGTGTAAGTGCCAAAAAGACACACATAGTTGAGGAGTTTGTCAAAACATGGCGTACTCATTTTGGAGGCAACATCTACCCCGCCGTTCGGCTCATTTTCCCCAACAGAGACAACCGGAAGTACCACATCAAGGACGTGGCTCTCACGCGACTTGTAACCAAGCTATTGCAACTTCTGCCGGGTCTGTCGGACCACCAGATCATTAAAAATTGGAAGAAAACGTACCAGCAGAAGGCCACTCTTGCCAAGTCAAGCGAACATCGCCAGTTGGGAGATCTTCCGTTGATCATAGCTCGCATTATGCTGAGACGGAGAGACCAGAACAACATCGTCAAAAGTACTGTAACTGTCCAGGAAATAAATGACGTCTTGGACAACTTGAAGGACAAGACGCAGGCCAAAGACCAGACCGAACTCTTGGCTCCTTTTCTCGAGCGTCTCACGATTCCTGAGGTGCGGTTCTTCTTCCAGATTGTCTTGAAGGAGTCCATGCTCTCTTTCTTCGAGCGTAGTTTCTTCTTGGCTTGGCATCCGGATGCTTACGATTTGTACAAAGTTTGCAACGACATGAAAAAGATCTTCTGGCTTCTCACCGACCCCGAGAAACGCTTGACGGCAGCTCAGATGTGTGTTCAGCCCATGTATAGTTTTGTGCCCCAGTCTTCGAAGAAGCTAGAAATCTCGTACGAGGATTTGTGCAAACGAATGACGGTCGGAATGGCCAGCAGCAAGGACCCCAAGCTCTTGAAACTTTACAAATCCGAGAACATCGAAAACCATTTCTTAATCGAGGAGAAAATCGACGGCGACAGAATGCTAATGCACATGAAGGACGGCAATTTCATGTGGCACACCAGACGTCGGAGAGATTACACCTTGGTTTACGGAGAAAACGTCCATCTTGGTTCTCTCACCAAGCACTTGGGTGCAGCGTTCCATGAGAGTGTCACCAGCATTGTCTTGGACGGGGAAATGGTGGCTTGGGACAGAGAGAGGAACCTCGTGCTTCCGTTTGGAACCTTGAGATCGGCAGCTATCCAAGAGGCACTTCTGCAATTTGATGTGGTGGATGTCTATGAAGGAAACGGTAGTTGGCCCCTTTTCATAATCTTTGACATTCTACATTTGAACGGAAACGATTTAAGCAATCTCCCACTCTTCTACCGAAAATATCTTCTCACCAAAGTGGTTAAGGAAGTGCCCCACAGGTTTGAGTTGTTGGAGTGGGTCAAAGCCAAATCTCCAGCGGATGTCAAAGCCAACATGCAAAGAATCGTGTCCGAAAGCAACGAGGGAATCATGGTGAAGTCGATGCTACTGAAATACAGAGTGTACAGTCGAGACTCAACTTGGATAAAAGTGAAGCCGGAATACTTGGAGAATTTCGGAGAAAACTTGGATTTGGTGGTGATAGGCAAGATTGGCCGCATCAAAACGTCTTACATCTGTGGGCTCAAGGACGAGGAAGATGACGGGTGCTACAAACTGTTTTGCATGGTTGCAAACGGGTTTCTGAACGCAGTGTACCGACAAATCGAAAGCAAATTGTGCAACTTCTGGGTTGATTATTCGCGAAGACAGCCTCCCTCTGATTTGGTTGTTTTTGGAACCAAGAAGCCAGACCACTGGATCAACCCAGCGAATCTGATTGTTCTTGAAATTAAAGCCCGGTCGATTGAAGTTACGGCGGAAACTCCGTATGCTGCAGGATCAACACTTCACAACTTGTGGTGTCGAGCAGTACGAGATGACAAGAGCTACGACGAATGCATCACTTTACAAGAGTATCGACTATTGAAAGCAAGATACTCTGAGGAAATTAACAAGAACCAAAATGTCAACCGCAACAGGAAACGAGAGAGAGACAATTCTATTTACGCCAAGTACGACAGGGTCAAAAAGCCGACGATCAGCCCCACCTCGCAAATATTCTCGGAAATCCACTTTGTTGTTGCCACAGACTGCAAGAATAACGATACAGGGGAAATAGTGGAGAATGAGGAGATCAAAGCCCGCATCAAACAAAATGGTGGCGTGATTGAATTAAACCCCAAAAAGGACCTGCTACACCAGAAGCAGATTGTTGTGCTTGGGCAAACTACGACCCCTTTACTCAAAAGATGGGCGGATGAGGGGTTCGACATTATTAGACCCGAGTGGGCGCTTGAATGTCTTCGGAAAAAGTCCATCCAGCCTCTTGAGCCACAGTTCATACAGTACAGCAAAAACCCTGAATTGCTTGAGAAGGTTCGGCTGCGAGTGGACCAATTTGGTGATAGCTTCACCGTGAATCCCCCACCCAAGATGTTCCTCCGTTATTTGCGAAACCTTGATGTTGGGTGCACACTTACGGCGGGGAGCTTCAACGCTTGCGCACAGGGCTTCAGAAATGCGGAGAAATTAGCCAGGACACTATTTTTGGGTCTCAAGTTCAAAGTGGTGGGGGAAAATGGGGAAAAAGGAACGGCTGAATGTACCCGCATAAGGAGACGCATAGCCCGATTTGGAGGTGAGCTTTGCGAAGTACTTTCCGAGTGCAGTTTCATAGTAGTTCCCCGTGGGGGGATATTCGATGCTTCTGTTCACCTGCAGGTGAAAGAAATCAGAAGGCGCCTAGCAGAGAACTATGACGAAGGGGTCAGACTTCCTGAAATAGTGTCTGATGTATTTGTTGATGTCAGTGTGGCGGCAAAGGCGATTGCAGATAGCTACAAGTGTCAAATCGCAATATAAGGACATCTGCTGTACGAAGGATCTGATAAGCGACTCACCCTAGATCCCAAGAGTACTTCCTGCAGGCTGTATAATTTCTTGGGGTACCTATTTTATTGGGTGGTCTCATGCAATGAAGAATGTACATCCATCAGCCGGATCTGTTTTTCCGCGAAAATCAGAATTTGCCACTTTGTCCTGTTTTGACCGGTAGCAAGGCAACATGACCAGTCACTCATTAGAAACCTTTGGAAGTTAGAAATTACGTTTAAAGGTTGCTTGTAACGAACGAGCGAAGCCCACGAAACGAGGGAATAATCCGACAGCTCGGAAAAACCGGATTATCTTGGTATCCTATGTATAGGAAAATATAACATTCTGTGTTTTGCATATACGGTTGGTGCATTTGAGTGAAGTCAAATGCCGCAGAAAGTTTAATCACCTTATCCCCCCACGAGGCGAGGAGAGCCCAAAATTGTACTGGTGAACATTCTCCCCATACATCCTCATTAGGGCCAGGGCACACTTTTCCTTTGCCCCCAGATTCCTAACAAAAAAAATTTTTGTGGGGGCACAAAAGGAAATGTAGAGCGCGCCCCCGCATCGCTGGAACACTCGTCTCCTCCGCTTTGCATATTCATGCATGCAGCTGGGGAGTCCGTGCGTCTGTGAGATTTGGCTCTTAATCCCGGAATAGCCTATGACACATGATATTTAAAAGAGGCAGATTCCGTCTTCATCTCAGATTATTTTCTTTCCAACTTTCAAAACACCTTTCATTTTTTCCATTATGGATGACTCTTGCATACGCCCTACGTTCCCCTATGTTGAGAACGTAGACTACATGTCCAAAAACTACATATCCCAATATCACCTTTCGGTTTGTTGGAGACAGAACAACAGTGTTACGATCAAGACTCACCTCGATGACATTTGCCTCACTATTCCCTCCACCATCTCCCGAAGACTTGAAAACATAGCTTGGAGAAGATGGTTCAAACAATTACAGAATTTAGACGAAGTTTCCCCAGCAAAAATTAACTGGAACAAATGCCAAGACATCACATGGCTCTATGGCCCCAAGTACTTAGGAGAAAGCCAGTTTGACCTGATCTCTTCACCGCTAACTACTCATAACTTGTCCAAACTTGACTACAATGACTATCCAGAACTTGAGCTGGATGTTTCGTCTGTCGAATCCGGAGCCTGCTCCATCAACTTTGACGACATCTCGCTGATTAGCTCGCTGGACGATGCTGAGGAGACGGAAGATTTCCACTTGAAGCCGGCTTTGAAACCCAGTTGCAGCAACCTCCACTCTCTGGCTGGCCCAAAAAATACGAAGAGAAAGCTGGTTAAGTTCAGTTACATTGTCAATTCTCGCGAGTTCATCAATGACATTCTGTTCGACTACGATTTCTTGGACACGCTGTGTTTGTAACACTACATTAATATCTGCATTCCCCATGGTGGGACTAATACACTTTTGCTGGCAATGCTACTGTAGATTATTCACAGGGAATTCCTGGCCAGTTTCACAAGTCCGGGGAAACAAACAAAGGATACCCGGAGTCTGGAACCGCCTCAACCCTATGGTTAGAACCCTGGACAATCGTGCCAGCCTTGTCGCCGTGCGTGCTTGTGAAAATTTTCACATGCCCCGGCAATTGTATCCATGTATCCATATCCAGTAAATTACATTCAGTACACGTAGTTACCTTATGATATCCTTATGCGCTTCGAGGCAGTATATTTGCATATTTGAGCCGCAATTTTTTCTTTTTCCCGAGCTTACTTCTCCGCTTCTTGAGACGTCCTCATCTGGGGAGAAAACGCACTGAACCCTTTGTATACAGGCGACCTCTCATGACACATTTAAAAGAAACTCCGAGATACCCCCCAAAACTTTCGTTGGGCATATTGGAGTGGAGGAAGCTTAATGCAAAGTATAGCGTGAAGGAGAGGTGGAGGAAGGTGGTGAAGGCGTTGTCAGGGATTACTTCTTCGCAGATCGAAAGAAGTTTCCGAATAATTATCCTGCATAGTGTAGAGAATTGCCCAATAGGGGCTTCAACAGTAGTTTCTTCCACAGAACAATTGCGAAGCGAATTTCGCAATGTCTATAATGCATACAAGCAGGCAAATATAGCGGGGCCGCATCATAGGGTCATATCGGGAAATTAACCCGGCATTATGAACCCAGTATTATGAACCCGGCATTCAACAGTTGCGTGTCTCTCCGAGTAAGAAATCTCGGGCGGGTGGGAGTTTCCATGATCAGGATCAGTAACCAGAGGATCATTGCACGTTGTAGTCAATTTTCGAAAATGCAATAGTTACTTGACCCCTATTGGTTAAGAGAATCGCTTCTTGGCAATCATGGAAGGGATTCCTCTCTCGGGTCTGGTTGGTGAGCCCTGGTTACCCATCACTTTTCTATATGCAATGGCTCCAGTCACCCGAGAATCCCCGATTCCACTGGACTACTGTGTGCAAAACGTTTATCCGAGGTGCAGGGAAGTACGCATGGATTCCTACGTTTATCCGAATTACCCCAGCTGTACCTGATTTTAATGTAACATGAGTAACTTCTCCGGTTTTTAGTAATCCATTTTTAACTTATTACGTACGCAGCCCCATCTAGACCCTCCGATCTCACATGCGTCAGCTTGGCAAGGATTCAGGAGCTGTTCGACTTAGGGCATTGCAACTTCTCCAACTGGATTTAAACTCAGCTCTGGCCATACGGGGTTGCAGTGGCCAGGTGGCTCCTGCAATTATCCGCAGTCTCCTCGGCTGAGTATATTCCGTCAAATTGTCCTGTAAGGCAGTCTCATTTGGAATTATAATGTAACATCATTCCAGAAGTTTGCAAGTAAGTTTGGTTTCTCATTGGCAAGTTACCAGGCCGCTGAGTCATACTGATAAACCAGACCCATCTGGTTATGGCTTGATGTTTCGGGGCCTAGTTGGAAAGGAACAATCGCTGAAAATCTGTTGAAAGTGACAAGATTTTTGATTTGAGATGACCGCGTCTACGTCTCCACGTTCATGTCCCCACGTTCAATCCCATGATTGAAACAGCAAGACAAGAAACATCGAGAGAATATTCTCTCTCAACAGCGTTCTAGAACCAAGATCCTAATCTTCACCACGTCAAATGCGAAATCTTCTTCAGGCTGTTTCAGGAAACTCTCACATTCCAATGCCTATCCTATCCAGCGTTCTTTCCTAGCCCTCTTTGCAAACCTTTTCGGAATTCCTTTAGGCTCTTCATATTGTTCACCACCGCCATGTTTTGTAGAACGAACTGGTCATGTGTTTCGCTCAACTCGGCCAATGGCTTTTTAAGTCTTTGTACCGATTGAATGAGCAGTTGATATGGTTCTGGCATACTGAAGAAAGAACCACAAATCAATTTGAATCAAGTCACTTGGTGGTGTACGGGTGTACGCGTTAAGTATGGCAACACCTCTAAAATACTACTCATGACTCAGGATGACTCCTTGGATGACGAACTTGACCCGACGGTCTTTGACGTCCCTCAGTATGAGGAAACTGCCAAACCTCTGGTGAAAAATCCACCCACTCACCATAATGTGAACTTGGAAAATCTATCAACTTACATTTACCCCACAAACCTCCAACTTAGAGATTACCAGTACAACATCGTGAACAGAGCACTCTTCCACAATTTGTTGGTTGCCCTCCCTACCGGGTTGGGTAAAACGTTTATTGCCAGCACCGTGATATTGAACTTTCTACGATGGTTTCCAAATCTGAAATTGATCTTCATGGCACCCACGAAGCCGCTCGTGGCCCAGCAGATTCGAGCATGTTGTGGAATCACCGGAATTCCATCTACCAAAGTGGCTATTTTGCTAGACAAAACGAGAAGAAACAGAGCAGCCATCTGGGACGAAAAACTGGTCTTTTTCACCACTCCACAGGTGGTGGAAAACGACTTGGCCACTGGCATTGTTGACCCGAAACTGGTGGTACTTCTTGTCATTGATGAGGCACATCGAGCCAAAGGAAATTATGCGTACAATAATGTGGTAAAATTCTTGAATCGGTTTAACAATTCGTACCGAATCTTGGCTTTGACGGCCACACCTGCTTCGGACGTGGATGGAGTGCAAGAGATCGTGAACAATTTGTGCATTTCAAAAGTGGAGGTTCGTACCGAACGAAGCATCGATATCTTCAAGTACTTGAAGAGAAAAACTATTGACCGAGTAGCAGTGGGTCAAAGTGATGAAATCCATGAGGCCGTTGATTTGCTTAGTAGTGCAATTGCACCTGTTCTCGAGACTGCCAACCAGCGCAAGATATACGAGGTTAGAGAGCCCCTGAAAATTAACGCATTCACTGCGTTGGATGCCCAGCACAAGCTTTCCCGGAATCCTAACATCCCAGAAGGACTCAAATGGGCCAATTACTTCATATTGCTGCTTTTGGTGGTTGTGGGACAGTGCCTAAAGCGCTTGAATATCTACGGAATACGATCTTTCTACAGCTATTTCTATGAAAAGCACAAAGAGTTTACTACCAAGTACAACAGCAAGAAATCGAAAAACGAGTTGGCTGCGAAGTTCTACTTCCATGAGAAAATTAAGGAACTTCTTGCCAAGTGTGAATTTCTCATTCAAGACCGTGAATTCTTGGGCCATCCGAAGTTGGAAGTGGTCATTTCTGAACTCACCACCTTCTTTCAAAACACAACCAACTCCGACTCCAGAGTGATCATTTTCACAGAATTCCGTGAGTCGGCGTTGGACATCGTCAGAGCCATCGAACAACTTGGCTCCGAGTTGAAACCTCACATTTTCATTGGACAAGCAAAGGAGAAAGAGAAGTTCGATGAGGACAAGTTCCTAAAGAAAGGAAAGAAAAAGAAAGGTGCAGAGCCAAAAGAGAAGTCCTCAAAAGAATGGAAAACTTCTTCAGAAAGGGCGCAAGTGAGTGGTATGAACCAGAAGATGCAAAAAGATCTCATCAAGAAGTTCAAGTCTGGAGTCTACAATATCCTCGTGGCCACCTCAATTGGTGAAGAAGGTTTGGACATTGGAGAAGTTGATCTTATTGTTTGTTTCGACTCGACATCCTCTCCAATCAAGAATGTCCAGAGAATGGGAAGAACAGGACGTAATCGAGAAGGGAAAGTGCTACTTTTGTTTTCCGGTAATGAGGAAAAGAAGTTCGACAAAGCAATGGGAGGTTACGAATACATTCAACAGCATATCATGAACAACAATTTGATTGAGTTGTCCGAACAGAACAGAATCCTTCCTCTGAATTACACTCCCGTTGTTGAGGAGAAGTTTATTGAGATTCCACCGGAAAACTTGGAAATCAAATCAGAGGAAGATGACGACGAAATTATCAAGATTGCCACGAAGTACATGACGGGGAAATCTAAGTCCAAGAAAGCCAGCAAGACTGGTAAGCCGAGCAAAATTGAAAAGCGTTTTTTCATGCCCGACGATGTCGAGAAAGGATTCACTCCAGTCAGCATGATGTTAAAGCGCAAGAATGACACAGAATCTGTGGGTGAGAAAAAACGTCGGGAGGAACGGCCAAGAGATTTGTTGGACACAATTCTCGACTCTGACGAGGACAACTTGATCCCTGGAGAACATTCACCATTTGACCAAGAAAGCGAAACCTCAGAAAAAGATTCCAAAGAAAACAACACCTCAGGGAAAGAAGTTGTGACTTCTGTTACCCACAATGATATGAAACCTCCAACTGCAGACTCATCAATGCCAAAGACTTTGGGGCTCCGCAGACCTCAGATCGACAAGGTTTTGAAGCTTTCCACTTCAGCGAAGGTATACCATCAGCCCACACTTGATCTGGTTCAACATAACCGTTCAAAGAAAAACCCTGCCGCAGCTTTGGGTGTTAAAAAGCGACCTCCGAATGTGCTCGAACAGCTCAAAGGTACGCCCAACTCAAAAATTAGCGACGATTTTGATGACGACGACGACGAGCTTCTAGAACTCGCTAGAAAAACTTCTTCATTTAACTCGCAGCCACAGGACGTGACCGTGAAGATTTTGTCACTGCAACTACCGAGAGACACTCTCTTCGACAACCATTTTTCAGAATCTGAAGGGCTACTAACGAACGAAGAAAGGTCTGAATTGTACATGTCTTACTATGTTCCTGCGGAGGCATACGAGTTGCGTGACTGCTACAATCCGAACGAAGTGGCCCAGGATCGAGGCGGTTTAATTCCCCACGGAAGAACTTCACTGGACTTGATTAAAGTGCAAGCATTCATGGCCAAAATCACAGACAGTGAGAGCAAATACCTCGCCAAAAAGAGCCACTCTCTTAAAAGTCTGACACCTCCTATGAAGGACATCATTGATTTCGAATAAAATCTAATTGTAAAATTGCTGACAGATGGGATTGGGAACACAGGTAGGCATTTGCAATCGGTTTTGGTTTGGGGACGACTTCCATTACCCGGATTTCCCACTCCTATATAAGGGCCGCGATTCCCACCTGAGGACGCTTTTCTCTCCATCTTTATGCAGGGGCATTACGTGTATCAGTGAGGATTCGTCCGAGATCATGTTTTTGCTGGTTGAAAACTATAACCTGACAGCTCCTTGGCGCTTCGGCCTCGTGCTGAGAGCGTCAGGGGAATTTTTGGATCATTCCACGCTTTTTGTGACACTTCTCTGAAGGTCAGAGCCTCATTTTTATCTGTATAATTGAGGACAATTATCCAGAGAAGAGTATGTGCTGCACCTTCTATTACCGTAGTGTTAACGCCTTGTTCCTCGCTCGGTGTGATGTCTCCAAATTACATCTTGAGCTGGATGCATTGTTGCAATAGCAACATTCTGTAATGGGCCATAGAAACTTCAGGGCTTTTTTTGAGTACGGTGACGCCAAGGGAAACCGATGGTGGCACTGTAATTACCGGCCCTGACATTAGCTGACTATATGGCAGAGTTATGGCAGGTTTGCATACAATGTCTGGTGATGAGATTTCACCGATCGGACTTGAAAACCGACTCAACACCATGTTCAAAAAGTTCGGTAAAGAAGAGGTGCACTCTCGCTCCAACATCAAATCGTCTGTCCAAAGAGGCTTGAAGTCAAAGTTCGTCAGCCAATACGAAAAATTGGAGCCTATCATCGATACTATTATACCGAAGAAGTCTCAAGCAATCTTGATCAAATGCGAGGACAAGATCCAATTGTACTCCGTTGATGGTGAGGTCGTCGTGTTCCAGCACTTTGACGATTTGATTCCCCACTTGAAGATAGTTCACAAGTACCCAGAGTGTTTCCCAAAGGTCCAAGTGGACAGAGGTGCTATCAAGTTCGTCTTGTCTGGAGCCAATGTCATGTGCCCGGGCTTGACCTCCCCAGGAGCGAAGTTGCCAGAAGAGAACTTAGAGGAGAACACCATTGTCATGATATACGCGGAAGGAAAAGAGCATGCTTTGGCCATTGGAAAGTTGACCATGAGCACAGATGACATCAAGTCCATAAACAAGGGCATGGGTATTGAATTGTTGCATTATTTGGGTGATGGCTTGTGGCTTCTCGATGAAACCAGTTAGTAGTGCGACACATATATACGTTGGTTGTTGGACAAGGCAAGGTTTTCCAAACTTGCGATGTCGTCATGCAAATACTGCTTGGCAGCGTTGTTGTAGGAGTCTTCGTCTTCGTTGATATAGTAGAAGACCAGTAGGTCAAGAACCGAGGCCTGGAGATGCTTGGCTATCGTTCCCTTGAGTCTGAGAGCCATGTTTTTCTTCAAATATACTCGAGAAAACAACTCTGTGTCTGGTTCATCAGCAAGTCTGACCAGAAGCCGGATTTTCCTGGAGTCAGCAGCTCGGATTGGTGCTCTGATTTCTGACAATTGATGCTTTTCTAGGAGGTGATTCCATCTTTTCTCGTTGGTGTAAGTCAATTGGCCGACTCTGACTTTTGAAACGAAATACAACTCAGCATTCTTGATCTCGTCCTCCAGAATGGTGCTTCCATTCAAACGGTATAGGTGCTTGTTTGATTTCCGGTAGTCCACGCATTCCAAGCGAGCAATCAAGTTCACAGCCACTTCTTCTATTGACATGTCTGCGAATAATGGACATCCGTCTATTCTGAGTTCGTTGAGATGGGGGAAAATAATGCTGATGCGGTCGATTTCTGTCCAACTGTCAAGGCTGTTGTATCTGAGGTCCAACACCTTGATGTAGGGAAAAGGCACTCCTGGAAGTTTTTGGATGTGGTTGTCGGTCAATATGAGTTCAGAGAGATTTCGAAAAGAAAGACTGGGAAATGAACCCAACGCATTGAACGACAAGTCCAACCGATTGAGAGAGGCAGCATGCAAATGGATTTCTTCTGATATGTTGCCAGCCAACGATAGACTGGTCAAATTGGGAAAAGCAGAAACCAAAAGCTGCACCTGCTCCATCGCCATCATTGTGGAAGCGAGAAACACCTCAGTCACACTTGGAAACCTCTCTCGCGGACGGCCAAGGTCTTCGAATCTGTTTCCGTTTACATTCAAGCTCCGTAGGCCTGGCATTTGTTCAAGGATCTTGAATACTTCCTGCCAACTCGAAAGCAAATTGTAGCTAAGATCTAGTGCCTTGACTTTGGGCAAAAATGGCACTTGTCCCGCACAGCAAACCTTCTGCTTATCCAAAGACAACGTCTCCAAGTGCGTGAAGTTGCTCAGGATGGCATTTAGCTTGTCGAGGCCACAGTTCTCCACTGTTTTGGACCCAAAGGTGATTTTCCGGTCCACGGCCAAAACGTTCTCCTCGCCAGCGTAACGTGAGAAAAGAGCATCTCCAAAGGAAACGCCGGCCAGGATTCTCCTATTTGAAGCCTTTAGAAACGATCCAGCACCATCTACCCGTGTTTGGAAGTAGCTGACTCCATCAAGAGACCCACTGTTTTTACCTCTCGTAACATCGTCCCACTCCACTCCATAAGCCAATACATCCGGACCCCAGGCCGGTAGACTTCCTATGAATTTGACGGTGGCGGTGTGGTTGTCCACAGAGATTCGTTCTTGGAGATTCAACATGTAGTTGACATTCGCGAAGTCAGATGTCGGAATTTGCACCCAAATCTAAATGTCTACATTTACCTAGTAGATACCAGTGTTTCGGTTATGCTAATTTACATGCCTATTCAAGACCAAAGTTCTCACCCAACAACCCGTCCAAGTCGAATTCAGCTGCCCACTGTGCAACAATAGTGGTGTTACTCTCCACCTTGGCTGGCTCTTTTTCTCCTCTCAATGCACTTTTTGGGCCGTCGGTTATCTCGGTGTCTTGTGCCTTGGAGGCGTTTGGCAACACCCAGCCGGTGATTCTGCCGTCTCTCCAGTCGTTCAACACACTGAGAGCCGCAGACTCCACATTGGGAACACCTCCACGGTTCAATCTTCCGCGCGATCTGGCCACGTGGATCAAGAACTGCTTGGTGAACTCCTTGACGTCAGACGAAGGCAACGACGGAACCTGGTAGTATTCCTTCAAAGCATCGGCCATCTGCGTGTCTTTCGCCAATCTTTTGAGCAAGAGCTCGACGACAGAAACAGGGTCACGGATGCTCTTGGGAGGAATGGCAGACATCAACGCCAACTTGGCCTCCAGCACAATCTTCTTCGACGAGATCTCGTCAGGAAAGACGATACCGGGAGAGTCCAAAATCTTGAGCTTGTTGTCGACCTTCACCTCTCTCATGGTAGTGGTGACACCAGCCATGTTGCCCACGGGACACGCCTTCAGGTTTCCGTGTCTGGAGGTCAACGAGTTGATGATGGAGGATTTTCCAACGTTGGGGTAGCCAATGACACCCACCACAATGGCACGTTTGAGGTTAGACTTGGCGGCGTAGCTCTTGAGAGCCTTCAAGAGAGCGTTTCCGGTGACAGCACAAGAAAGATTCTTGTTGTAGGTGCTGGAACCAGCAGCTCCTGGAGAGGCTTTCACAGGGACGGTGGGGAACGACAGCTTCAAGAAATTGAGCCACTGCGTCAACACTGGTGTAGGCACCAAGTCCACCTTGTTCAAGATCAAAATCAACCTCTTTCCTCCAGCCTGCAACACAGCCTGCTCCACCTTTCTGGACCGGGTCAGCTCGGGGTCACGTGCGTCCAACACGTACAACACCACATCGGAGGCGTCTACGACGGTCTTGAAGATTTTGTCGTACGCTCTTCTGGACTTGTCGGCATCTGATCTGTCTTCGGTATCGCTGACGTCGTATTCGATGTCCTCGTCGGAATCCATGGCTTCGTCCTGGTCATCTTCGCCTTCGTAAGTGCGTGCTGCACTCTGTGCGGATTCCAATAAGGCAGCCAATCCTCCCTCGGTTTCCTCGGGTTGGTCTTCTTCCATTATATTGTCAGCTTCTCCACGTGCCAATGCGGCGTCTCTCTCTTCTTGTCTGTGCAAACGGATCTGTTCCTTTCTTTCCTTCTCGGATCTTCTGGTCTCCTCCAACTCCAGAATAATCTGCTCCTTGTAGGGGAAGCTTGCGGGTATGCCTGGGTCTTTCTTGTGTCTGGATCTCCAGGTGACGTCCTTTTTAGCGATCTTTTTGTTTTTTCTGTTTTGGGCGGCGGCCTTCTTCTTGATACCTTCCCGCATGCGGGTGGTGGATCTTTTGGACACTGGCTTCTTGACTTTCATGTTGGTGTAGAGTCTGAAGAATAGTATTTTTTTTTAGTGAAGAGATGCGCATCGGTGGGAGTGCACATAGTGTATCACCTACTCCACGGACCTGTGTTCTAGCTGTATTGGACATTAAATTTGCTTTTGTTCTTGCTCTAGCTCTTGCTTTTGTTCTTGCTCTTGTTCTTGCTCTAGCTCTTGCTGTTGCTCTAGTTCTTGCTCTTGCTCTAGCTCTTGCTCTTTCTCGGAAATCGCAACTGCGCCTTAAACGATTTCAGGAAAATATGCCTGGAAAGCAAAGTCACGGACATTACCCTTGATGAAAGAAGGTTTTACCTTCCTTCGAGGATCGACTGGCTCTTCCGTGAGTCCCTGTTCACCAAACTCCAATTCTTCCACCCTGGCTTCGGCCACGTCTTCTGGGTCCCAGGCAAACTTGTAGCCTCCGTCCGCCTTGGGAACAAAATCGTAGAGGAACTGATCCTTTATGGGGCTCCTTAGCTCTTGGGCTCCATTTTTGAGTTTCGCCATCTCTTTGAACTCCTCAAAAGTCGACTTTTCCGAATCGAAATCACTGGTCAGACCCTGGTCGGGCACAGGAATCGCATTGGTGCCCACAAGAAGCACAAGTAATAAATATGGTCTCATAAGCAATAATAGAAGGGTTGAATCAAAATGAGGTGCACAAAAATGGGTGCAAATTTCGCACTCAATTATTCTTTCTTGCCCCGAGACATGGAACTGGTACTGGACACACGGTGCAACGAGTCCTTGCTCTCCGTGCGGTACACTTTCTTCGGATAAATGAAAGGTTTGGTCATAAACTCAACCGGTCTCAGTGAAGCTTCATCACCCAAATTAAGAGTGGATCGGGTACGCAACACCGATTGATCCGCAACAACCCTTGGAGAAGCTTGGGGAGTCGAAGAGTTTCCTGCCTCCAAGTCTAAGTTGGCTTCTTCTTGCTCTTGCAATTCCATGTAGCTCACCATACGAGAGATGTGAGGACGCAAGAAAGGAGGACTCTTGTTGCGAAGGAAAGAGATAATTCTCTTGACCGCACGAGGGACCCGGGGAATCTTGGCCTGGCTGACACACTTAGTGATTTGGCGAGAGTAACGGAAAACCACAAATCCAAACAAACAGAGGAGGATGAAACTGTACAACGACAAAAAGAACTCCTCCTCGTCATCATCAGAATCGTAGTCCTTGGCTTGTGAAATCTCACTAGGCATGATGCCAACGGCAACCTTACCATCGGTTTCAATCTGCGAAGATGCCACGAGCAAGATCTTGCCCAACGTCCAAGAAAGGTCGTCTCCGTTGACGGAATCTGCCGATTTGAATGGAACGTGCACGCTCTGCACCTCCTTCATTTCGTCAGTCTCCAGAGCATCTTTGATTTCCTGGCCCAATCTCGGAAGTTCGAAACCCTCGTGCAAAACGTTGATGACCCACGATGCCTTGAAGCATGCATCGAGCAAGAAATGCGTCGATAGCCCCGAGTACTGTCCGTTTTTCGAGTTTTCCAAAATCGTGGAGTAGTCGCTCTCACAATACTCTCGCACCTTCTCGTTGAAGCTGTGGAAGTTGTACTCGCCTCCGCTGTTGAAAATGTCGTTGGCGGTGTACCAGTACTCGGAAACACCGACAAACTTGTCCTTCTCAAAGTTCATTTTGGGCCCATGGACTCCGTTGAAAAGACAAGGCAGGTCCTTGCACGGCAAGTTCTTCATCAACAAGGGGTACATTTCCTTGAGACACACATCGTAGTTTCCGGTGCCGTGGATTTTGAACGTCCTGCCGTTGTGAGTGTGGCTTTCCACCGTAGCACCCTTCGGCAAACATGGGTCGTTCACCGATTTGGTTCTCATTCGTGGGTTCGAGGAAAGCGACAACGAGATGAGGTTTTCCAAGTACCTTCTCCTGGCCTGGTTGGCACCGAACCCGAGCCACGTTTCTACGAAAACACGCCACACCTGTGTTTGTCCATTGACATTCCGAAGAACCACATTGGAAAGATCTTCGTCGTGTTTCTTGATTTCCTCGGGGCCGGGAACAAATGCAATTTGCGTGGACGCCCCTCCCATGTCCATGAACCCGATGGACTCATGCTCTTCCGCAGATTCGTCGTAATTATTGAACTGGCCCATCAAGTAGTTAAGTGCGAGCCAGCCATAAACTCCTTCGGTCTCGCCATCAATAACCTGGACATGGCTGCAATCTGGGACGTAAAATTCCGTCTTCTGAAGCACGCGGCACGTCTCCTTGACAATCTTGTCCTGCTTCTGCTGGGACAAGAGTCTCATTCCAGCTGTGGCCAAAATATAGACCGGAGTTTCCAGTCTTTTCTGGTACGGTACAATGGTTTGGGCGAATTCAATCAACTCTTTGTAGTGGCCTTTCCATATCTGAGACGTCTTGTCACTGTAGGACGAGATTCCGGGGCTGATTTTCTTGCTCCAGCCTTCTTGCTGGGTGATTTTGGGAGGAGAGAAGAGAACCTCGTTGGAGGCACTGGCCTTGGCTTGGGACGGGTCCTCCCATTTGTAGATCTGGATGCGGGACCCGGACGACCCGGAATCGATGACAATTCCGTACTTGTCCTCTGAAGCCATGGTGATAGTGTGGTTCAGATGGAGTGATTTGATGCAGGACATTTGCCAGCAACATTATTGTATGATTTTGGACTCTGGATCTGGAATTTTTGGGAGTTGGTGAGTTGGTGTCGGGTGTTTCGCAAGTTAGTTGTGTTTGTTTTTGTTGTGTGGTTTTGTTGGAAATTGATTATTTCGGTTTGTTGTGGCCAATTTGCGAGAATCTGCAATCAGAACGCATAAATGAGAATAGTCCAAAAAGTGAACAAAAGACACAAGCAAATACAAAACGAGTGAAATTTGAAATTTGTATCAGCTTTTCTCGAAGAAGCACCTTTCACTTTCTGAAATCTCTATCAAACCCTGACAAGCTTCAAATTCAAGCAGTTGGCTCTAATTTCAGATCACCTGACCCACTAACTCATCCTACACCATGATTTCCCTTCCGAACTCTCTACCAACTCCAAAGCCATGGAACCATGATGTTTTGACTCCTCAGCTCCTCTCGCTTAGAGCTTCCTTGGCTGTGTCAACCCCTTCCAGTCACAGTGAATCTGTGCGTTATGTGGTGAAACTTGAGGATTACTTGGAGGGCCTTTTCGACTACTTGAGCACTTTGGCGCCGCCGGCCGGTTTTACCACGACAGCTCAAAAGAGTGTCTTGTGCGACACAATTCCCTGGAACAATGTGGAGAAGAAGAAACCAGTGGAATGGACCTTGTCTTGTGAAATCGACGTGGTTTTAGTGGCAATTGCCTTGACGTACAGCGGATTGGGAGCCGACCTCACCAACGAACTCATCGAACTTGAGCCCGGAGAACCACAGAAGGAAACCGACGAAAAATGGAAACTGGTCATCGCCTACCACAAGAAAGCCATTGGATTTGCGCTTTTTGGTGCCCAGTTCACTGCGGGGGAACTCGATCCCCGGACGTATGTGCTCATTGACAAAATCAGCCAGATCGGCATCCAGATGTCGATGTTGTCCAAATTCTCTACCGCCAACCGGAACTCGTTCAACGAAAACGACACTTTCAACTCCAGCAATAACGGTGTGCTTTGCCGGGTGGCCATTTTCTGCTCCGACGAAGTTTCCAGCTGTATGAATTTGGTCAATGAATTAGATAGTGAGCACTACGAACTCAACCACAGATCCTGGAACACCTATCTAGCCGTGATCAAGCGATACGCCACGGCGTACGCGGGCCTTTTTTTGTCGATCGAGTACTATCAGAAAGACAAGGTGGGCCAGGCCATTGGGCTCATTAACTTTTCGTTGCTCACACTCCAGAGCAAGAGTATGGACATCAAGCCGAAAAAAAAAAGAGTCCTCAGCCGGTTCCGCACCAAGATCGCAAGCAAGCGCAACGAGCACTACATCGCAGGGCTCCAGCTGATCACAGCTTTGAAAATCGACAAACTGGTGTTTCTGGAGCTGTCGGGCGTTGTACTCAAAGACCTTTCTTTTCTCTTTGACCAGTTGGTCCAGTGCCACCTCAAGTACACCAAGGAAAACGACAATCTTCGTTTTGACCAAGTGGTGGACTGGAAAGACATCCACAGCGACTCTCGGTGGCCCTTTGGAAGTAAAATTCCTGTGAGTTTGGTGGAACCTTGGACCCCCAAAATCTTGGCAGAGCCAGCGAACGTCACCGGATCTGGGTCGTACTACTGAGTACCGTTTCACGGTTCTTCATCTTGCATCGAACTACTGGGTGCCTCTCTACAGTTTCTTCATCTTGTGTAAGAAGACTGTATGCCGAAACGTTATCTGAGTTAGTGCGGAAAATCGATATGAGTTACTGCGAAATTGGTTATAATCCAACAACATGGGAAAAATAACTAGAGTCCGCACGGGGTGCTGGACATGCAAGAGGAGGTAAGTAAACTCTCCTAAAGATATTTTTTCAGTTCTAACTTTTAGGCATCGCAAGTGCGACGAGCAGAAACCGCAGTGCAGTAACTGTATCAGCACCAATCGGAACTGTGAAGGCTACGAGCTTCGGCTCTCGTTCAACATCGATGGGAACATTCAGAGGGACATAAAGAAGAGGCCCAAGAAGGAAATCAAACATGATATCTCAGATCAACAAGTCGATCCACAGAACCCGGTGAACCTCTGTCAAGTGAAACCCGAAATAAATCAAAATGTCTCAGCCCCAGTCCTACAGCCTGGGTTCCAAGCCAAAATTCAGTCAATACAAGATCCGATTGCCTCTGAGCTTATGGACAGCGACCTCGATCTCACATCCTCCAGTAACCTCGAGCAATTCAGCACAAAGCTCTTTGAAAACCTTGAGGTGCTTCTACATTCACCAAGAGCCACCACCCAGTATCAACCAACGGAAGATGCAAGAAGCCCGTACTCTGTGTTTGGAGACTTGATGTCAACGCAAATGACTCCTCCAAGCAGCTTTTCCAGTGCAGATCGATTTTCCAATTTGGACAATGAAATCATTCATTTCATTGACAAAACCAACGTCTTCGACAAGAACGCCGCTGGGAAACCAGCCAATCCAACGTCACTCACCATGTCGTACCAAGAGGAAAACATGATGCTCAAACACTTTTTCAAGAAGTTGCTACCGTTGTTGGACGCACATCCGCAGTCGCCGTGGCCGGATTTGGCCTTGAAATACTGTGACTTTGACATTGCTCGAAGCTGTTTCATCTCTCTCGCGTGTATCCATATCTACGAAAGCAGAGAGGGAGGAAACGAGTTCTACAAGAAAGGAATGGCCCACATCAACACCACCATGAACTACTTGATTGGGTACATTTCCAACCTAGAAACAAGCACGGAAATCACCGACGAGGGAGAGGCGAAAATGCAAATCCGGTCGTTTGTCATTCTTGTCTTGATCAACGTCCACATCTTGTTCGCAGTGTTGGAGAAGGGAAGAAGCTCGTTAGCAAGATTCTTGTTCAAAGCGTATGGCTCGGTGTGCCAGGACTCCAGATTCTACCAGACGTTGATGGAAAACGAGAGCAAGCGGTCTTTGGTGGTGGTTCTTTCTTGGTACGACACGGTGAGTGCCATAGTCTCTCCAGACTGCAGACTTCCGTTCTGCAACCCGGAATGGTACGGTTCGTACACAGACAACATCTCCACGGCCAAGATGATGGGGTGTCCTGGCGAAATCTTCAGAGCCATGTCCAAAGTGTGTTTTCTTAGGCACGAGGCCAAAAGAGGCTACGGCGAGTCCATGGTGCGGGACTTCGACTCCATCAAGCACGAATTGGTGCATTACAGAGACTATCTTGATTTCGAGAGCGTCGACTACAGCTTGAGATTGAAGGCAGCACAGTGCTGGGCATTGGCTGTGTACATCAGTCTCTTGAGAGTTGCTGACGGACGCAAAGAAATGGCAGGAATCGACGCCAAAAGAGACATTCGAGCCGCAGTCCACGAGTTCATTGACGTCTACGGATCCATGCCGTCGCTGTCTCCGATTGTCACCCAAATGGTGTGGCCAGTGTATGCTGTTGGGTGTGAATGCACCACCGAATTCGAGAGAGAACTGCTCCACAGGTACATGAGCACGTTGTATGAAACTGCCCAAATGGGCACGTTGTTTTCGTTACGCTGGATTGTGGAGCAGGTGTGGGAACTGGGAAAGTCGCAGGAGGAGGTTTTGGAGGGATGGTTGGACAAGGGAGTCGACTACTTGCCTTTGTAGTGGGAGTTCTTGTGTGACCTACACTTCATTATTCATTCAACAACCTACAGTACACTTTATTATTCGTTCAACAGAGGCTACACTTAATTATTCGTTCCACAGAGTGGGTCATTCATTACAATACAATGTTCATTCTTATACAATAAGAGAGAACTTACAACTTCTGCATAGCAGCAATGTCGGTGGACTGGACGTGGTCCTCATCCTCCTCAATCAAAGCCTGCAACTCGTCCAAGGAGACCTTGGAGTCCTCAACAACCAAGTTGATCTGCAACTTCTTGATACCGAAACCAACTGGGATGAAAGTGTGAGCACCCCAGGTCAAACCGTCCATCTCGATGGCCTTGACGTTCTCAACCAACTCGTTCAAGTCGGTCTCGTCGTCCCATGGCTTAACGTCCATTGTGACAATAGACTTGGCAGCAGGCTTGGCCTTACCGGCCTTCTTGGCGGCGTATTCAGCCAATCTTTCCTGCTTCAACTTCTCGGCGGCTTCATCAACCTCCTCGTCGTCGGAGCCGAACAAATCGACCTCGTCGTCATCCTCTTCTTCAGCAGCGGCAGCAACTGGAGCCTTACCAGCAGGCAAGGTGTCAAACTCCTCGGTGAAAGAAGCAATGTGGTTGAACCATCTGGCAAACTGTGGGTAAGACTTTTGGAAAGCCTGGTAGACAGTGACGTCAGCGGAGGTGGCAGAAGTACTGCAATCTGTTAGTACCAAATTGTGGCAAATAAACCGGCTAAGGGGTAACAAAATCAGTGAGATATATTTAAATCTTCTTTTTCACTCATGCGGTGGGTCTTAAGCACCTCATAAACACGGACCAAAGATTGCGATCATCATAAGAAACTCCATTGGGCAATACGGGATTAGCGCCGGTGAATTATACATACCCTTCGACGTAAGACTTGTCGGCCAAGAATTCGTTCAAAGACTTGAGAGTCTCGACCTTGGAGAAATCGGAGAAAGACATGGTAGTAGTGAGAAAAGAGAAAGGAAAATTTTTTCCACCTTAGTGTCCTCCAGCCGCGAGCACAGGAGTGGGTTGCGCACGACTATTAATAGTTAGGGCTGATCGTGGCCCAGTATGTGCAGGATATCATATTGGTTGGAGGTCGGTTGATTTGGTTGAATTGGCCTTGGAGGGTTGGTTTCATTGATCCGATCGTGTTTGTGGGGTGTATTGGAAGCCATTGTGCGAGTTTGGGACGAATTGGTGCGGTACTGGAGAAGATACATGGACCATTATGGAAATAGTGATAGGTTGGTTGTGCCGGCACAATTGACCAACGGGTGCTGGATCAACGGTGGAATCGAGTTACTTGGATGCAATTGACTCTGAAATGGCTGTTGTTTTGATATGGAGACAACTGTGTCTTTCGTTTGGAGTCAAGGAGACGACTGTGTCTATCGTTCGGAGCAATGGAGTGGTGTTCCAAGCCAATTGAATTAGAGACAACCCGAATCTGAGCTTCTACTATGCATTTGAGCTCGTTTGAATTCACAGACGTCTTGGTGACATGCGTTGTTTGGTCTATTGGTTAAGTTAGGTGCACTAGTCCCAAAAGGGAACTCTACGGCAAGAGCTCTTCTTACGGGTCAAAAGCGACCACTGCTCAGTACCTCTTTCCAATTGGCAACTTGAATGCACCTTCCCTGATATGTGAAAACCCGTACACCACAAACCGTCAGCTGTTGAATTTCAAACGAGTCTGTTGAATTTCAAACTAGCCAGATGAAGTTTGAGGTGACATCTTAGATAGGTTCAACAACTTCCCAACTTTCACTTTGGAAAATAATTCGTGTACGACGAAATATGGCGGGACACACCAAGGCTTACGTGGTCACGTGACTCTGCTCAATTTGCGCCCAAAGCGCACCTACGTTTGCTCCTGTTAGTACATTAGTGATACTTACCCTTATCCCATTAAAGAGAATTGTCAAACTTCCACAAAGAACACTCGAACGAAGCGTAACAACGGAATTCGTTACTTAATCCGTTCTTGTGTTCCGGTAAGAACGAAGTGAGCTGTGTCTCAGGGTAAGCCTTCTTGATGATCTCTCTCATTCTTTCCCCAGTGGAGGACACCAACTTGGACCTCTTGTCGCCGGATTTGGTCAATTCTCCGCTGTTTTTGGACAACAAATTACGAGCAGCCTGCGCAGACTTGATCTGGCAACCTTCTTCCAAAAATGGCGGGTCGATCAAAAGACGATGGCACTTGTTCCTAAGCACGTCCGGCACCTGTTCTGGCTCGTTGTAATCGTAAAAAAAGAAATGTTCCGGGGCCATCACCTCGAATCGTTTGTCGTATTCAAGCAAGTAAATGTGCTTCGTTGGCACTTCTTCCTTTGGAATTCTGGTCACGGCAGCGTAAACGGAGGGTGCACTGGCAATGCACACTACGGTGTCCTCGTCCGCACCCTCGAGGAGAGCCCGGGCCAAAATATCAGCTGTTTCGTCGGTGTACCAAAACTGCGAAAGTTGCCAGTCTTCTTGAAATGCATCGATTGAGATTTGACGGTCATATCTGTCCTGCAGTTCCTTATGCAACTTTTCAAATTGCTCTTTTCGACTTTCTTCTTCTTTTTTGAACTCCTGAAGTGCCGCAAGCGCGTGCGATGAGAGTACAAGCTCTTCGTCGGAATCCATTATATTTGCGGACGTTAGAAGATTTTTTTGCATTTTCCGTATCGCAGGGCGTGCACATACCATAAAGAACATTAGTTAAAGTGCACATCTAGGTTGTTTACTGTGACAATAATACCTTTCCAATTCTTGCAAATACTCAGAAAACAGTCCTGTCATGCTGTTCACGTGCACGCCCGGGCAGCTCGTGGCCCATGTTTTGGGAACTTTGGCTGTTTCGCAAAATGGCCTCTCACTCCCCCAGTTATGGCTGGTGGCTTTAGCCAAAACACAATCCACGGAATTGGACAATTTCCAGAAAAACGTCGTGTGGCAGAGTTTGGTGGGTGGCACCGCTCTGTTGATCGCCATCAAGGCGGGTGAATTGGATGTTGCTGCTTCTTCCGATTTGACGTATGGCTCACTTCTCCTCCACGGAACCGAACTGGAGATCTTTCTTCTCCCCACCGAAGAGTGCCAGTTCAGATACTTGACGGGGACGGAAAACTACCATACCATGAAGGCACACTTGGGCGAGTTGCCCTTTCAATTGTTGATAGTTGTAGCTCGCCACGGCAAAAAGGGAATTTTAAATCTGGATTTGGCGAAGGAATCGGGCCAAGACGCAAGATCGCTTCGTGTGCGGCTCCAGAAGCTCGAATTGTCGGGGCTTGTGGTCACCAGAAATGTCTACGTCAACAAAAAACACACCACGCATACGGTGCATGTCAAGTTTGCCGAAGACACCGTTGTCGTGCGGGACTCCAGCGAGTTGGAACTGGATTTGGACGCCTCGCGTGACGTGGGGAAGCTCAAAAAACACATTATGGAGGCTATCAAGGCCGCCCCCAACCAGCTCCGAGGCTTCTCGGACTTGCGGAAGGAATTGAAACTAGACGGGTCTCATTCGGCTTCAAAGTTCTTTCGCAGTGTTTGTCTCAAACTTCACCGTTCAGGGTACATCGAAAAACTCCATGTGGAGCTTCCAGAAACAAGGCAGAGATTGTATGCCATTCGGTTTGTGAAAGACATCCCCAAGGAGGCAGAAGAACTTTCGGAATTTGTTGACGTCAACGACGTCAATGGTTTGGAAGACGACGAGTCGGACGCCGAGGAGGATCTCCCCACTCAGGACTCTCCCGTTTTCAACCAGGTGTTCCCGGTTTTCCACCAGATCTTTCAGCAAATCTATGCCAGAGGAGAAAAAGGTATCACCTCGGGAGAGGTGGCCAAAAACTTGCTTGGAGTGTCTGAATATCGCCCTTACACAAGGCTTTACGAGACTCTACCGAGCTATTTGAGTAACGGCAAAACCTTGAAAGCTTCTAAGAAGTATGCCGACCCATACGAAGAATGCACCGTCTCCAAGTTATATGACAACGAAGGGAAGTTGAAATTCTACAGATATTTTGTCAAAGAGTTCTGCAAGGAAGAAAAACCACAGCCGAAGGCGAAGGCAAAACAGAAAGTGTCGAAAGACTCGATCGTCGTCTTGAACAAGAAGTTGCACTCCACTCTCGGGAAAAGCTCACGGGACTCGCTAATCGAAAAGAAGAGAAGAATCGTCCAACTTTCAGACCAACCACTCAAGAAACTAAAGACCCCAAAAGAGAAACTTCCCGACCTCCTTGTGGAACCAGAGCTTGAGGAAGCCTCGCGAAGGAGAACGAGAGACAAACCGCAGAAAACATATGCTGGTGAAGATCTCATGGAAATAGATGCACATTCTGCTGACGAATATGTGCCTGAACAAGTCGCAGCAATTCTGGGCTCAACTTCTGCGCTCTCATTCACTGATTTGCCAACTTTTGTTGCGCCACCTCGCGATAACAAGAAGAAGAGATCGCTGGCTCAAACTTACAAGACAGAAGGTTCGGCCAAGTCCATGAACAGAAGAAATTTGTTGCTAGATCTCATAAGAGAGGAAGGAGGTGCAACTTACAGCAGTTCTTCGTTGTGCCGGAAATTGGACGAGAGAATGGGAAATTCCACTTTGACTGACGTGAAAACGTTGGCTCGAGATGTGATTCATTTGACCAAAACTCGCCAATTGGAATTGCAGAAAGTGGCTGTCGAGATTGCAGGCCAGCCAACAGAAAAGAAATTGCTTGTATTGACAAACCCTCTGGACCGCCCAACCCCTGAAAAATTAGAGGAGTTGAGGGCAACTTATGCTGAATTCAGAAGCAAGAAAGACATGAAGATTTTCACCAGAAGAATCATCCAGTCTGAAATGAAACTCTATGTGGAAACGCCAAGTACCAAAAAAGTTTCTACAGGAACCCGCAGAAGACGTGGAAAGAATAGATTGCTGGCTTTGGGTGACGAGGATGAAGACGGGGCCCCGGAGGTCAAGTCAGAACCTCCAGAGGAAGTTCCAGCTACTCCGGAACCCGGAGACATTATGTCACAACTCAAGCGTTCAAGAAGAGCAAGGAAAGTGCATGCTTCTTCCCTTGTGGAGGCATCTCTATCTACTGCCAAAAGACCTCGCAGAAACATCAAGTTGGAGAAATCCGAGGCAACTTTACTTTACCGTTCAGTTGTCATTTCCAAGGCTTTCACAAGAGAAGCAATCGACTTTGAGTATATTTCCACCTTTTTCGCCGATTTGGACGGCAAAATAGTGAAGCAGAAATGGGGAACTCTCAGAAGACTGTACGGAGGTGCCGAAGCCGTTAGCAAGGGTGTTGAGACCTTTCAAAACATGGTGATGCAAGCCATTGAAGACGGAGTCATTGAAGAAAGTCATCTTGCAGGGGGGGACCTCAAGTTCTTCTTGAACTTCTGGAAAGAATTCGACACAAATACCGAATTTGCCGTTGTTGATGACATGCCATTATTCTCATCCTTTGAAAAGAATCTGACGGAATACAACTTTGTTAAGGGAACCGAAATCAATCAAGTTGGAAGCCACTACGAACGAATCGAGGATATTTCCATGAGGCAAAAGGAGAGTATGTTGAGTCAATCAGTGTTTGCTTATGAAGCCGATCAGAAACCTGTGGAGAAGGATCATGACGAGCTCCGATCTGTCCTCAAAGCTATTTTCTCTACAAAGGAGGAGAACTTCGATCCACAGATGGTGAAAACAATCTTGAACAAGTATGGCGAGGCAGCAGTGCGTGAAACCACGGATGCTTTGTTGCACGACAGAGAAATATTGTACATCTCATTGGACGCAAACACCAGATTCGTGTTGAGTGACAAATTCAACAACAGCTTGATTCTGCGGATTTTTACGCCCAAATTCTTCAACCAGGCCACTGCTTTCAAGGACACTCTCACCTCGCTCTCAAGTGCAGGTAAGGGACTTATTGTTTCGCAGGGTATCATGCCAGGAGAGATGGCAGCTCTCTTGGAGTTGATCTCAGATAATTTCGCCGAGCTTATCCGTATCGACAGGGCCCTCCGCTTTGAGAATTACGAGTCTCGTTTGATAGACAAGGAACAGATTGCTTGTGACATTGTGATCAGATGTAAATCTGACGAGGTTCAGAAGATTCAGCATGCGGTTGAGCCAATCCCCTTCAATGGACCGTGTTCGCCAATCTGGATCGACTTGAATGCTGAGGTAAACCGGACGTTGTGGACCAAGATTGTGGTGACGATTCTCTACTACGTCGTTCTCAAGCCTGGCATCACAGATGGTGGGATCTACGAGAGAGTGAATGTGGTTTTGGGGTTGCAAGACTTCAAAGAAGTGATGGACTGGTTGGTGAAAAGCCAATGCATCGTTAAGTACAAGTGTGATGGATATTTGGCCACAGACAGGTGGCAGTATATTCTTGGGGCATGATATTGTTGGACGCACTATGTTTTTCTTTTTGCACCCCAGCTTATCTCGGTGTACAGGAAACATCGCATTACTTTTTCTGCTTCTTAAAATTTTCTCTTCATACTCATAATGGGATTGGCAGGCACTAAGGTTAAGCAAAGATTCGGGCTAGATCCCAGAAACACACAATGGTCCAACAACACAGACCGTTTTGGACACCAATATTTGGAAAAGATGGGGTGGACTCCAGGTAAAGGATTGGGGTTGGTTGAGCACGCAACAACATCTCATGTGAAGGTTTCGATAAAGACCGACAATGCCGGATTGGGATCGAAGTTGTCGAAAAAGAATAAGAAAGATGAGTTTGACAGTGGAGAATGTGCTGGTCTCGATGTTTTCCAGAGAATCTTGGGAAGATTGAACGGAAAGGAGGAGCAGATAAATGATGAATTGGAGAGAAAAAGACTCGACAACATCGTCAACGGGAAGTGGGGAATGCATTTTGTCAAAGGAGATACATTAAGATCCACGTGGGATGCAGAGAAGAAGGAAGTTAAGAAGAGAAAAGCATCGGAGGATGAAGAACCACCCAAGAAGAAGCTGAGGTCTGAGAAAAAGGAAAAGAAGGACAAGAAAGAGAAGCGGGACAAGAGCGTGAAGAAGGAGAAGAAAGAGAAGACTAGCAAGAAGGACAAGTCTGACAAGGACAAGTCTGACAAAAAGGACAAGAAAGTGAAGAGTGACAAGAAGGACAAGAAGCTGAAGAAAGAAAAGAAGGAGAAGAAAGCCAAGGTCCAAGACGCAGTCAAGGAGGAAGTGACCCGTGAAAGCATGCTCAGAGCCAAGGACGGAGCAGAAAAAGCAATAGCGACCAGATTGTCGGCCAGAGCCAAGTGGATCAGGCAAAAGCGAGCATCGGTCATGGACGAAAAGGCACTCAAGGAGATCTTCATGGTTACAAGTTAATAGAGAATTACAAGTTAATAGAGAAATGAAAAGGTTACATTTTTCTCGGAACGTCTAAACAAAGAAGGAGGTGAAGCCTCCCACGACGCACGTCACCATAGCAGCGACGGCAAACAACTCACCCTTGGACACCGGGCGGAATGCAACGTTACCACTGCTCTGCCTGGTGGAAGTAGAGGTGCTCGTAGACTGGGAGCCCGAGGTGGAGCCAGAGTTCGAAGATCCACCGGTGGTAGCAGGAGCCACAGAATTGGCTGCCACAGAATTGGCTGCCACAGACGACACCGCGGCAGAACACGAGCTTGCAGTCTTGGCACTACGGTTGATAGACGCAGAGCCATCGAAATTGCACGCACTGGAGTGCTTGCCCTGGTCCTCGTAGTACAAGTTGAGAACGTACGACAACTTGTCCTTGTCGGAGCAGAAGGAAACGGACCCGTAAATTCCGGATTCTCCGTCGGCGCTCACGGCAGAGCAGTCAATGTGACCGCACACCAAGCTGTACAAGTCACCGTAGCTCGAGGTCTTAACATTGTCTGCAACAACACACGACAACGACTCGGCCACACAGTTGCACACATCCTTGTCGGGCGTTGGAGGCAAGTTCGTGTTGGCCTTCCACGTGGCGCCAGTAGCAGGACAAGCAAGTGTGGCGGTGGAAGAGGCCCCCACGGTGGAGGACTTGGCGAAGTTGGGGCTGATGTTGTTCATCTCCGAGGAGTAGTAGCTGTAGTCGCTCAAGGTCTTGACGCTATTGCCGCTCACGGAAACAAGGCCGTACTCGTTTTCCTCCTCGAAGTACATGTACATAATTCCACCGGACCACACATCGGTCATGTCGTCGGAGAAAATGGTGCCGACCTCGGTGAACTTTCTAGGCCTCACCAAGTTGCAACCGTACTCGGAGAAAAAGACTGGAATGGTAATGTTCGAGTACTCCTCGGTTCTGTCCTTGTAGCCAGACTTTTCGAAGGTGGACTCTCCGCACCACGAGTACATGTTGACGCCGAAAAAATCGGCTCTTTCCTCGAGACTGCCGCAGGCAAAGTAGTCGGCAATGGCCACGCGGATTTCCTCGTCGTCGTTCGACGAGTATCCCACGGGGTACGACCAGCCCTTGCTCTTGATGTACGTTTTCATGTCTCTCACCGCGGCCTTGACGAACGGCGAGGCGTCGGTGTTGGACTTGTTGTTGGTGACCTCATTTCCGGCGAAAAAACCCAACACGTTGGAGTAGTTGGCAAACATGTCCACCACGGAGGTGTATCTCTGGAACAAGTCAAGGTTCCATTCTGGGGAGTCTCTGTTAACGGAGGTGTCGGGTTCGGACAAGTCCGCAATGATGTAGATGCCCGCGTCCTCGAACGTGGACATGCATTCGTCGTGGTTCTTGGTGGGGTCTACGGCGTACACTCTCAAGACATTGGTGTTGGCCTTTCTTAAGTATTCCACGTCACGCTTGCAAGCGCTGGCGTCGGCAAGTGGATCAACGTACTTGGAAGAAGTCTCGTTGGCGGTGTTTTGCTGGTAGGCCACACCTCTGATCAAGAATTGGGAGCCGTTGTTGGCGAAGTAAAACTTGTTCCCGACGACTTCGATTGCGGGCAAATCGGCCAGAACGAAGGTGAAGGCTGCAAATGCAGACAAGAGAAAAAGAGCGTAGTTCATGGTGGCGAGCAGTAGACGGGCCAAGACGACGATATATATGGAGGAAAAAGAAAAGCCCAAGACCTGGGTGCAAAACGGGCCGGTGCAGGATTTGGTATTGGCATTCGCGGTCGTATGCAGGCTTGTTATGCTTGATCTGTGCGGCGTGCACTCCGCGTTACGAGCGATGGTGGGGCTGTGGGTCTGGGCATTATTTCAGCCAAGCGAAACGCGACTTGTGTTTTGGGGCGAAGGGACATTCCGAGGACTTGACGTGGAAATGTTTTGTAGTTTAGTGAGTTTGGCATAGAGGAGTGCTTAGTGCTTTAGGTTTGACGTGCTTGGTGCTTCAAAGCTGGAGTTCTAAAGCGGGGCTCTAAAGCGGGGCTCTAAAGGAACTAAAGTGGGAGCTCTAAAGTGGGAGTTCTAAAGTTGGAATTCTAAAGTTGGAATTTTTAAGTGGTAATTGGTTTATGTGGCCTGCTTTGGCGGGACCTCGCTCGCAACCATGACTTGGTTCAGTTTCCATTTCTTCTCCATTTTTCAAATTTAATTTTGCGACTAAGTCTGCAGCCAAAACTGGACAATGTCGTGCGAAACTGGCCCAACTTGCTCCGCCACGAGGCGTGCGAATTGCTATGCGAAATCCACATTAGGAATAAATAGCAGTACATCGCTTAGTGCATTGTTCTTTTGGATTGCTTCGCGGAAGGCTTAGCCGATCTCCTTCCCACTTTTCTGAAAATAACCAGACTCTACCTCTAGTGGTTTTCCATTTACTGAAACCATCAATCAAGTGCCCTTGCACCAACGTTCCTTCGGTTGGAACCTGTACCGGCTTGCGGTGCTCATTAACAGCAATTTTCTATAGATTTTCATAGCACTTTTTAGGCTGCCATAACTCACAATTGGTTTTTTGGACTGCTGTTACTCACAATTGGTTTGCAAGTTTGTACATTTTGGCCACTTTCTCTTGAGCGTATTTTCTGTGGTTTCGCACTTTCTGGCCCTTTTCGTCTCATAATGTCTTTTCGCCAATTTCGCATTTGTGCCTTTTGCACCCAAATGCTCTGGCTCCTCTTTCTCCCCCTCGTGCTAGCGCTGGAACTCGGTTCCTATAAGAACCCCCATCCTCGTCCGTACGACAGATGTGAAGCCAACGATCTCATCAAGCTTTCAACTTGCTGCAACGATGTTTTGGCGAGATTGGATGATTGCAAAGCTAACGACTTGGCGTGCGAATGCTGTGCTCTCCAGAGAATGGATATCTCTTGCTACAACTTGTGTCCTGGAAACCCGTCCACCAATTTCTTGGCCGTTCTCCTCAACGATTGTGCGTCTTTGAACGACGTCAACGCTTGCAACCTTCCCTTCAAGAAACTCGACGGCCTCAACGCGGTCAACCACAGAGCCCCTGTGCAGGATCAAGAGAGCAGTGTAGTTGCCGTGAAGTCCAAAATTCTGAGTCTTAGAACCCCCGAGGTGGGCGTATTGCTTTACAATGCCGACGACGAAGCACAAGGAGACCCTCCAATTCCCCAGAAACCGCGACTCAAATTGGTCAATGCTGGCAATGCTACAGGTATGTTCGAGGTTCCACCTCCTGTTCTTTACTAACTTCAGTTCCGTCTTCACAAACTTCAGTTTCTAAGACGTCCGGGTCGCCACTAGTTACGGTGACAGTCACCCTCACAGCAGCCGCAATTCTCTGTGTGCTTACGCTGATTTTCGTGTAGAAATTATACTCCTAGTGGGTTTCGTAGATCCAGTCCAAAGTGTGCTTGATGCCGTCTTCAAGCAGCACTTCCGGAACATACCCCAAGACCGTCTTGGCCTTGGTGATGTCGTGGTAACGCGTGGCACATGTGATCTTGGCTCGGAACGCGGTCAACCCTGGCTCCTTCTTGAGTAGATTGGAGAAGAACTGAGACAAGTACCCGGCAGCAATGGCCACAGGACGAGGCAACACAATATTGTACTTGTCAATGTGGCCGTCCGCCTTCCACACTGTTCTGGCGAGAGTCCAGAAATACGTGGGAGCGTCGTTGGTAATGAAAAACGTCTCACCACCAAGCTGGTCAGCGAACTTCTTGTCCAAAACCTTCTGCGTAGCCAAAACGTGAGCATCGGCCACGTTTCCCACGTACGTCCAGTCGAAAAGGTTGTTGTTGTCGCCGAGCTGGAACTTCGACTGGCCCAAACGAGCAGCAGTTCTCAATCCGGGCACCAATTGACGGTCTCCGGGGCCAAAAATCCCCGCTGGCCGCAAGCAAACGGTCAAAAGGGATGAGGGGTCGTTGGCTTCCATGACCGCAGTTTCGGCCGTGGCTTTGGTCTCGTTATATCCATCCATGTGGACTTCAGGGTAAGGCCACGATTCGTCTCCATTGTGCACATCTTGTCCGTTGAAAATCACACCCGCAGAGGAAGTGTAGATCAAGGCTTTCACCGAGGTTCTCTTGGCGACTTTGAGAAGAGCCAAGGTCCCCACAACGTTGACTTTATGATAAATTTCTTGAGATTGGCCGTGGATCGGAGATGCCGAGTGCACAATCACCTGACACTTGGATGCGGCAATGGCTCTTTCAATGTCGTCTTCGGACGTCAAGTCGCCTTGGTGGAAGGTCACTTTGGAGGTGTCGAAGGTGAAGTACTTGGACAACTTCTCAGGCAAAGGACGAATGTCGAAAACATGGATTTCCGTTGCGGGACAACTGTCGTGGAATTGCTGCACAAGATGCAACCCAAGGAATCCAGCGCCTCCAATGAGCAAAACTGAGTCAAGAGACATGGTGGTGTAGATGCGATGTAGTGGTCGTATCAATATTGAAATTTTACGCGCATACGAGATCGTCTCACTATGACTTTGTTAATACACAATATTGAGAACTTTTAAAACTCGAATAAGCTTTTGTATTCCTCCACCTGGGCACTGTCAAAACTCACGCCCACAGTGGTCACGGGAGGAAAGTTGAACTCTAGGCCGTATTTGTCTGCATTGGCAGGATTAGATGCATTTCCATTGCCGAATCCGTTCGCAGGCTTGAATCCGTCTGACTCTGATGCGTTGTCTGACTTAGACCCAGTGTTCAAACCATTTTCCGGGACCGATCCAAAACTGAATGCTGGTTTCGGGGTCTCTGGCTTTGATTCTGGTTTCAGGGTCTTTGGCTTTGATGCTGGTTCAGCCGGCTTTGAACCGAAGCTAAATGAAGGTTTGGCAACACTAGAAATAGGCTTGGCGCCAGAAGACTTGGGCTCTTCATTTTTTTGAGCGAAAGCGAATGGTCTGGACTCTTCTTGCTTGGGAGCAAAACTGAATGGTTTGGGTTCTTCTGCCTTGGCGCCAGAAGACTTGGGATCTTCTATTTTTGGAGCGAAAGCGAATGGTCTAGATTCTTCTTGCTTGGGAGCAAAACTGAATGGTTTAGGTTCTTCTGCCTTGGTGCCAAATGTGAATGGTGCAGACTCGGTCTTGCCAAAAGCGAATGGTGTGCTTTCGGACTTGGATGCAAAACTGGGAACTGCAGCCTTCACAGCATCCTTGGCATCCAGCTCTGGCCTGGTGAAACTGAAATCCAGCAGATTGCCAAACGTGGCATGTGGCTTTTCGGATTTGGCTCCAAAACTAAATCCAGAAGTTCCGTTTTCTGTGGGCTTGAAGCTGAAGGGTTTTGGTTTCTGGGACTCCACTGTGGTTTCTATTTGAGTCCCGTTTGGAGTGATGTTAGATGTGCTGGTAGCACTATTACCGAAAAGCAGGTCTTTGCTTCCATTTGTGTCCTTCTTTTCGAAATTACCAGGCTTGAACAATGCCGGCGTTCCGTTTTTGGAGCCAAACAAGTCGCCGAGGTCCGATTCCTTGGAGGAGGCAGGTTCTGAAGTACTCTCCTCTGTGGGGAAAGCAAAAACAGGTTTAGAAGGCTCTGGTTCCTCTTTCTTTGCTTTTTTTGCTTCTGGCAAGTCCTCAGCCATGTTATATGAGACAGTCTTGCTGATGTCATCAGCTGTGAGAACACTGGGGCTCTTCGGAGCAGCCACACTCTGAGCAGCCTTCCTCTTTTGTCTTGCATAAGGGTTGTGAAGGGGCTTTTGAGATCCAGAGGATTTTCCGGAGACTGAAACATCGGGCTGGCCGTCCAAAATCGACAAAAGCGAGTTGGCAGTGCTGCTGATTGGTTTTGAGGTGATGCTGACGTTGGTGAGATCTGTTGTTTCTGCCGCAGTTGAAACCTGTCTTTTCGTTCTTCTGGCCATGCTGGGCGCCCTGATTCTTGTTCTGTATGGTGAAGGCAATCCAGAAAACTGGTAGACTCTCTTAACCGAGGTGACACTGCCACGAGACGTATCATTAAAAGTGTGGTAGATTGGTCTGTAGTCTGGCGTCACAAACAGAGACGTGTTCGCGCCATCGTACATGCTGGTGTTCTTCAAGACCTTCTGTGAGTACGGAGAGGCCAAAGTGGTGTTGTTATGCTTGGCGAAAGTTCCATTTGGTTCTGGCTTCTTCATTTCCGCATCTGGGGCCAGCGGAAGGGTGATGTTGGCCTTGGATCTTTCCAAAAGTGACATCACGCCCTCGTATTCCACCTGTGAAAGCGGCCTGTCTCCCTTTTCTTGGAAAAAGCTCGACAAAACACGATTTGGTGCATCGGACTCTGGTCCATTTACTCTTAGGGACGTGGACGTAGAATCCAGCAAGACAGCCCCGGAAAAATTGAACACGGTGTTGTTGGCCGTGGTTTCTCCAGATTGAAGTGGGTTTGGCCTGGCCAGTTGGTCCGTTGATTGCTCTGGCTGAGACGGTTGCCATATGGAATTTCCAGAAATGTAGCGTTTCATTTTCGAAAAGAGCCCGGTTCGGGAAGGATAGGGCAACTCCTTCGCGCCTGCCCGCTCCCGATACGCTTTCATGACTCTTCGGTTGTCCATAGTGATAGCGATAATGTGAAGCTGTATGTAAATTTTTGAGATCCATCATTCTGGTCACGTGATGAATATTGAAAGAGAGAGTTGGGGGATGGTTGCCGATAGTGAATACGTGTTGGTCCTGGGTTGGTGCAGGTTTACTGTCTTTGGTTTCTTCGGTTCTTTTGGTTTCTTTGGTTCTATTGGAAGTAGTGGTGGGGCTGGCTAGAAGTGTGTAGATTGGTGTAGATTGGTGTACTGATGTATAATCGAAGTCCGTAGATGAGAAGAGACCTTTCATTCTTCTTGAGGATAATGTGCAATAGAAGTGCGAGGCTAAGAAGATGCATGCCCAAGATGGAAGCATTGCTGTCTTCGAATTATTAACACTTCAAAATAGTTTGTTGATAGAAGATTAAAAAATTTAAAGGAGACACTTGTCGGCTGCTATGGCCGCCTTGGCACACCTTTTCATTTCTAATTTGAACTGTAATATTATGCCTCTTTTCTGTTCTCAGTACTGTGCTTTTTCCACCATAGACGCGATATATCAACATCAGTCCTGCACTTTTCAATACCAAACCACACAAGAACAGTGACCCAATACACTAAAAAGGAACGACAGAGCAGTTTCAGACATCAAACTGATATTGAAAATCACCACAGAACTCAAATCACAGCGCTGATCTGCTAATGTTCCTGGTTTTCACCCTCCAACATGGACTACATTTCCGACTCTGATGGCGACAACACGCTACCTCCGTTGCCTCCCTCTGCAATCGACAAGGACCTTCTACGAGGGGTGTATTCGTTTTTCTCGGAAAGAACCAGAATGCGTTTGAAAACAGAAGCGATGGCCACTCCTTTCGCAAACCTATTCTATGAGATGGACCGACACTTGGCTGGGCCGTCAAATGATCCAGACCCTGCGATGGAACAACCAGAGGATGATGCTGTAATCGAAAATTCTGAAATTGGCAAGGTTCATGATGAAGACGCCATTGATGATGCGAACACCTTCATCAAATCACCAGAACATTACACTGGAAGAAGTCTACGAAAAAGAACTTTTGCTAGCAGACACCCATACATCGCCGACCAAGCTGATTGGCTAGGAATTTGCACCATTGACAGCTTGAACGAAATGTTCACTGATGATGACGCCCTCCCTGATGTCGCAAGAGTTTTGAATCAGCTCTATCTCAAGCGGAAAAAAAGATACCCGGACGAAGACAGATATAAGGTTAAAAACTTCTATGCGCATCTTGGAAAGAGCAAGATATTGGCACTACTGGAAGACTCCGATGTGACATCTACAGACCTCTTAGAATCGAACGACCAATCTCAACTGCAGAATTACGAACCAGATGACGAGGAACTCATTCCGTACGAGGAGAAGCCTTTGGAGATACTACCTCCAATAGAGTACTCTGCGAGCGAAAGTACCTCCGAGAGCGAACAGGAAGAACAATTGATTAAAATTGGCGGAAGATACAGAAAACTCAGCAAAATTCTTAGAGGTGTTCTCCCCGAGTCTGCAAGGAGACTGGATATGTTTCAGAAACCCAAACCGGTAAAGAGAAAGAAGATTCGGCAAAATGTGGAGCCACGGAAAGGGTTGGCTATCAAAAAGAGCGGAGGCTCATCCGCTCAAAATGCTCAATTGCAAAAAGAACTACAGACTTTTGTTGACACGGAAGATTACGAGGAAGAGTTTCTGCCCAATCACCAGAACCTCGTTCAACCTGACATTGCAGAGTTTCTGAGTTTCTCAAGTGTTGTGGATCTCAGCTCAAGCTCGGAATCAGACAGTGATTCCGCTGAAGAGGTGTTTTCTGATGGGTTTACTGGGGCCAACCCCGTAGGAACGTCAATTGATGCGCACTTGAGTTATTTGGACGGTGAATCGGATTCTGCTCAAGAAGGTGACCACATCAATCATCTTTTCACAACTGGAAAATCGCCAGCTGGAAATCGTAAGGGCCAGTCTTCCAGAAGTGCTCCTAAAAGTTCAAGAACCAGTACACCACGGAGAAAGGGCACCTCTGCATCTCGAAACAGTACTGGTCCACCCAGAAAACGAAGGAGAAGCAAAGGAAGTGGACCAGCATATGGAACCTTGAAAACAAGGACGCTCCTGTCTCCAGTTTCCAGAAGAATCACACAGCATACCCATGGAAAGATACCGTCAGCAAAGAAGGATCCGAGGAAGGATCCCAAGAGGGATCCCAAGAATCTCAGGAAGAACGTCACCAATCTTCTCTCGGTGAAACAGCCATATATAAGAGATCCGGTTATGGCTACTACTGTTATGGAAGTTGAAAGCACAACGAAATTTGTTCGGAATAGAACTGCTCGTCACTCCTGGTTATCAAACTTTGCGCCTTCGAAAGCTTCCTTATTTGGCGTGGAGAATGAATTTCTGTCTAATTCCATATTAGGGTTTTGCGACCTTTCCAGAGTCCACTCAATAGGGGATGGTCACATATTCTTCCTGAATGAGGATGGAGTCGCTTTCTCTTTGG
The DNA here is from genome assembly GCA_030558395.1 of Danielia reshetovae. NCBI lineage: Eukaryota > Fungi > Ascomycota > Pichiomycetes > Serinales > Metschnikowiaceae > Danielia > Danielia reshetovae. The sequence goes on along the minus strand of JAJMSL010000001.1, from coordinate 610,189 downwards.
TTGGAAAACACTATTCGTTTGGGTTGTTCCAGTTGGAAGCCTCAGCGCAAAGTTGCAAACATGTATTGATGCAATTGAGACGACTCTTGCAAAGCCAGAAGAGTCTTTTGAATCCTTCGGTCCGCGACGAAATGCACAATTCCATAAAATGCTTGATCAAATGGCTTTTGATCTTACGCCAACGCCCTGAGGACAGTTTGTGGAAGCACTTGACTTCGATCTTTGACGACTTTTCCAAATTACAGACCAGACAAATGAGACAACTTCAGTCCATTTTCCATTCCCAGTTGCTCTTGATTCACTACATCTTCCTTCGATTTGAAGCGTGTGTTGCGTCCGACAGAGAATCCGAGATGATGGATGAGTTCCACAAGTACTGTTCTGACTTCTGGTCTGTGTTTTTCCAGACTTTTGCTGCTGAAGAATTGAGCAAGCAGATATCAGATTCCAATAGCATTCAAGTCGATTCCATCTGCTTGATGTACATGTTATTCAATGACCAAAAGGACCTGTGGTGGCCACCAATGTTAGAAGCACTTCAAGAAGCTGTGCCAGTGAATGATTCAAAAACAAATTTAATGGAGGTATGCTACATTCTCATATCAATGGTTCCTCGGGAGAAACTCAATTGGATGCCCTTCATCGTCATATTGAATAAGTTCCGGACAGAAAACATATCTGAAGTGCATCACAGATTCATAGACATTTGTGAATTTGCAAATCAAAGACTTGGTTGGCCACTCGAAGAAAAACTTGTGACACATCTTTATGCCTCATTTACCAGAAGAAAATTTGGGAACTTCGGCGACGAAAACAGTGTTCCTATTTCTATTGGAGAAATTCACACCCGACTCGACGTTCCAGATTCTTCCGTGTTTGATCGATTCTTGAACTTCCTTTATGGGTACATTTCTAGTCTCTCGTCCAAAAAAGACGTCAAGAGGTTAATCTCCAAATTGGTTGCGTCGAGCCAATATCACTACCAAAAAGGACGGAAGTTCCAAATCATGTTCATCAATAGACTCAACTTGATTCTCTTGCTATCTCAGATATCCGACATTGACTTGAAGAGTCAGTTCACGAACCTTATTGAACACATTAAGGATTCTCGAGATATGTTCATTTATGGAAGAGCTGTGGATGCTCTTTCAACTTTCTCTGAAGTGGCCAGAAGGAAAGGAAACAGCCCACCTGTTGCATCATTTCAAATTTTATTTGAAGCCTTTTCTCTAACTTACGACAGCTTATTTGGCATGCCCACACTCTTCAAGAAACTCATTGAATGCATAAGGGCAACATTCCAGGAGTTTGACAATGAAGCCATTGGGACAACTGTTTGTTTACTTGAATTGGTAGATGGCATTGACATGCAGAAGTTACCCGACACTCTGAAAGTTGAGTTGCTTGATTTGGTGATGTTCTTCACAAACCAGCTCCTGTTGAAGAGGACCAACTTGTCCCTGGTCCAGCTAGATACTGTCTCCAAATTCACAAAAACAAACCTCAGCTTTTTGAACTCTCAAATGGGTAGATTGCCTGTTGAGGGAGTACGGCAAGACTGCCTAGTTGAAGAAGTTATTGAAAAGGCCATCATGATTTGGAATAGCTGCAGCTACGTTACGGGCACCCAGTACTGGAACATTATGATGTTGCAAAAATTTCCGTATATTGGAAATTCTGCCCTGAGAGAACGTTTTGTGATGTTTCTTTGCATGGACTACTTGAAGTCTGGAGAACTTAATAAATCAATTCTTGGAGAAGTCGACAGGCTTCTTGCGAAGAGCCTTGTTTCGAATTCGAATTCCAAGTATGCTCCAGGTCTTTTCAACTTTCTCAGCAGAACAAGAGGGTCTGTTCTTTACTCGAAGAAGCTGCATGTGCCAGATATGGTGGCGTCAATCCAACTACAGAACTTCAGGTTTCAAATCATGTCAAATCTCATTCAGAGCCTTTCATGCTCAGCAACGATGCACATTGGAGAAAAGAAGGAATTCTTGAGGGATCTAGTGTCGCAAATGCAAAATGAATTTAACAATAACTTCCGGGTTTCCAGCTCCGTTGACTTTTGGAAACGGTTGATGGAAGTGATTCATCGATCAGCAAGGGATTTGTTGAATGACATTATTGAGTTCTGGGACTTTTCCGTGAAACTTGGGTTCCCCGATAAGAGATTGAAGAATGCTTGGATCCAAGCCAGTGATGACGAGAAACTTCAAATGTTGACTTTCGAGTTTACTAGTGCTCTTCATTTTGGCAAAGATTATGCCACAACGTTGGACAACTGGCTCAGTAGTAAAGACACAGGAATCGTATTCTCGTTGGTTCAGCTTTTCATCTCTGCTGTTCAAGTCAACGACAGTCATTGGGCGCATCTCTCATTCTTGCTCAAATACGTGTTAATGAAACTTGAGAAGTTTCAGGCCCGAGTGAAAGATGTGCTCTTCAAGGAATTTATGGATATGATCATCGACATTGCAGTCGTCTCTGACAGGCTGAACAACTCAACTTTCATCATGTATGAACTCCAGGCTCTTTCCACTTGCATTCAGATCTTTCAACATGCATTCTTTGTCTATGACGGATACAAAGACCAAGAGGAACTCGTGGAGTTGGCTACCCGCTTTTTGAGCGAAATGGACAACCATCCACCCAAAGGGTTCCAGCAAAGACTTCTCTTGACTGGTTTGACATTTGGCAGGTTAAAAGCCGCAAGCTCCATGCCATACCACCCACCTTATCAGCACAACACGGAAGAATACGCCAGAGCGTATTGTCTTCAAAGCAACGACATGATTTCATTGAGTGAACAACTCAGACCACCTACAAACCCTACATCACAGTTTGACTTTCTGTTCTAGCATCAATACATCTTATTCCAATCCCCGTTGGCTTTTGATGAGCTCGATTTCCGCCTCGAGCTTGTCTTTTCCCTTCTTGACTTCAAGCAAAGCAACCACCGCCCTGATCAACTCGTCGTACTTGGCCATTGTTTTTCTAGTTGGCATGACTGGTTTCCACGTAGTGCCGCCGGCAGTTGGAATGTCAAGTTCCTGCAACATGCTGTTGACCGATTTGAACACAGATTGTCTTTGCTGCAATCCAGAAAGCTTTTGGGTCGAACGTAAAACAACACCCGGCGTCAAACGCTCGCTGGCATGGTAGTGTAAGCCATACGCCTCCTCTTCTTTCGTGGTGAGCCTCTTAGCAAGAAGTTGCTGGATAGGATTGGACTCTCCTTTGATATGATGTTGCAGTTTGAGCACTCCCGACAAGTACTGCTGAAGATGCGTCTGGAAACCTCTGTCCTTTTTGAATGACGATGAAGCAGCAATGGGAATCGGAGGAGGCACCGGGTCGTGCGCGGCATTTGCCCGCTGCTGCGTCTGTTTCTTCTTCTGGTGTTTGTCCAAAATCATCAAATTATTGTACAAATTCGTGATTCCCTGCGACGACTGGTATTGCAGCACAGACTGGGAAGTTTGCGGTGAATCGAGCAAAGTCAACAAATGCGATCTCTCCACAAGCATCTTCTTGGCAGCTAGCTCGAAACGGCGTGCTTCTATGACAAGAGACTCTTCCTCGGCTATTTCAGCCGGGGTTCTCTTGAGCAAGCTCCCGAGATACTGTTTGCGGTCTTTTTCTGCCTTCTTCGAGTACGCATCGAGCGACTCGAGCAAATGCGGGTTTCCTGTGTCTCTGTGCTTGAGAATGCTCGAGCTCATGCGGTAGAACTGTTCCTTCAAGTCCTCTAACGTGCGGTTAAACTCCGCTGGAAATCTGTCGAAAACCACATGCCACTTGAGCTCGAACGTTCTGCAGTGGTCGAACAAAAGTTTGGTTTCTTCGTAGGTCCACGGTTCTTGCTTCTCCACCTCTTCTTCGTCCTCGACATCCTTTGTTTCTTCTTTCTTTTCGTCCTTCTTGGGCTCTTTTGCTTCTTCTTTCACTTCTTCCTTTCCTTCTTTCTTTACTTCTTCCTTTGCGTCCTCTCTCTCCTTCTCAGCCCTCTGTTTTTCCCTGCGTTCTGCAGCTAGCTCTAATTCTCTTTCTTTGATCTGCTCCGTGAGATTTTCAAACGTTTCTTCGTCCACAAACTCGGGAATATCGAGGCTGACCAAGAACTTGTCGAAGAAGTACGGCTTTCCTCCGCTTTCCTGTTCCAAGAGTTCCTTGCTTCCTTTTTCCCAGTGGTAAAGTGTGGGTGCACCAGGGTTCTTTTTGTTGGGAACAAACGGCATTCGCGTCCAAGGCGAAACTCTCTGTTTTCTGTCCCTTTTTCCCGTCCCCATAGCCATATTCACAGGCGGGGTGTTGGGCCCCAAAAGATTGTAGAGCTCTCTGGCCATTCCACCTTTTTGGATCAGAGGCTGCTCGATCTTTTGCTTCTTCTTGGGCTGCTGGGCCTCGTCTCGCTGGATGTTTAACACATCTAGAATGTCGTTGGCACTCATTTGCTGGTTGGTGGAAACTATGGAAGAATTGTGTATGAAGACTGTTGATGTGTGCGCAAAATGCAGGAATAAGGTCTATAGGTATATATAATGCTAATGCTCTCTGGGGGCTTCAAGCCAGTCGGTGGTTCCCATTTGGGTCAACCGACTAAGTGCACGGGCAAAAGCGAATTTCTCCTCGTCGTTGGCAAACATCGACGCCTTTTTGGCCACCAGCTTGTCGAAACCATGTTTGACCACCAATTCATCGTCTTCAAATGTTTCCTCCGTTCCTTTGTCTGACTGTCTTTTGTAGAGCTGGTAATTGTCTATCAGTAGATCTTCGGGTTCCACAAATAAGTCCTTAAAAGGGGCTGCTCCTGTGGTGGCTATTCTGCCATGAGCATCGTATACTGCGTCCAAGAAAATGATGAATCTCCGCACTTTGTCTCGCACACTGATGCTCAAATATGGAATATCGGTGATGATGAACGACCGGTACGTAATAGCCAACTGCAAGTAATCGCCGGCACTCAAGTTCTTTCCACAAAGTTCTTCAAACGTGAATTGGGCCACATACGGCTTGGTGCTGAGAGGCACCTTCAATTCTCTGCCCCACACAGTCAAAACGTCGTTCTCCACGACAGCTTTGTCGTGTCCTTCGTTGAAATACGCAAACCAGTTGTCAATGTGCTTTTTGCACGCTGCGGTGTTCACCTTGCCATGGTACTTGACACCGGGTTTGGGGAAATGGTACACCGAAGAAATGGGCCGCGGAATCTTCCTGTAATCTGTAGGGGAGTTCAAGTAAATCACTCGGGCCTGTTTCTTGATCAACTGGATGCAGGGAATGAACAGCACTCTCTGAATACCGTTCAAGTACAAGTCATCTGGAGCTCTGTTGGAAGTCGCAAACAAAATCACCCCGTATTCCGGGCTAAGAAGCAAGGTCATGAGTCTTCGAAGCAACATGGCATCGGCCACATCTGTCACCTGGAACTCGTCAAAACACAACACCGTAGAGCTCTGCGAAATCTCACTAGCAAGAAGAGGAATCACATCCAAGTCAATGTGGTTGTGTTCAATCTTGAGCTGGTGGGAACGTTTGTGCAAGTTCTGCATGAATTGATGGAAATGGAATCGCCGTTTAGGCAAATGCTGGGGAACTGTGGCATAAAAGAGGTCCATCAACATCGTCTTTCCACACCCAACATCTCCATACAAATATATGCCCTTGATGGGGTTTTCTTCGATGTCCTGGATCTTGACCTGTTTCTTTCCGTTTCCGAAATACGACTCAAAGAACTTCGACACTCCTATCTTGGGCTTCAAACTTGCGACGTCCGGGGTCTCGACTTTTGGGGCCTCGTAGTGGGCCAACTTCTCATGCAAAATCGAAAGATTCAGAATAATCTTCCTCTGATACGGGTCGTCACGAAGTCTTCCTTCAGCCACTCGAGCATCGTATAAATCTATCGGGGGTAGTATTGCCGAGGTACTGTTGAGTCTTTTTGGAATCCACCTGGCATAATGCAAATATTGACAGCTTCTGGGTATTTTCATTTCTTATGCAACTTTCACAAACAATGACAGTTCAGCGAGCTTCCCCTACGCTGTCTCGGACCAAGGATGTGTATTTCTTGTAGAAGAAGTGTGTTCTGTACAGGTGTTACAGTAGCCCAACTGAGCAAAACAGGACCCCGGACAGCTGGTGCCTGCAGGAAATACCCCAGGTCCCGGAGACAGGAGACAAGCGGGACGCAGATAAGTCTGGCGTCTCCAATTAATGGACACACACATTTTAAATCCATGGCCGATGATTGGCTGTTCACCGAGTATCTGTCATCTCGAAGAGCAAGTCGTCGTTGTCGTACATCAAGTCGTCAACGTGTGCCTTCGAAATCATTGGGTCCGACTTGCCTCTGCGTCTCGTTGCCAAATACTCCGTCGAATCGTCGTCATCCTCAAACACATCTTCGTATTTGATGGGCCGCTTGGCACCAACGTAAACAGAAGGTGTGGTTGCGAGCCCCGACACCCCCTCCGCAGCAGACGCACTTTGGGGTGCGCGTGCAGCGTGTGCATTTGTAGCAGTCACTGGAGACGCAACTTTGCTAGCTGATGATTTCAAGTCACTCGAGTAGCTATTTTTGGCAAGTAGTGATCGGGTACTTCCGGGTTCGTCGCTATCACTATTGAGGCCACTTTCCTGTAGTCTCGAAGTAATGGATGGAAGGTGAGCATTTTCATACGAGCCAGTAGGTAGCGAGTGAGGAGGGGTGTAGACGGAGTGAGACGACTTCCGGCTGGAGTGCTTGCTTCCGCTTCCGCCCAAGTCACCACCTTGGTTGTGGTGGAAGATCAAACTAGCACTAACACTTTCACTGAGCTGTTGGTGCTGACTCTTGAGAAGCTGGAACTTGCTCAAAGCATCCAATTGGCTGTTACTCTCGTTGTGGAAATTGCCCAATTTGGAGTCTTGCTGATTGCTGCTGCTCAAGCGAAGATCCGACTTGCCGTCAATCATTCGGACAAATGTACTGATGTCGTCATCGATGTACAACCCACTCAACGGTGCTTCTGAAGAGGCCAGCTCTACACTTGTTCCAAGAAACGAGGTGTTTGTCTCGTTCATAGGATAGTTGCGGGCACTCGTGTTGCTGAACCGGCGACTCTGCCTGGATCCAAACGAAGATGAAAATCTGGGGGTGTTTGATATGTTTTCGCTGGAGTCTTCTTGAGGGAGTTGTGAACCGTGTGAAGACGAGACAGACCGAGGAAACAGAACGCTGGCGGGGATTTGCGAGCCGGCGATAGCAATAGTGTTTGGCGTGTTCGAAGAAGAAGTGCTTCCTCTTGGGTTCCTCAATAACGCAGCCAAAGATGCATTCGACCCGGATCTATTGCTTGTAATCGAAATCCTTCTCTCCATGGAAGACCCATGCACACTGGTGGGGGTATGTGGAGTTCCTTGGGGTGGAGAATTGCCGATGGAGCCCACCTTGAAAGGCTGAATGCTTGGTCTCTGAATGGACGCAGAAGAGACCGCATACAGCACCAGCTTGTGTTTGACTCTGGGTGTGAGATCATCGTCCGGCGGCTCGGAGGTGCATGGCAGAACTGAGAACTTTTCTGCGTGCAAAGATTTAGGCACCGGCTCTGGTTCGTCTTCGTGGCCAGAAGGGGGCTCTATAATGCTGCTGCCGATGTCACGTTGTGCGGCTTCCTTTGCTGCTTTTTCTTGGTCTGTGAGGAGAAAGTGGTTGGAGAGCATTTCCTCATTGTCTTGCACCAAAAACCGGTAGTGGTTGCGGTATGCTACAGAAACACGCAACGTGCCCAACGTCGTCTGGATGGGTGCAAACATTTTTTGGGTCATGTGGGAATCTGTCAAGAGCATTTGGTGGGGGATGACGGGCTTGGACAAGCCGATTCTGCCCTTGGAGCTGATTGGCTGTTTTCCATCGATAAACTTGTTGCGTAACGTCAAGCTCTTGGGTGACAGCTTCGCAAGAAGCTTTTTGAGTTTGAATGCGGGAGTCAATCTGGTGATTCCGTAGATCACACGGAGAAGAACAATGGCCTGCTTGTAGATCAACGGGAGCTCGTCGACTCCCGATCCGGAAACGAAATTCTTGTCGAATTCTATGAGCCAGCGTTCCACCACAACTTCCTGTTTTTTTGTGCCTCCCTTTGCGACAGTCCACGAGTTTCCGTTGTCATCTTCGAGAACCACGATTTCTCTGGGACTCAACTGCCGCAAATCCAAGTACGTTTCAATGATCATGGGAGGCAATTGACTGACGTCCGTGAACGACTTCCATAGTTTGATCTCGCCCCGGATCCAGTCTTCGTTCGGTGTGGCCATATGAAGATTGAACCATTTGTTAATTTTGGAACTGCGGCTCTCAGTGTCGGCCGTGTAATTCGTGGGGTCCGGAAGCGATCTGGCCTGAAGAACGATCTGCAGAGCTTTCGAAAAGAAGTTCTGGATCACTTGGATTAATTTGGCATTTTGCTTTTTGACGTAGGGGTCCATCGAATACTTCTCCGCCATTGTGGCCACGTAACTGGAGCTGTAATTAAAGGGTGAGAGGTGAATCGAGGCGAATTCCTCGAATTATACCAAATCACACGCGATGAAGATGCTGTGAGGTGTTGATGGAGGCAAATCAGAACTCCAAGGCTAGCCAGGAAAAGTCGTACGGCGATCAATTCAGCAGTTATCAGCTGATTTTAAATTACTCAGATTGGCAGCCGATGCGGTGGGAAAAGAAGTGGAGCAAAGTGGAGAGTTTACAAGTGACTTCAGGGTCTGCTATATGCGGTACATTTCCTGCAGACAGAAGTAGTTGGGTTGGATAACTACCACGGACGATAGAACGTAACTGGTGAGTTGGGAGTGATGCACTTAGATGCGACGGAGAAGGCGCCGTGGTCTGAATCAATTTGGGCAGTTTTGGGGCATCGGCTGTTGTCCGGATCCTGCACCTAATTGACTTGAAGATAAGCCTGATTAGGAACGATCGAGGGGAAGATCCTTCGAGCCTCTATACGCCTGTGAGACATTTCCTTGCTCTATCGTTGTCAACACAGAGTAACAAAGCTCTTTGCACTTCTCTTCTTGTACCTCTCTCTAAGTAGGCATTGGACAATTCCATGGCTGTTCTCTTGGAATCGCTCAAAAGCGCAGACGACAAGGCCATACGCGAGTCGAGGTTCTTCCAGACGTTGAAATCTGAAGGAAAGAGTAATGCAAACTTCTGCCACACTTTCCCTGTTTTCCCACTAAGACGGTCGCCGATCTCAGACAACAAGCGAGGAACCATGCGGAAAGAATCTCCGATCAACTGGTCCAACGGCAAGCTTTCAAGCTCTTCCATGATTGGAACAAAGTAGTCTTCGAGATTGTCAACGACAGAAATCGCTCCTAAAGTGAGAACCACAATCAAGGACGAACCGTGTTCTTCGATATGGGCAAAGAGCTGGTCCAAAGCAGCTTGTTTGGTTTCGGCCGAATCGTAGGCAAATAACACCTGGGCAATCAAGGTAACCACTCTCTGCGACAGACTGTGCATGGTGAGAATGATCTTGAGTTCCTCCAAGGCTTCATCAAATTGGTTGTTGAAGAAGAAAGACAAGCCAATGACCACTCGTGACGAAAGCAAAGCCTCCAGCACTTGTTCAGGGTCCTCTTCGGCGAGTACATCCAAAGTGAATTGAGCGTTGTCAACAGCCAACTCGTAGTTCTCCATTCCCAAGTAGACTCTGGCCAACAGAGTCTTGGCTCTGGCAAAGTCCAAAAGCACCACTGGACTCTCTGATACTTCGTACTTCCGTTCAAGCAATTCGCAAAGCTTAACGCCAACCTCCGCGCTTGTGTTGTAGGTGTGACATCTCTCGCTCAACAAAAGTGCAAGTTTCAATCCCACCTCGTTGTTGGGCTGGAACTTCAAGAAACTTTGGATGGCAAAGTTGGCAATACTGAACTCCTGTGCTGCCTCAACTTCTCTGGCATCCTTCGACGATCCAATACGTCTGTTGACAATGGAGTTCGCATAGCACAACTGAGCAAGTGGAGATCTGCCATTGGACAAAACATATGCGTGGGTGAATAACCTTGAGGAAACCTGATCGTCTCCTCTTGCTTCTGCTGTCAACGCATTCCCCAACCATGACACAGATTGCTCCGGAGATATGGATGTGGCTCTGTCAAATGCTTCCTGAGCAAGCTCTGCGTCTCCGTAGCGCAAGTACAA